>PVLA01002597.1:0-69427 GCA_004027455.1 Hydrochoerus hydrochaeris | reverse complement strand
AGTGGGGATCAAGCGCTATTCCCTGAGTATGGGAAGCGAGGTGAAAAGCTTCTGCAGCGAGAAGTGCTTTGCGGCCTGCCGGCGAGCCTACTTCAAGAGGAACAAGGTAAGCCTGGGGTGGCCCGCGCCCCTGCCCTGCCCCGTGCGCATGCACCTCGCAGCCGGTAGCCCCCACACTGCGCCCTGGCCCTGCTGTGTACCCCCATTCTTTGTCTGTCTGTTCTTCTCTGTCCTGCTAAACTTTTTGGAATAGGGGGCCCCGTTCTAACGTGTAACCTGTCCTTCACTTTCTCTTGGCTCCGTGTTTGATTCTGAGAGGGTGAATGAGCCCTACGGGAACACCGTGGGTGTCGTGATGGGAAACTGGTTTCTGTAGTGCAGGGTGCAGTCTAGGGCCCATGAAAGAGGTGTGGCAGAGGGTTTTTCCGAGAGCCGAGTAGCTAGCTGCAGAAGGGTGGCTAGAAGGCTTCAGTCCACCCAATTCCTGTTCCCAGAGGGGAATATTGCTGTTGCTTTTGACCAAAACCCGAGCCACAAACTCTGGTCAAGAAAAGCGTCAAGTCTCTCTTGACACTGTGTTAAAGTGGATTGATCTTGACCGAAGGAGAAATTACCGTTATGTAAACCAGCATTGCTCACACAGCCAAGCGCTTGCGAGAAGCATGGTGAGTAAGCACAGGAATAGCCATGGTTATAGTTTCTATTCTGTTTTTAGAAAAACATACATACCGTCCTCTTAGAATAGTATTAGCCACCACTGATGGGAAATGAGATTCATGATGACCACCACATGCCCATACGTGTGAGCATACGCACACGTGCGCGCGCACACACACACACACACACATTTCTTAATCCTTAACTGCTTTATGTAGCATTTTGCCACCAAGTACTGAAATTGCTAGTTCTTGACTAGTTTTCATTGATCCGTAAAGCTTCCTTAATTCAGGAAAATGGTCCACATTTTGCTAAGCATTTCCATAATACACCACCAGAATCTGCCCTTTCTTGAAGCAAACAACGTATTTTTTTTTTTTTTTAAATCTAAGATCTGCGACCCTGAAATGTGAATCATGGCCTCACCGCATTGTAAGAAGCACTGTTGCATCAAATTATCTCCTGCACATTTGGGTCACATTCATTCTGCCTAAAAAACACAATGCCTAAAGAATTAGGCTGCAGATTTCAGCGGGGCAGAATTTTAGTAGCAGTCTCTAAGAATTAGGCTCATAATCTTCACTGAAAAAGGAGACAAGTAAGGAAATTGTTTGAAATTCTTTTGGGATGACGGACAGACAAGTTCCCTTTCCCTTGGGAAACGCCAGTGATGCTCTGGAGGAGGGCGGGAAGGAGGACACATGGGAGACACGTTTTGTTTTAATAAAGGGGGATTAAAATGATCCTCAAAACCCTGGGGCCCCTATTTTGAATACTGAGCACTGGGTTACAATCCCAAGAGTGGGTCCAGAGCTTTCTTCTTCAAAGCCCAACTTACCACAACAAAATACTTCGCATTCCAACTCAGAAGATGGCTAGAGAACAGGCCCTTTTGTATTTCTGTAATTCTGAAGAGTCAAGGGTCTGAATCCTGATGGACTATTGGTAGTAAATAAAATCAAGCCAGATACATTTGTTATGACCTGGTGACACAGTCACACTTTGCAAAGTGATTGTACTTTGTAGTAAGTCTCTAAAGAGATACACCCGTACCATTTAAAGTTTCCACAGTATACATTTTTGAAAAAGGGATACTTGCAAGCCAAGATTAGCAGGTAAAATCAGCAGTGGGAGGAGGACCATTTGTATTTCACTGCCTTCCAAGAGTAACTGGGGCAGATCTCTGAACATCTTGAAAAACCCGAGAGTTGTAGGGGTTTGATGTTTAGCCAGTGACTTTGTGGGCTAATCCCGGAACCCATCAGTGTACGTACAATACCTGTCTTCTCTGCAGTTTTCGCGCTTTACATATTCTGAAGCTCTGCCGTGCTATGCTTTCTCATTTTTCCAATAGAGCAACAAACCTCTCACTGGATTCTTTTAAATTTTGGAAAAATTTTAAGAGTGTTATTTCTGCAACAGTTTTATGTTGTATGATGATAGACGTACGGGGCTGCATTTCCGCTAACAGATAGAATTTTGTGGTCATTTCATTTAGAATTTGGGTTTCCTAGTGGATTAGATTAGATACCAACCTCCATCCTGACATTTCTAAGAACTGGTAAAGTAGGTCCCAGAGTATTTCCTTGACAGCAATAGCAAAAGGCTACTTCTCTTACTGTGTCATTTAACAAAGTCCTTAGGCCTCATTATTACAGTTGTGAATATATCTTAGAAAAATTCTTCCCTCCCCCCCAAAAAAAAAGAAAAGAAAAATTCTTCCCAATTATATGTAACAAGTTTTTTTTTTTTTTCCCTTCCTGGCTAAATCTGTACTTTAAATATTGAGAAATAGATGGAAAACTGGGTGAATTTAATGTGTGTAGAATAGAATTTGTCTTAAGTATATTGTAGGTTTTTTTAAAAAAAAACATGGAAAATTAACTGTGCTGTAAATTATGCTTTATAATGACAGCCGTTTCTTGCTGGCTAGCATGAAACTCCATTCAACTTGGTCTCTAAGTTGAACCCAAATTGCGTGCATAACTTTTCCAAGAGATGCAGAAAAATCCTAGTAGAAAAGGTAGCTAATTAGGAGCAGTATTCAGCTGACCCCTGTTTTGTGTCTGAGCAACACCTGCATTTATGAATGTAAATTGGACAGCTGTGCCTGTGTCCCCTGTGCCTTCCTCATCTCAGATGCCTGGATACAGAAGCAGGCATCACTTTGCTGCTAAAAACAAAGACAAAAACAGCCCCCAAACTCTCAGAATGAAGAAGGCCCACCAAAGTGGACTCTAAATTCCTGCTTCTCAAGCCTTTTTTCTTGGCTGTCTGGGTGTATTGAATGGAGTAGGCTGACAGTCATCTCACAAATACTGGCACTGTGAAATCAGGTGGAATAGAGAGAAGCCAAGTTAACCCTTTATGACTTGTAGGTTATATTTTTAAGAATCTGAAATTTTGTTTCAAATTGAAGTGTTGCTTCAATTGCTACAAAGTATATACACTTTTTACAAACTACTTCTGCTAAACATTGCTGGGAAAGGCTGGTGAATCACAGCTGTGTTCATTTAAGGAGTCAAACTACAAGTTTACACATTTCAGGATGTTGGCTCAGAGGAATGTATAGTGTTAATTCATAGTGTATTTTGTAGAATCCTTATTTCCAAAGGCTCAATTGTTGGCTCAAAAGTTTTTGAACAAAAAAGGGAGGAAAAAAACCCCTCAAGAAACTTACGCAGTCTGTGGCCACTGAGTGAACAATAGGAAGTCTGTCTCATTATTTGAGACATGAGAGACTTTTCACGGGACTAACATCTTGGTCCTTTCCCGGCCTCTTGTGAGGCCACAGTACAGCAGACTTCTGAGTATTTTTAGCCCACTGATGCACTAAGGAGTTAGAAAGTTGCAGAGTCTGCTTAATGGTTTTCCAAGAGATGCAGAAAAATTGAATCTGGCTTTCAAATACCAGTTTTACTTTGCACAGTAACAGAACCTTAAAAATACCCTTTGCAACCATTATTCTTCTAAAAAGGAGAGTAATGAACAAGACCATAGATAGCTGTCATTTTCACATGCCTTTTATTTGATCTTTTTTCCTTTTGCATGGGATTTGCCTGTTATCTAAAATAATATTGAAAAAAATCAACAAGTCAAAATTCAAGGAAAATGGACAATGAAATTAAGGTAAAAGATGATTTTTTTTTCTTGGTCAAATCTCAGGTTTATAGTGTTCTTTACAGATAAATAGCATTGATGATTTATAATAAACATAAATTGCTAAAAACCCCAGTTTTGCTTCCTTGTTCTCATTTCTCATAGTTTGAAACAGTAAACTGGGTATGGTGGTGCACACCTGTAATCCCAGCACTCAGGAGGCTGAGGCAGAAGGATTGCTGGGAGTTTGAGACCAGCCTGGGCTACATAGTGAGATCAAGGCTTTCTATAGTGAGAGCCGCAAAAAAGTACAAAAAACCAAAACCAAAACAGACAAAAATCCAAAACCGAAATCAATAAAAATACTTCTTCAGTCTCATCCTATTGCTGTTCCCCAGTAGACAGGCCAGAGTGGGAAGAACCTTATGTTTATGTAAAGATGATGAGAACAGTACCTTTGAAACCCAAGATTTTGTAGACAGAAACCAAGTTTACATATAATGCCATTAAGATTTCCTAACAATTACTGTAATAATAAGAAATATTCAAATGGGAGGAATATTGTATAATAAGCATTTCTTTTACTTACTTTCATCCTGGGTTCCTGAATACATAGGAATCTCATTAAAAGTGAACTCCTTTGGGGGAACCCACTGCTAGCTAGCATGTATCATATTATTTGTAGTTACATTTGGCTGAGACATAAACTATACTATATTACAACATCTCTGCCTTATACTCGCACAAATCCTAGCAAGAATTTCTTGGTTTCAGATTTAATTATAGATCTAGTGGAGCAGAAGAAGTGTGTAACAGTTGCCCTCTTAATCTAGTGATTAACTTGTCTACTTTTCCCCCCTTTAAACACGTGCAAGACTTAATTTGCAAAATGGCTATCATTCACGAAGGTTTGGGAAAAGAGCATTAAGAAATTATTTGAAATTAATGTCCTCTGATTGCCTGAAGTTCATACCACAGACTTGGTTTTGCCATTGCTTATATATCTATCTTTGGTCCACAAGTAAATGATCCCAGATAGCCTAAGAGTTCTTCCTGTGGATTCACCTTTTTTCAGGTGCCAGGGAGCCCATTGGGTTGGTCTGCAGCTTGCATGTAGGAGAACAGCCTCGGTCCTGCAGTGTCTGTTGACACGGTGCTGCAAGCCTGCCCGTGCCCTGTATGTGTGCATGTATGTGTAGAGTGGCCTCATTTCTCCCTGGCTTTTAGTCTGCAGATCGGTCAGTGGCTGACTCCCCTTTTAGGTACAGTTGTCCTCGGGAAGCTCTGGGAAAATGCAGCAAATCCACCTGTTTTCTTGTTCTTCTGTCTTTTGAAATATGGAGCGGAATGTTGGTGAGGTGCTGTGCCTGAGAGCTCGTGAGAAGCAAAAGCACAGGAAGGGTAAAATGTTAGTCTATTGGAAGGCACAGCGCACAAGTTCTGGCAAACAAAGTAAAGTGTAGGTCAGTTTCAAGTTAACGCTGAGGCTCTGAAGAAAGCCAGAAAGCGCTCAAGAGCAGCAGTTGTGCGAGTGGGTGGGACACAGGAAGCCATCTGAGCCTTGGGGGGTAACATGTGGTCTTCATGTTTAGCAAAACACTTGCAAATCACTTGAGAAAGCCTCATCTAAAGAATACCTGGAGAACAAGCAGAAAGGGGCAAATAAAATGGGTTTGCGCTAAAAGACAGGCTTAGCAACCTCTGCTGGTTTTTAATGGACTACATATGTTTTGGAAGGTTGTAAGGAAAGCAGAGAAATAATCGTAACCCATTACCCAGAATGAATGTCAATTTCTGAATGATATTAGGTGTTTTAGATTAAATATAAAGAGATGATTAAAACGAAAATGCTTCAAGTTCCAATCTGTGTCCAATTCTTTTTTCAGGGAACAGAAGGTTAGAGGGAGGGTTTTCATAGAGCTGAGTCTGGTCACCTGGGAATCAGTACATGGGGAGGGGGTTTGACATACATGGTTGGAATGTTACTTTCAGACACGGTAAATCCGGGCAGTCTTTCTGGTAATAGCTAATGCTATTCACTTGAATCAAGTTTTTCTCATCTGAACCGCCAGTAATTATCCAGTCCATCTCAGAGACATGCTCCCTTTTAACATTAACCACAGTGTCAAACTGCATCCACCACGTTCTGTCCTGGTGACTTTGCTACAGAGTGATGAATGTGGGCAGTGTGCAGTTCGTAGTTCAACTGCCTGTGTGGGCGGTGGGACTTCAGTAAACAAACGATCAGTCACAGGGATTTATTCATTTGGAATGTGCGTTCTCCTTATTGATCCAGCCATGGCATCGCCAAGTTTCTCATCTCGCCACTAACAGTATTCAGGTTTATCTAAAGAACGAGTAGAGAATTACCTAAGGGGTTGGTAGGGGGCGCTTCTCTCACCATAAGCTTAACTCAGCCCAGTTACTTTTTGTGTCCGATTTTTTTTTTTTTAAAAAAAGGGACATGAAGCCTTATTAATAAGACCAGAGGAAAGAGAAGCTTCTAAGGCTTCTACTCAGTGAGCTGTCCCAAAAAACCAAGAGAGGATGGTTATGCATTTTCCTAGAATTCTAGTTATGCTGTTAATTCCGATGCTTTGTTGAACATGTTAAATATCTAAATAGGTGAATGTCTAAGAGGGCTGGTGGCTTGCCTTGAGAGATTTTAAGGCAGTAGGTTGAATCCAGAGTTTCTGTCATACACCCTTGCGGTGTCTAGTCCCCAAACCTGGGGACAAGTGTCAAGAGAGCGATGCACAGCGGCTCCAAGCAGTAGACTGGTTACGGTTAGTTCCCTCCATTTCAATACTGTGGCTAAGCAAAAGTGTGAACTGGGCAAGCCACATGTAATTCTTTGTTTCTTGGCCTCTTTGTTCATATTATCACAGATTATGATGGAATAAGGAAAAAAGTGTTTCTGAGCCCTGCTTAATTTCCACCCCAGCCGTTCAGACTGAGTGGAAATTCCTCTTAGGTGGCCGCGCACACAGTGGAATCTAATATATGCTGACAGGCTGTCTTTGGAGGTTACGGACATTATTCTGTTGCATCCTCTGTAAACACAGCCTGTGGGTCAGAGCCGGGCACCACTACAAGCCTGTGAAGACAGATCAATGGTTTAACGAATCCATGAAAGATACTTGGACTCTGCTGTAATCTGCTGAGCACACCAGTTAAATGAAACTCCTGTACTCTTTAACAAAGGTAGAGATAATCAATGACTGGGGCTGGAAATCAATGTCCAGTAATCACAACCTCCCAGCATTTGTGTTGTCTCACTGCTAGCAGAGAATCAGTCACATTCAGGCTTCAAGGCTTACTGAGTGGACATGGATACTTGCTCAGTGGTTGAGAGCTGAATTTGACCTGGAGGTGACACGTCTTAGTAGTATTGCTTTTGTGAGGACTATTTTACAGCTAAGGACTTTGATTTAAAATAGCGTTTCTTTAAAGTGATGAGATTAAGCTCAAGAATTACATTTATTTTAACATGTAATGTCTTTGCAAGTCGTCCTGATGATGGAAAGCAAATGGGAATAAAATCCATTCATGATTAAGTCCTTAAAATGTCAAGTTGCATAGTGTTAGAGAACCCTGTTTAATCTTTCCTTAGTAAAATATTCCTCATTAGTTTGCAGTGGTTAAGGGTTAACCTCTCCTACTATAAATTCAGATATTAATGTATTTTCTGCTTAATTTATATTCAAGTAGAGGAAATATAGTTATAGATATGATTTTCTTTACTTCCAAATGCGCTTTGGAAACATACTGATTTATGAGAGAACTTCGGCAGCGTGTGGGAGAATTCCTTCATAAAAATGTTGAAATATATTTAAAAAGTACTTAACCATTTTGAGTGTGGGAAAATAACTGCCTGGTCTTTTGAAATTATTTTCTCATAGAAATAGTAGATTTAATCTACTATTAAATAAATCGAAGATTTTTGCATCCAAGTTTTGCCTCAAAAACTTAAAATTGCTTAATGTTTAACTTTTCTGATCAGTTAATTAACATTAAGAGCTGGATCCTACCTTAGTAAGTATATTTTGGGGATTCAGTGGGTAATAGGAATTTCAAAGGTAGTATAACTGCTCATCTCCCTCAAAGGTCTTTTGCCAAAGTCTCCAAGATAAATAAAGTAGGAGTTTCGTATGGATCAAATAGCTGTTACTTTGTTTTGTAATTTTTATTTTATTTTATTTTATTTTATTTTATTTTATTTTATTTTATTGGTAATGGGGACAGAACTCATGACCTCATATTTGCCAGGCAGGCATTTATGCCACTGAGCTAAATCCCCAGCCCCTATATTTTTAAAAATATTGTGAGCAGTTTTATAACTACACATCCAACTTGTTAGAAGAGTCTTTCAAGGCCCTGACACTTTCTGTGGTCAGAAAATGACCTATAGAACTATATGTTCCATAAATTGGAGCAATTTACATTTCTCTGTGTCAATTTACATTGCTGATAGAAGGTAAATGCCTCCTTTCCAGTTTTTGTTTGTTTTTAGCCAAGGTTACAAAAAACCACCCTGTTCATCTGGTCATTCTTTGAAAAATAAAAAAACTGTAAGGAACTCTTACAATGTACTGTCCATGTTTTGGGTTTAGTAGATACATTTTTGAAGAAGGTAAAAGATCTCTGCCTTCTAGGAGCTCACATCCTAGTTCAGGAGGGTGATGGGCTAGAAGTGTAAAATATATATACTGTATGTGCTATAATTTCAAGTAGTGATAGGTTCTATGAAGAAATAGAGCAAGGGGCTGGTCTGTTATGGGGTGATGTCTTTCTGTCTGGTGATCACTGAAGTTCTCTTGAGAAGATGGCATGAGGGAAGGAACACAAGCAAATGACAGAGCTAGCCTTATGCAGAGCTTCACACAGAGCAAGCGGCCTAATAGAAGTGGAAGTTTTGAGTCAGGAGCAGGCTTGGCATTTCTGACCAGCAGCAAGCAGGGTGGACTGTCTGGAGGTGAATGGTGACTGCGATCAGCAGCGGGATCCTGGAACCTGGAGGCCTCAGGACCTGGGGCTCTTTCCAAGTGAGATGCGAGCTATTGGAAGCTGTTACGTAGAGTGGATGCTCTGAGTTTCATTAATGATTGGACTTGTTTGTTTAGTTTTGTTTCTGAGACAGGATCTCACTCTGTAGTTCAGGCTGGCCTCAAGCTCAACAATCCTCCTGCCTCAGGCTTCTGAGTGCCAGGATTACAGGCATGCGCCACCACACCTAACTGTTGATTGGATTTCTATTAAGGTCTTAAGATCCTAAATGCAGTGGGGATTTAGAGAATAAGAAAGGCAATAGAATAATAGAATTACCATCAAAGTTGGGCGTGTCTGATAATAGACAGTTAATAATATCATTCCCTGAATTATTCATTAGTAGTTTTGAAATATTTCCTGGTAATGAAAGTGTGTTCAACCACGTTAGTGTTTCTTTTCTTTTTCCTTTTCCATAATGGAAGGGAGGAAAGGAGCCAGAAATGGACAGTGTGCCATCATTTTCTTTCTGTAGTGTATGTGGGGCCTGCTCCCAGCTCAGTGGGAAGGTTAGGCGTCAGAAAGCCAGTTCCCCTTGCATTGCAGCTCCCCTCAAACACTATTCCTGCAGATAGCATGATGAAAAGGAAGGAGCTGGTAACTTTGAAGGGAGCATCTTTGGATAAAAGTGTTATTTGGGCTGGGGATGTAGCTCCGTGGCATAAGTGTCTGCCTGGCAAGCGTGAAGTTGTATGTTTGATCCCTGGTACCCAAAAAAAAAAAAAAAAAAAAAAAAAAAAAAAAAAAAAAAAAAAAAAAAAAAAATATATATATATATATATATATATATATATATATATATATATATATATTACTTTGAAGTGTAAGCTATATCCTAACAGTAGACATAGCTTGGTGATTACTTAGAAAGTGTATCAGGATTTTTAATGCAAATGACATAATACCCAGTTTAACTGGTTTAAACAATAAAAGACATCTTTTCTCTAATGGAGTTATAAAGTTTTAAGTTAGTATGTTCTTTGGGGTGGGTTGATCTAGCAGCACAGTGGTCTTATCATGGTCCCAATTCTTTCCATTTCTATATCCTTCTTTATAGAGTTTTGGCACTGTTCCAAAACAGGCTCCCCAGAGGTCATAGGGTGACTGCTGGCAGCACTGGTGGCTGCCAGCTTTGTCCCATCGAGTATAACGAGTGCCTCCTGGTATTCCAGCGTTCCAAGAAGGGTCTTGTCGCTCACTTTCCCTGTCTGTGCTATGTCTCACGCTTTCATCCGAAAGAGGGCCTGTAATGAGGGCAGTTGAATGTTCTCAATGTTTTGAGCCAATCAGAGCTTCCCTCTGATGTTGGAATTGAGCTCATTTTCGTCTGTACTCCACGGGCTGCAAGGGGAACAGTCGTCACCAGAGTTGTAACTGATGATTGTTGATAGCCAGTGTCCACTAGAGAGAAGGCAGGGGTGAGCTCATGGAGTTGTTTCGTGAGCTTGAATTCTTACACAGTGAATGTGTGTGGCCTGTCTCTCCTTGTCACGTACAATAAATAATCTGGAATTCCTGGGGGCACAGAAAGCCAGGCATGCAGTTTGCCTTTATCCTTGTGTGCTCAGAGGAGCTACCTCTTCTTCCCAGGACCAACCGTTTTGAGAAACCCCGTCTTTGGAATACTGGCTCTAGCAGCGCTTAAAACCTGACTCTTTTTTCTCTTTTTGGACTCTAGAATATGGGATTGCACAGGACTACAACAAAGGGATTGTGTTTAACTGTTGGATATCTCCATTTGTGAAGAGGACCAGTGGTGTCCAGTCTGTATGTCATTTCATTAGTGAGAGTGGCCTGAGACAGGTCAGCCAAGTACCATGTTGGATGTGGGGAGACAGATGCTTTGCACTGGGAGTATGATGGCTGAGCATGCTGGGAACCGACCTAGAGCTCACCCGCTCACATGCTGGAACTCCTCTTGCTTTCTCTGTAGCTCAGAACTGTGTCTGCTAAACAGAAGGGAAAGGGGAATGTTTAACAAAATTGCGATTTAGTCTGAGGGGCTGAATGTATCAAGTTCAGGTGGCTGAAAGACAAAGATTGGAAGGTTGTGACTTTCAGATATTAATCAATCTATTTATTCATTTATTCAACAAATATTCATTCGTTCTGCCAGCCCATGGGGATTTGCTGCTTGCTTGCTGGCCTCTGCTGGCCTGGCTTTCCACTCGGTTTCATGGACCCCACCATTAGCATGGTAATTCATTTCAGAGTGTACTGACAGTAACTCCTGAGGATTAGGACATTTTGTAAACAAATAATAAGATAATAATAACTCCAAGAGTTTAAGGATTTTTAATTATCAAGGGTATCAGAAAAGTACTCATGTTATCAGAGAAAGATTGGGTGGAGTTTCTGATTTGAGAGGAGAATCATGTGTGATAATTACTGTCTGGTAAACATGGTCAAAAATAAATGGTGAAAGTCACTTTTTGATAGCAGCAGCCACATAAAGGGCAGGTGCTCAGCATCCTGGGTGTGTGAGGAGGTGGAGTTTGGTTTTACATAAAGAGAACTGTGTAGCTATGTTAGCATTAACGTAAGCGCGGGTAGGAAGTTTGATAATCATGAACTCCAGGACAGAGAAATGCTGATTGAAACTCAAGTCCCAGACCAGGCAATGGTGATTGAACAGAAACGGTTCAGTGTGTCTGCTGGTGGGGTGACAGAGGGTGACTCTCGTGGCACAGTGGTATATGTAGGAAGGAACCAGTTCTTCTCCCTTTCTTTGTGTTCTTTGTTTCAATCTGGTATCTAATTTTAGTGCCCAGGGTTAGGATGACAAGTCTGTAGAGATGTAACAACAAATAAGCAAGTAAATCATTAGAATGTTATTTTCCTGGGCCTACCTCGGTGACATGGTGGAGATCCTAAATGAGAAGTGTCTGCATTGCCTTTTGGGATACTGAGTGGAGGAGCTGGCCCTTGTCAGGGCTCCCCATACTTGCGCCCGCCTCTGCCTCTGGTGACCGCGCTGTGGGGACCTCCAGTGTAGCTGGAGCCGGCAGCTCCCTCCCCAGTTGTAGTAGCTCCTGAATACACATTAGTGACAGTCGTTTCCAAAAGAGGCTGATTTTAAAACTGTGATGAAAATGGCTAACAGCAGGCTGAAGGTTAAAGTAAAAAAACTTAAAACCATAAAATCTTCCTGGAGGCTATTTAAGCAAACTGTTTTAGAGGCACAGATGGTTCATATACCTCTGAGCCAAAAACAAAAAGTAAAAAGGGGACAGTAAAGCTGGCGTGATTAAGCAGACAAGTATGAAAGTTTTATTAGTGCTAAAAAGGCATCCTTTAGAAAAGTGAAAAATCTGTCTCGGGAAACTAGGAAGATGTGTTAAAGACCTGTGGGAAGCAGAGAGGGCAGACAGGTGGCATTTCAGAAGTCAGCATGAAGGTGCAGGCACGTCACCCACCTGTGTGCAGTGGGCAACAGCACCTGTGTTCTAAGGATGTCGTGAACGGTGGGACAGAGGGATGCAGAGTGCAGAGAACTGGGTGTGGCTCCTTTGTCCTGTGCCAGTCTTTGATGCAGACTGGATTTTATAGGGATTCAGCGCAATTTAAATGGTGATTGGAATCTCCTAGCAACGTCAGCTGGAGTAAATTTAAGAAGGTGAAGTGCCACTGGGCATAAAGGCTTATGCCTACAATCACAGCACGTAGGAGACTTGGTCAGGAGGAGTGTCATGAGTTGGAGGCTAGCCTGGGTTACATAGTGAGTTCAAGGCCATCCTGACTCACATAATGAGGCCCTGTCTCAAAAAAACTGAAAAACCTATTTGCCATAAATCAGAAGATCTCAAGAAAAAAACAAAACTGATGTGGCTGATCAAGTCATGGAGGAGCATGCATCTAGGCTCCAAGGTGTGCCCTACACACTTTGCACAGAGAGCCCTGGGCTTTGAGATTAGTGAGGTTATCAGTGTCATCTGGAGAAGTCAGGACAGAGGGGAGATTGCACAGTCACCATTCAGAAAGCGTTCTCTGAGGAAACACAGTACTTACTTGAATTAGCCTTCGACATAAACCTAAATGAGAATAGCCTTACAGAAAGCAAGGTAAGTTGTTTCAGAAATCCAAGTAACTCACATAGACTTTGGGTAACTCCCTTTGAAGGGACCCTTGAGGAAAATAAGCAGCTGAAGATAAGGAATAAAGCCTTGCCTTGGGTTAAAAATCTGGGTAAAGAGTGGGTAATACTCCTTGGAGGACACATAAATTAATTGTGTACATCTCAAGGGTGTATATTAGAAACACTGACTTAATACAGTGATTGCGTATTTGGAAGTAAATGACAGAAAGGAGGGGACATTTGCTGTTTTCTCTAAGTTGCTTTCATTTGAAAACCCACAGGATCACCTTTTTTTTTTTTGGTACTGGGGATTGAACTCATGACCTCACACTTGCAGGGCAGGCGCTTATGCCGCTGAGCTAAATCCCCAGCCCAGCATCGCCTCTTATGTGTTCCATCCTCCAACAAAAGACTCCACAAATAGATTTACATGAAGAAATACCCTGTTTTACAAATACATAAATACAGCAAGGTCACCTGACATCAGACCCAATTCCATCTACTCAGCTATCCACTAGCGCAAGGGAACAAAGAAGTTTGAATTCTCATACTCTGATAGCAGCTGATGCAGCTTCCCCGGAGAGGGAAAATTGATCCAGACCGTTGCCTGCCTGAAAGTTAAAAACCAAACCAAAACAAAAACCTTTTAAATGATTGATTGCATTAAAGATATATATATACTTTTTAAGTGGACAAAATATATCCGACAACATGCTGACCATCAAGCTATGTTTCATTTTCACTGCAAACATGTAACCCTTTCTTCCTTATCCTGGTTTTTTTAATAAGAGGCTAAAGCTGAACTTTAGAAGCGTTGACATAGAGGATTAGATATGTTTTCATTAGACTCCGTGCTGTAGAAATAAGGGAAACAAAAGACAGTAAAGGAGTAGTGTTGTGGATGGAAGAACTAATAGTAAAGCTAAACAATCGGGGTACATAAACGCAATGAAAATGGACCCTGCTTCTTAACAATCAGGGTAACCTTTGTAGTTAGCCACTGTGGAGAAAGACTGGGTCAAACTCAGTGGCAGATGGTTTAATACATAGTGCATATATTAATCTGTGGAGGCAGCCCTGGAAATGCAAGCAGGTTGCTAATGACCTTGGATGGCAGTTGGGAACCGCTTCTGCCCTTGTGGTTAGGTATTCAGATGTCATGCTTCAGGGTGCAAGTTGATGAGTTTCTGGGCTAGGAAAACATTGCTCCCTTTGCATTTGTGTTAGTTTCCTGTCACTGTAACAAATACAAGTTGAGTTAATTAACTTGTGAGAAAAGGTTTATTTTGGCGCCCCGTTTTGGAAGCTTTAGTCCATGATTGGTTGGCGCAGTTGCTTATGGACCTGTGGTGAGAGAGTGCAGTGGAGTAAAATTGCTCACCTTATGGCCAGGAAGCAAAAGAGAGAGACTAAGGGATGATGGCTCCACAGTGCCTTTTGGGGACAGTTCCTCAGTGACCTAAAGACCTCCTGCTAGGCCCCATTTGCTATAGGATCCAGTGATGTCAGCTTGGGGGTCAGCCTTTAACACACAGGCTCTGGGAAGATATTTAAGATCCAAACTGTAGGGGCCAAGGATTTAGCTCAGCAGTGCCTGCCTTACAAGCATGCGGTCGTGAGTTCGATCCCCGGTACCGATTAAAAAAAAAAAAAAGATCCAAACTGTAGCAGCCCTGCACTGCACAGCCATTGGCCATGCTTCAGGGAAGAGGTGGTGTCCATTACTCAAGATGAGTAGAAGAGAGAGAAAGTAGATGCCCACACCGGTTTTCAGTTTGATAACCTCTTATTTCTGGTCAGTGTGGTGCCCTGGAGAGTGTGCACTGTATACAGAGAATTTGTGGACTAGTGCGAAGGTGGTAGGCATCACTGCTGGAGGGGAAAATACAAAGAACCCCCAAAACAAATAGAGGCAGAGCTTCAGTGAGTACTTCCATCCCTCTGCAAGTGCCCATCTCTTGTTTGCACTTTTGCTCACTTTTCTCTTACACTTCTGATGCAGTGATCTAGCACTGAGTAGATATCGGTTAATTTGATGCTTCATGGGCATGTCATTCATGTCTGGACAAGGGGGTGTTTGACATTCCTAGAACTGGCTAGTTAGCTAAATGTTTGGCTAGGCTGGGTAAAAGAGGTGCAGATCTCAATTTCTTTCTTCCTAAATGTGAGATGGTGAGGGTGATGTATTGAATGAAACCTCTATAAAAATGGTTATGATAGTTAGCCCCTCTCACTTGTACACTCTAGGGACACCAGGAGCCTAGCAAGGGGTCATCATAGCCTTGGTACCCGTAAACCAGCTGCATAAGGAGGAGGTTGGAGATCAGCCTCGCTCATCCTGGTGGCCCACTTGTGGGTCCCCTCCTCTCCTCGCTTGGAAAGTGGGAGGGGATGGACGAAGTTGGTTGCTGCCATTTAGGTCTTGGATTCTGAGACTCAAAAGACCCCTCTGTTTCTCAGATCCCTCTCGGAGGCAACAGGAACAGTTTGAGGCACGCGCTTGGCTTGGGTCAGAGAACTACAATAGGTTGGGAAGGAAAAGGCTACAGAGAGACAGATGAGGGAGAGAGAGAAGGAGAGAGACAGACGGGGGGAGATAGAGGAGAGAGAGAGAGAGAGAGCACATCTCCTGTTAGCACTTCTGCTCTTTGTGTACAGGTTGGTGTCTTTTTGGTGAATGCATAAACCAACCACTGGGTCAGGTCCTCAGGGCTGGGACTTAGCTCAGGGCTGGTGCTGCAGAATAGACGTCAGTGATGGGGTTTCTGTTTGAAAAAAGGCTGAGTGTTGACCTTTCCGAGCTTGTGGGGGAGTTGACTTCATGCCGTCCATTCGTTCGCTTACTCATTTATCAGCAAGCACCGCGGTCTAGCCACAGCAGGCCAGGTATTGTTCTGTGTTAGGGATACAAAGATAAAGAACCTCCGAGGCTCTGGCAGCTGAATAGAGAAGATTGACAAAAAGACAAATGATACATGAGGTGTGCGGGACCATATGTGGATTAGAAGAATCAGGGACCGCAAGGGGACACTTAGCCCAAGACCCAGACTCTATGCATGAGTGAACACAGTATACAAACCAAAATGTAAATTCAGGATATGGGATGGCTAGAAAAAAGGCAAGGACAGCCAGCTCAAAGAGCTCCCCATACCACACATTGAAAAGCAAATGCCTAACTCTCATTGCGATTCCTTCACTGTCTTTGAGCATCTTAAAACATGACCAACTTTGTAGGAATATGTGAAATAATATTATGCGATTTAAAAATTGGTTTTTGGTGTCATTTTGTCTTTGAGGGGTTTTGGAGTCTTCAGAGGTGAAATGAGGCAGAGAAGTATATAAATAAACAGACAGGACTCATGGCTGGGCCAATGCGGAGACTGACCGACGGGTGAAGAGTTTAGTACCTAGCTGCACATGTCCTGAGCTGTTGAGAGTGACGCTAGAGTGCTCCTCCGGTCTCCTCCTGCTAGGGATGAGGAACTGTGGTCCTGAGAAATGACCTACAGGGGTTGTGTTTGGTAAAGGGTGATGCACCACAGATGTACCAGCACTGAGACCTCCAGAGTCAGTGCCAAGAGAATTGTAATTGCAGTTGTCTGAAGAGCAATAGAAACTCATCTTCTTTATTAGAATATCAGTGTTATGTGTGAACTTTATAAAATGGCTATGCTAAAATAGCTATGCTAAAAATAGTTAAGTATGCTGTTTTTCCAAACTTTTATTTACCACGAACCAGAATAAAGAAAAACATTTTTCTTTCTAGTTTAGTACACACACATACCCTGTTTCATAAAATTGAAGTTGCTTTGATGGCAGTATTTTTAAAATTTTACCAGACGAGGTCAACGGAAAACTTTCACACACTCATATCATGACTGCAACTTGGCTGACAAGAATTGTAGAATGCGTCGTGATTTCAGAAGTGTGGAAGTGGGAAAAATGTTTGAGCCTCAGGACACAAAAAACAGGGCACATCTATTAAAATTGAAACAAGATTTCCGGAAACAGTTCCTATTTTTCTATGCGATGCACTCTGTTACTTTGCTTTGTTCTGTTCTATTAGACATTGCAGATTGGCGCTCAGTGAGCTGAGAATCCAGTTTGAAAATACTAGCTGGAGGGACACATTTGTATGAACTGTCACTGTTAAAGGAGGTGGGGGGCGTCAAGTTCTTACCATGGATTTTTCTTACTTTAACTGTGCAGTCTTAGCATGGTTAATTGAGGTATTAGCAACTATTCTAAACTTTCATGGTGGTCTTTCTTAGTAGAGTTGTACAGTATTTATTCTTTAAAATGCCCAATGGATACTCCACTGATGTGTGTGTGTGTGTTTTAAGTCTTCATTTGTCCTGGAGAATTAGATGCAGTGGTATACTGATCAGACAGGAAAAGAGAATGCTCAGATTTTAAAATGTGCTGTGTCAGGCTCTTTCGTGAAGGGATAATGAAGCAAAGAGAGTCAGAGGTAACTTGATGGGGAAGGGACAAGGGTAAGAGAGTCAGAGGGGTTAGGCTTCTCCACTTCATTTGAATCATGGCTGTTTGGGATAAGGTTCAGATTGGCTAATACAGATAACGTAGATAATTGGAATTACAGATAATTTCATGGGTTCATAGACTTTCTGGAATCCGCTTATGGACCTCTGGAATTCAGGTTTAGGATCTTGTAAGATGTTTTCTCTTAACTCAGAGAGGCATGCTGGGAGGTTTTCTGTGGTATACAGCCTGGAGTGAAGGTCAGAGCAGGTGGAGGTCAGCAGCACATTTGTTAGCAGGACGGACAGCAAAGCCAGCCTGGTGGATACTGCCGCTGCTCTCTGTCCTTGGGCAGACTTTTAGCAGAGCCATCCCATAAGCCTTGCAGGATCGGGGAGGGACAGTGCATGCAGCCTGTGAGCTGGGCTGATGCTTGTCCTGGGTGTGGACCTTCAGAAGCCAGTAACACCCTCTTCAGCCATTTGCTCGGTATTAGAGCAGAGAGAGAACTCTTCTGTTGTTGTTTTTCTTTTGGTTTCTTCAGACAGGGTCTCACTGTGTCATTCAGGCTGTCCTTGAACTTATGCAGTCAGGCTGGCCTCAAACTCGGGCTGATCCTCCTCCCTCAGCTTCCCAAGTGCTGGGATTAGAGGTGTGTGCCACCATGCTGGGCGAATAAGACACAGACCTCTCGAATTGGATGGTATTAAAGTCACAAAACTGGTGATGTGATGGAGAGATTCTCCTGTCGGCATGACAGAGGCGTTGTGGATGTGGGGAAGCACCATTCATTCTCAGTAAGATGTGGGTTGAATAATGCTTGCTGCCTGCGTGTCCTGCCAGGTGCATTGTAACACCTAACAGAAACCCTTTGCTCCTTCTGAGAAGAATTTAACCTGTCAGACCATTAAATGTTCATCTCTAATGTGAAATTTTTAAATGAAGCCAATTTAGCTTAATTTACCAGGACATCTCTTCGTGTCTGGGAGAGCTGGTAGAGGAAATGGGACTGAAGTGGATTGTCACAGGTCCCAGAATGGCTTCTGTGGGACATTGTGGTATCTGTCAAGGTAAAGCTATGTCCTTCTTCTGCTGCCTCCTGCTCTCTCTCTCTGGACAAAAGCATCTCTTGCCGTTCTAAGGGTCCCGGGCACAATCTCAGGAAGCAATTTCTCTTGAGGTTTTGGAACGGGCCCACTTTTGCCATCTTTTTCTATAGAAGCCTGGGTTGAGGTGGGGAGAAACCATTGTTCTGAGAACTCGTCGGTGGCTGCCTGTTGGAGGGCTTGATCAAGTTCAGCAGCATCTTTGTGTTGCAGTTAGTTTTACTTTTCTGTATCTCCTCCTTTTTTAAGCCTCCTTCTGAGGGAAATCTGTGATTACATTTTTTTTTTTCTCTGCACAGGTGCTAGAATGCATTGAGCAAACACAAACATATCCCACTTCATGAGGAGAAAATTTGGAAGTCATTTTCCTTCCATCTGTCTGAAGTAGACGGTGCTCTAAAACTGGCCATCCACCCACCCATTCTCCCACGCACCTTCTCGGTGACGAGGAGATGACATTGTGAAAGAATGGAACAGAAAAAGGATAAACCCTGCAAGGCAGTTACAGAGACGGCTTATTAGTATCATTTGGACAGCCATGAATAACGCATGGTGGCTTCTGGGTCTGCGTATTATTCACAGAAGAGTGCCCTTCATTTTCCTCTTTGCCTTTGCCCGTTCCAATGTCCCCGTATCACAGATCCTTTTCTCCATGGAATCCTCGAATCCCAGCTGAACCCTAGTATTGTTTGACCAGAGATCATTTTCACACATCCGCAGGCAGTGAGCCCTTACCCCATGGGTCGGGAGGCGGTGCGTCTAAGCAGAGGCAGGCAGTGACTGCAGCCAGGGCACGGGTGCAGCTGTGTCGCTGTGCGCTCAGACAATCAGAGGTGCAGCAGGGCCCCTTCTCTGTGGCAGCTGCACAGCTCTGCTCTCGGCTCTCCAAGGCACTGCTCCCTACGTGAGGATTCCAAGCTACATTTAACACAGTCGCCCATCAGCACTTAGGAAGCAGTTACCACAGAAACCCAGCAGAGACCAATTAGTCACATGATTAAATTAATTACAATAACCCAGGGCATCTGCCATCTTGCCTCTTTCTGCTACGGATAGCACATGACCCAGACAGAACTGCAATTGGTTAGCAATACTGTTGTGTCTCCTAATCTTCAGATTGTCTTCTGATTGTGGAATGGGTCTCTTCTGGTTTGCTTTGCTTTCCTTAAAAACTCATCTAAGTTGTTTTTTGTTTTGTTTTGGTTTTTTTTGCAAGATATTCCTCTTCCATAAACCAGACAGTATTAAGTTTAGAAAACATCGGGTTTAATAAACAGGGTCTGTTATATTGAGGGTAAGCAGATTTGGAAACGTTTTCCAATCACACAGTTGAAGACTTTGCTAGTTTTTAATGAGAACTTTAACAATATATGCCAGAGGGTGCTGTGTAATGTGCATTTACGCTTGACCTGAGAATCCTGTGACAAATGGCAGGAACTAGACCATGGCTTCCCTTGTTAAAATAATAGGAACGTTACGACAGGGGACAGGCATCCTGTGTTCGAAGATGGTCTTGAGTCAAAGATGGTGTGCAATAATTCCACACTTCAGCTTATCATTTATAAAAGGCAGGGACTCACACTCTATCCCAGTAAATCAATGCTTCGTCTTTGCTATGCCGGATGACCTATTAATGGCCTCTCCAAAATTTCCATGTGGTCAAAGCTTTTCTCTTATACCAGGGCCATTCTTCTTCTACACACGTAATCAGCTACCTGAAATCTCACAGTGAGTTCTGTCATCTTAGACACTTTTTGGAGGCCTGTCTTGATCCATCACGCCCAAGAGCAAACAACTGAATGCAGTGTGGAGGTATCGAAGGAGGTAATGGCATAGTCGCCCCATGTTCTTTCTTTGTGAATGGGCTTTGACACAATGGCATAAATTAATTATGTAGCTTGATTGCTCTGATTTGTACCTAACAAAGCAAGTGGTCCAACCTCGTCTGTAAGCCTTGACTCAGAGGCAGGAGAATTGTAGTTGTATATGATTAAGAGGTAGCATGTAAACAGTTGCTTTGGCCAGACCGTGCAGCAAGGGTCTAGCCTGAACCTTACATCTTCCTGGGTGAAACCCAGCCTCCACAGACCTCAGAACAGATGCGTCCATGTGGTAATTCTGGAAATCAAAGGACTGGTAAAAGAGAGCCATGTGGTAATTTATAAAACGGTGCCCTGACAAATTATAAAACGAGCCTCAAAGGAAATTAATTCATAGCCTGTCATAAATAATAATACATATTTGAATTATGTTTTTGGTTAAATTTTTATTTTTATTGTGGATCATACTTATAATTTATGAGGTATTCGTGTGTCTCTAGACTTTAATCTGTCCTCTGATCTTTACCAATTCTCCTATTTAATATACACGTATAGTTTGTGTGCACCTGTAAAACTTGTTTTATTAGTACAGTGGCTATTTGGTGGATGAAATATATACAGTATTGACTACAAATCAGCTACAACTAAAGAATAGATAAATATATTTCATATTTTAGAGTTTTTATTTTGTAATCAACAGGAAAACAAACACATGAAACTTTATAAATAATAAGCACCTCTAGAGGTGATTTGAAAAGCAAAAATATATGTATCTAAAAATCAAACAGCACTTCTGTGAGCAATAGGTTTGCTTTGTACAAATAATAATCTATTTCTGTATCATCACAATTTCCTGAAACTATTAAAAATTATGGAAGACATAGCCATTTGAAAACTGTTAAGTTTTTATTCCTTTTTTTTCTTTCTTTCTTTTCTTGTCTTTTTGAGACAGGGTTTGACTATGCAGTTCAGGCTGGCCTTGAACCCAGGCTGGTCTCAAACTAGCAGAGATCCTCTTGCCTCAGCCTCCTGAGTGCTGGATTTACAGGTGTGTGCCACCATGCCCGGCCTATTAAAAACTGTTAAAGGCTGTGCTTTTGTGAATGGCAAAATGAACCCCAAATCAAAGTACACCTGATGTCCTTTAGTTGTATATTGGGCTTGGTGAAAATAAGTCTAAATCACTGAGAAAGTTATTACAGTTTGAATCAGTGGGCACCGAATGCCAAGTAGGGGATTTTAAACAGATTTTGCTTTATTTGGTCACATTTTGTGTAGAAGGCACTTAATTCATCATAACATTGCCAACAGATAACATTGCCCATCACCACCATCATTCTAAATTCTGGTTGCCCAGAGGAATGTTTGAGAGGCTGAGATTGGTATGGTGGGTACAGATGTTTGTGTTCTGTTGCAGGTTTTAGAATATCTTTTGTTTCGTGTCTTTCTTAATTCTCCCATCTTACCAAGGACGGTCAACCAAAGGTGACTCAGTGTGACGATGACTAGTCACTCTCTCCTTTCTGCTTCTGCTCTCCCATGTTATACTGACATTCGATTTATATAGATAAGAGTACAAAATTTAAACATTTTAGACTTGGTGTGATGATTTGCAAGATCCATTCCGACATACTTTTAGACTGACACATTGTGAAAAAAGTTATAGAGTTGAATTTCTATAAAATTTGTGAATATAAGAAATAATTGCCTATATTAATTTTTAGCCTTTTCATTTGATTTTTCTGGTAAAGTTTGGTACTGTAGTACCTACTGACACGCTTAAACTGTCCAAAGAGATCAACTTCAGATGATAGAAATGAAGTGTTTTGGAAATGAGTTTGCGTCTCCACTCTTTTCATAAATAGCTAGTTCTTTAATAGCAAAGGGACAGGGCACAGCATGTGCACGGCATAGTAGCTTTACCATAAAACCTTTCTAGAATGAAACAGAGTTCAATAAGTTAATAACTAAAATAGAATTAAGTAAAACTGCAGAAGGTCATGGCTAATGTGTTAATCCTGGCGTGGTAATTCATAACATCCTAGGGAGATAAAAAAATTTAAAAGTCATCCTAGTGGTATTAAAATTGAGCACATCTTATTTTACTCAACAAATAGCTATTTATATTAGCAGCCTCCAAATATAACTGCTTTTTTTTGTAGCATGCAGTACTACTGGCTATCATATTTTTGTAGGTATTTATCGGTTGTCTGTTTCCATTATCATAAAAGTCTCATGAAGACAGTAGTTTTGTCTGTTTTGTTCACTGCTGTTTCTCCGTGTTTGAAAAGGAGCCTGCCACATAGAAGATTCTAAGTAGATATTTATCGAATGGATGAATAAAACTGAATCTGAATTAGATGAGGAACTGCATAAAGTAGCCCAACTTTTTGAAATAAGAAACAATGAAAGAAATGTTAATTTGTTTACCTGGTTAGATTAGTAAATGTTTTTAAGCTAGTTGTAAGTAGTAGATGTGCTTGCTTTTACAATCCGGGGGGGGGTGGTGGTGCATTTTTTGTACCTATGGATCCATACAGATGGTGTAGAAGTTGCAGAAACACAGGCAATATACCATTTGATGGTTGTATTTTTTTTCTTTCATTTATACAGATCTATAGCACAAAATGTGTAAGTGAACCAGAGATTAAAAAAATTGAGATATAATTTATTTTAAGAAAATGATAGCAGCAAGCATGAATCATGAAAAAGAAGAGATGTTAGAATGATAATACGTGCATGTCTCGAAGAAACACATCTGCATGCACAAGGTCCTTAATCTCCTGATCTCCCTCCAGAGATCTGTCACTGGATCACTGGGTTAAGTAACGCTTTGTAGCTTAACTATTTGTTCTGCCCAGGTTTGCGGCAGGAGGAATGAATTTCTCATTCTTAGTCATTCAGCCGTATTAGCGAATGGTTTTGTATTGCATGGTAAGGTACAGTCACAGGAAGTTTGGGTGGCTCGGGGATCCGAGCATTTCTCCTTCATACCATCTACATGTAGTTTGTCCATTGCAGCAAACACAGGCTCTTGTACTCTAAATTAGAACTCTTAGGCATCAATCATTCAAGGGTTTATGATACACACGCCAGTTTCTCTCTCCTGGTAGATAGAACCGGGTTGACTGCATTGGCAGACCTGGCTCTGACTTTATGGTGGGTGGAGCGACAGTGGGGAAGGTAGGTGGTCTGATACCTCGGTGGGTATCAGATAGAGCCCAGGAAAAGATAGAAAAGAACTCGTTCAAAGTGACCTTTCCAGTATCTGAAGTAATGCTATATGCCCTAGTAGATGACTGTCTTTCTTCTACAGTCTGTGTGGTAGTTTCTATGTCCTTAGCACTTTTCTGCCTTCATCCGCTAACCTGTTTTTTTATTTAAACAGAATTTCAGGAGTCTTAGCTAATCGTCCCCATCCTGAGTGATACTAAGAATACCTCATGCTGTTCTCTCCTGGGCCTTCACTGTAGACCCTTGTGGTCCAGATAGCCTTAACCCAGGAAGGATTTGAGAATTTTCAGAGTGAGGGGTCTCACTAAAGGACAGTGCAAAGCTAGGGTGTCAAGGCAGCCAAGAACATCTCCGGGATTCCAGCGTCTCACCTCTGCCAACCACACGCGAGGTTCTGTCTTCTTAGGTCCCTGTCCTTCAAGTCCGTGACTCCAACCTGCTTTCTCTTTCCCCAGTACCTGGTCCTAAGGGTCTCTCTGACCCTCAGGGTCTGGTAGAGTAACACCCTCCTTACTCACCTGTGAATACTCAGAGTTCTGCCCATTTGTAAAGTTTGCGGTATATTAGACGCCATGCTAAGTATTTCATATTGTTTAATCCTAGATGCTAGTGTCCCCATATCATATGGTGGCAACTGATGATCAGAGACATTAAATAACTTAGCCGAGTCAGACAGCCCAGGAGAGAGGTTGGCAGGGAATGGGCTAAGACTGTGCTGTCCACTCTGCCCGATAGCAGAGTGGCCCAGGGAGGGTGCCCCTGGCAAGCGCAGGTCACACTGGCCTCATACGTGGCATCTGCTTTGTTCTGTTTCTTATCTTGTCTCCTGCTAACATAGCCTAAATCCCTACAAAAGCCCAACCACTTTCTCAGGTTTGATTTCTGAGCGACTCAGAAATGTGCCTTTACCTGGGAAGCAGCAGAGAGCCTTGTCAATGCTGGATGTGCTTTGGGTTTTATAAACGCTTCTGGGGCCCTCTTTTTTCTGGAACAGTCTGGGTCTGGGGGTGTCTCACCATCCATGTGATATGCCAGTTAGATCCATGTGGAATCTATGCATGGCTGAGTCACAGCTGTGCAAAACCTATTAGGGTTATGGTTCTGGGTGACACCTTCCAAGCAACCAAGCTGGTAGATGGCCGTTTAGGTGAATGATTCTTCCTGGCTTGAAGCATTTCAGTTAAATTCGTGCTGGAAGACATTGCAGAGAGGGAAGCCAGGAACACACACTTCATAGGTTTATTGAAATAAATAAATTAAATCATCGAAGCTAAATAATTCATCCTTTTCTAGAGAGAAGTTAGATTTAGGAGAGAGGTTTTCAGCCAGATGTGTGATAGTTTCCCTTGAGTGGGAAGTATTTTCAGAGTTTTTTGTTTCTTTGGATATTCCATGTATATGTGGAGTGGTTCTGAAAACCCTTATCCTGGCAGAAGGACCGTCTCCACCGAGCTGAGATGGAAAGTCGCCCTGGGCTGGGGGAGGCTCTTTCTTTTCCCTAGTTGTGCCGGAGGAGGAGTGGCCTGGTGGGAGCTCTGAAAGGAGCTTGGCTGGTCAAATTCCTTGTCAGGTTAAGAAGGCCTTTGTTTCTGTTTAGTTTTCTGAAACAAGACAAATTATGATATTTTCTGTTAATTTCTTTCCCTAATGAGTTTCATTAAAACCAAAGCTTCCGGAAGACTGAGCTTTGACAGCTGTCTGAGGGCTGTTTCATTTACCGGGGGCTGCTTAGACTGAATAATTATTATAGCTTGATAGTTTAAAAAGCAACACGAACAACAGAGAGAAAGCGATCCCTTGAATGGCGTGTCATGTATTTCTGTGTCTTCCTGTGTCTGGGATGCTGTGGTGTTCAAAAGAGATCATTAAAATCGTGTGTTCTTTGAACTAAAATATTAAGGAATCGTCACACGCTTGCTTCTTAATGGCTCCCTGGTTCTTGAATACTGAATTTCACTTAATGATGGTATTTTAAGAGAAAGTCTTTTAGAGGTTAATAAAATACATTTTTAGAGAAAGATTGTCCAGACATTAGCAAGTTACTTGGTGTGCAGTGCCAGGAGGTCTTGAGATTATGGGCAGCAGTATAGTTTATGTTAGGTTGAGTGGATAATATAGTTAGTATATTCTCTTGTCTTACCCAAATAATTTTTACACTTGGCCTGATAAAGGGAGTCTCTTATTTGGAGTCAGATCTTTGTTTTTCCCCCTCTCCAAAGTAGAGGTGATATAGTATGACGAAGATATGTCGAAAGACTGAGATACCTTGATAAAAGAAGTCAGTGTTCTGAGATGATTTAGGGAGGAGCAAACCTGAAAAATCTCAAAAACCAAAATAAAATAACAAAATTTATGTAAAAGGTGATCAGATAAAATATATGCCGCTGTCCATGATATGGCATGATGTCTCAGAGTTCCCAGCAAGGAAAAAAGAGAAGGATGAAAATTAGTGGGGTAAAAGTCTTACTAATTATTGAAGCTCAGTGGTGAGAATTTGAGAACTCACTAGGTCTCCACTGTTGCATGTATTTTGAAAATTCATAATAAAAATGTTAGGAGTGATAAAATGACCATAGACACATGCTAACAATAATAGGTGGTAGGAGTTGGGAGTTCCACAATAAGTTTACAAAAAATGCTTTACATTATTTGGGGGAAAAAATTATGTCATTGAGAGATTTATATCATTTGACAACATTTTTATTTTTAGGAAATTTCTATGATTGAGAAAAAATGAGATGCAATTCTGTAATCATTCCGAGCATTGTGACTTTTCTCAACAGACAAGTTTTATCAATTTAGGCAAAATTAAACTGGGAAAAGTCAGTGTTTTGGGGAAGGCTTTCTAGGAGCAGATCTAAAATTTTATAAAAGGGGCACTATTCGTATAGATCAGTTTAGTGAACCATGTGGGAGAAAGGAAATTAAAATGGAAACTAGTAAGGAACTAACCACAGAAAAGCATTTTCACTTAAGTCTATAATAGACAACAAGGTATCACTTAATGATTTGCCACTGCACCCAGGAAAGCAGATGCTCTTCCCACAATGGAATGTGGCTTGTAGGGGACAAATTCTCACAGTCACATTCCTTATGCAGAGGTTGAGGAAAACACAGGGTGGCCCCCATAGCTTGAGACAGAGAGTAAACCTGCACCAGCTGCAGGTGGACTCGGTCCTGTTCCCAAGGTGTGGGCTTCAATAACGTTAATGCCATAGTGATGTGTGGCCCTGGGGAGCTCTTCCAAAGGCAGAGGCCATTGTTTTGTACGGTGGTGGAGTAGGGTGGATAGACCAGCAAGTCTTCAGATTTCAAGCTTCTCTGATTTATATAAGACAAAGAAAAATGGAAACATTTGGATGCAAAATAGGTATGTCTGTGTGACTGTGCGACTGCACAAGGAAATGTGTGTGTATCTCCCTGAGAGAGAGGATGCGTCCATATTGTGAGCTGTAGGCTGGCTGCCCACCAAGTAGCAGACTGAATGTAATCTGGCCTTTCTATTTCTTAAAGCTTTTAATATGAAGGAGTCTGGTCTTTCTCAAGAACTCCTCATTAAAGTATAAAACTCTCTCCTGTAGTCTTGACGCTAGGAAAGTGTTCTCTATCCATGGAGTCTATCGCTATCTTACAGAAATCTCTCCCCCAGGAGGTCACTGAGCCCAGAGCTTGCAGCTGCGTTTTAATAAGAGCTGGATAATTTTATGACCAATAACATTTGTCGTTACACATGCTACAAGAAGGTTAATCAAATCTCAGCCTTCAGGGCATACTGTGGGTTCTCATGGGGATTTTCCTCCAGAATTCTGTGTTGGGTTGGGGAGGCCCACTTCTCATACATCGTTGACCAATGCACCATATCCCAGACTTGGTGCAGCAACTGTTACTCTTGATGTCACCAGAATATTCCAGTATATTTCACAATATTCCAGATGCATGAAGCCTGAGTGACATGGCTTCAGGAGTACAGCTTTCAGGCCAGTCTTATTTTTCGGCTTGAAACTGTTGAGAGACTGGAATATTCGATCTATCTGTTTCATGTGCTTTGGGAAGCCAAAGTTTAAGGCAACTTGCAGACCTGAGATACCAAATATTTTTCCAGCATTTCTCTGTTGCTTAGGAAACCCATAAACTGGTTCAAACATCTCACTTGGGGAAACACTGAAGTGACATTTAACTCAGAAACAAACTGCCTTTGCTTTGCTAAAGAAAACAGCATCGCTGCCTGAAAGGGCAGCAGATCAAAATAAAGAGGGCAGGAGGGAAAGAAGAGAGGGCTTTTCAAAGTTGGAATTTAGATGACCACAACACAAATCTTGAGATGGTCAATGTTTTTTCTTTGGTTTAGATTCTATAGCTAGAGCAAGACGTGACATTTCAACTCCTGCTGTAGTGAGGGAGTAAAGACCTCTTGTCATTTGAAAGGTAGAGTCCCCATGAAGTTGTCATATTAAGACTCTATATTTAATGAAGCCAAATGGATGACGTAAGTAACAAGAAATATAATGTAGTTATCAGTAGGTTCTAGAGTCTCTATTAGGGCTCACTGAGGTCCTCTTTGTCTTGATTTGCTACAGATTATATCTGCAGCATGCTGCCTTTGCACTCTGTCCAAGGTTTTTGCACTGTGTCCACGCCATGGTGGTGGGTTTTACATGCCAGGACCTTTCTCATACTAGGTTCTCTGAACCTATTACAAGGCAGGTGCAAAGGGTACGACCCAGACCTTTCCAGTAATTACTAGTAGATATGTGTGTGTGTGTGTGTGTGTGTGTGTGTGTGTGTGTGTAGCAGGGATTGACCGAAGGAGAAAGAGACAGAGAGATGATACAGAAACTTGAAACTGTTTTCATGTGGTCAACCGTTTAGGAGGTGACTAGGTTCCTCAGGGCTCTGGGGCTGAGTCTGGAACCTGGTGGGTGGAGCCCAAGGCCAGGAGGCAAAGCTCTAGGGAGTGACTCTCTCTGCTTGTTAGCACTTTCCTGGACTTTAGCTGTCACCGCGGAGGTATCTGGAAATAAGTGGATGAAACTGAAAAAACGAGGCTCTACAAAATTGTAGAACATTCATCCAATCTGTAGGCGCTCGTGCCAAGCCAGAGAAAGTGGAAAATCAAAGTGGACCTGAAAGTCATATGAGTATTCAGATTAATTGACCAGTCTCTGCAGCTTCCAAAGCTGTCCCCAGGAACATTATGGGAATCACAGAAGGAAATTGGAGTGGGAAGGCGTCTTGCCTCTTGTCACCCCTCCTGTGCAGGGAAAGCAGTCGAAGTGATGTTCTCCAGTTGCTCCAAGCATAATCTTGTACTTTTCCCCAGTGGGTTTCAGCTCAGTTTGTGTCAGTTTTTATGTACAAACGGATTTTTAAAAGTTGTCCCCTGCTAAGGAAGCTGACATCTGCCACTCTCAGAAACTGGAAATGACAGACACCCCAAAGGGTGATAGGCTGTGAACTAATCGGCTGATTTTCCATCCAAAATAGAATCCACTCAGGCTCCACTGTTCACCAAACAGACAACATTGTCTAATCCATGCACTCAGTGGTGATTCAGGTGGCGAGGGAAAATGGGCAGCCTCGTTTGGACTGTGACCGCTGCTGTCTGCTCCAGTGTGTTTACCCAGCCCATCCGCCTTTCTAAGATTGAATATGGAGCTCAGTCCCCCTGACTCGGCTGCCAGTGTGGCTTTGTAATGAGACACTTGACGGTTTCAGATGCCTCGTGTTTGTCACCTTCTGAGGCTCCTTTCATCTGATGGAGGCACTTCGTCTCTACGGCGAGGAGAGGAAAAACCAAGCAGCAAGACTTTGGAGAGGGATGGCAGTGGGAGTCAAGTTGAAGATACCTGCTCCTGTTTTAGCCAGGCTTTTCAGGAAGGGCTGGACTTGGAACCAGAAAGCTGTGAGCCCAGGCAGCTTCAAGGCTCGGCTTCCCTCCGCCTCTCCTTTTTCCCTCATGGTATCCCTAGTTTTCACCGACTCCCTGCTCTTTCTCACTGGCACCATTCCCCATAGTTCCCGATCCTCATTGCTCAGTGGGTACAAATCCACAGGGCCTGTCTAGCTTCCCTGAGTGTCGGTCAGCTCCCATCCTGTCTGCTACCATCCTTGGAATACCCTGGTTTGTGTTCCTGAGGGTGCACATCTGATTAAATCAGCTCATTGGGTGGTAGCAAGATACATCGTGAATTGCTGGATACCTTTTCTAACGGCTGCCTTTGGGTCATATACGCCCAGCCTTTCTCAGGCAGCTCAGCCTGGCTTATATGGTACAAAATGACTACGCAGTCACTTTGAAGGGGGTGTGGCAGGAAGGCACCCTGGCAGATAGCTCCAGTCCATTCCTCAGTGTTTATGGAGCACCTAGGTCTGGCCCTGTGGCATCAAGGGTGATCCAAAGCTCTGAGTCTCGTAATTCAAGACTCACTTTCTCATACATTTCCTATTTATGTTGCACAGAAAGAAGGAAAATATCACCCCGAGCAGAAGGGAATGAGAAATGGCCGTGAGCGGATTGGAACAATGGCCAAAATTGAGGGCTTAATACACTGTAACCAGATTTGTGGTTCTGACCCAACATCCAGAGCACATTTTCTTCCTCTTCAGTCTTACTCCCTGACTATGAAATTGAAAGATGGGAAGATGCTTACAAATGATGAAAAATCCTTATTAAAATCCAACCTGTGCGACTTAGCTAGCATTTCATTCTTTTCTGGCCATGCTAGCCTGGGAGGAGGCTCTGTACCTCCACCTTGGCACGTAGGACACGTATTTAACAAACATCTGTCATCTGTTTATTTCCTATTCATGAGTCTATGTCTAACCTTTTTTCTTTTAAAGGGGGTAAAATTAAACACAGCAAAGCAGAACAAAACAGGACATAAGAAAGCAACGTAAGAGATATAAATTTCAAAGCTAGGCAAGCAGAGATCTTCACTATCACATTGTCTCTTGTTTTCTCCTAAGTAGTTGTCCATATCTTCGCATACAGAGAATTCATACAAAACAACATAGTATAGAAGTGATCCGAACAGAATGAGGAAGGCATTTTAGGTCTTCAAGACCAGACAGTAGGGAAGTCAACAGCAGCTGTCATAGTGTCTCTTGTTCTCTTCAGAATAGCTGTTCATACCTTCACGTATGTTGAGATTAAACAAAACAGGGAGGGGAGTGGTTGCGTGGTCTCCTGATACCCCAGGTCCCAGCAGGTCGCGGGCCTCAGGAGATGCTAGTGGCTCCCGCCCTGGGCCGCCGCAGCCTGCCACGCTCACAACCGCTCACCAGGGAGGGGAGTTGACTTGTTTGTTTTCTGAGACAGTCTCACTGTGTAACCCAGGCTGGCCTCAAACACACAGCAATCCTCCTGCCTCAGCCTCTCAGTGCTGAGGCCAGAGGCTTGTGCCACCACACCTGGCTGAAAGTTAATTTTTTAGTAGTAGTAGTAAGCTGTTACTTTGCTAATGAATTGACCATTTCACTGCCCAAGTTTTGAAATGGCCAACAGACCATAGAAAGATGTCTCTTTAGGCTCCTCCTTGAAACCAACAGCATCCTGACAGAAAACTACTCCAAGATCCAGATCATATGAGTGTCGTTCTCACGATTCCCACAGTTGACGTTCCATGAAAGGAAATAAAATGAACTCAGTACTGGAAGAAGTTCCTCTAGGAGAAGCCTGATGTATTTAAAAAGAATGCAACTCCTGAAGTTTGATTATACAAAGTAAAATAGTAGCGCATGATATGCCCAGGACTGCAGACTTCAAGGAAATAGTTTCTTGCTATAGTAAGAACATGGCATCAAAAGTGCTGGCTCACGTAGAAGGGAGGCCTGGTACATGAGCGAAGTTCCAAAGGGACAACTAGGAGAGGGACCCGGAAAGTCATCCAGAGACTCTCTGCCTGCTCTTCCTTTTCTGGCTCCAGAGTGGGTGTGTGGAAGGCAGGGGTCAAATTTGAACCTAGCTGAATTTTCCTCTGTGACCCTATTAAAAGGTCATTATAAGAACCTGGGACTTCATCCAAGTATATATTATTTCTTTCCCTTCGGTTTATATAGACCGCTTGGAAATCTCCATTAAAAATTTCAGATGTAGCACTAAAAATCCTCACACAATTGTTAATATGGTTAAATGGCAAGAGTCATTTGCAGTTATTGACTTTATTCTATTTTCTATTTTGACTCATTGAGGAGAAAAAAAAAAGTCACAAAAATACAACAAAGAAAAATAAACCTAGACAATACTAGTGCCAGACAATAGAGAGTGTGGCAGAGGCACCCATGTCTCTAAAAATGATCTTTTAAATATGTAGCTTAATGTTTCTAGCAGCTCAACAAATTAAAAGCGTATTGACAATGAACAACTGAGTCAAATAAGCTACAGCAAGCCTCAGGCAACTCTGAGCTTCCCACTGGGTTGGGATTAACCTCCATCACTCCGTCATTCTACACCCAGAATAAATTAGGAGCAGCCTACACTTCTGGATTATTATGCTGATGGCTGCTTTACAACTTGTGTTGCACCAGAGGAAAGAGGGAAAAAGCCACACAGCTTTAGATGAGAGGAGCTACCAGCAGGTGGTCAGGATGCTATGGGGCGGTACTCAGGGTACCCTCTGCCCCTTTCCTTTTTCATTTTAACGGTCAGTATCTTGTGAAGAATCCCGTGTTATAATTCCTATTCTGTGCCTTTGGTCACATCCCTGGCTACACTTTGGTTTCTTCATTTGTGAAAAAGAGAATCATTCTCAGCAGGCTGAAAAAACGCTAGAAACGGCCATGCATTGGCCCCTGTGAATGTATTAACAAAATCTTTCAACTCCCACGCGTCTTCTCCTAACATATATGAGGCCAGTAGAAAAGAAAGAAAGGTCTGTGATCCGAAGTGAGAAAGGATTTTTAGATCACTCTCCTTTCCTAGGGAATGGTTGTTTTTAAAAGGAGTTATTTTAAAAATCATTATTAAGGGGGAAGGGAGGGTAGCAAAAGAAGGAAAGTCAGAGCAATCCACCACTTTGTCCCTTTTATGTCCCACATGCTCAGGGAGTTCTGAATCATAGAAGCAGGATCAGATTTGCTTTTAGAAACACTTAGAAAGTGACAGTATGGCAGTGATGAAGGACAGCAGCAGCGTCCCGTTGCATGACGCTAGGCTGAAGACCCGGGATGAGACGACGAAAATAGCAGCTTCATCACTACCTTCTACCAAGGTACACCTGAGGAACCTCACCAAATTGTCTTTCCATCGAAATTTCAACCGTTCTTAAAAATAAGCAGCGGTGGGTACTGGAGGAGGTTCCCCGAGAGCGGTGTGTATCGCAGGGGTGCGCCTCACAGCACCCGGGAAAGGGATGAAAGAAGGCTAGCAGGGGGTCCCCACCTTGCAGAGCTGCCTTTGTTGTAAGGAGTACAAAGCCCACGCCTTAACTTTTCCTTACTTTGGCTCTTTTTTGGCTGGTGTTTCATCTTCTAAGTTGCAGTCTAGCTTCTCCTGTCCATAGTTTTTACTGCACAGAAGGTTTCCCAATTTGCAAGCGTTTGCAGCATGGCTGGGCCCGGAGATAAAACAGAATGTGTATGTAGTACAGTATGCATTCAACTGATGCACAAGCTTCTCTGCACCATATGTGCTAAGTAGTGTGCTTTTCACTTGATGTGCCACTGCCAGAATTGCCAGGAGCACATGAATAAGTGGAGGAGAGACGCCCTGTGTGTTCTCCCCACCTTGGGAGGAGACCTTGGCATTCAGCAGCTGCCAGCATTCTGGGCCCCCTTTTCATTTGGAGCCTCATACTGTTTTCCATTCCCCACTGTTACCCAGCTTTCTCTCCTCCTCCTCCTCCTCCCCCTTTCCTCCCCTCCCCCTTCCCTCCCCTCCCCCTCTTCCTCTCTCCCCCTCCATGGCCTTGACCACTCTGCCAGTCATTGTTAGGACAAGTGTGGAGTCCTGGTTGAACTTCTAGGAGGGAAAACGGGGCGGGGGGTGTGTGTGTGGGGTGCTAGTGCTAATGAGGATAGCAGGACTAGGGTTAAAAACTCAGCAGCTACATGGGAATGATGCTACAGGAAAATCCGCTAATGTGGTTTATCCCCCCACTGTACATTGAGTATCCTTCACCTCCCACAATGCCTACTTGCGAAGCAGTTTTATAGGAAAATAGTTTTGGTCTGAGTTTTGTAGGAGAACCCTCCAGTGCGGTGACGGTGACCTTTTAGAGATTGTGTGCCAAACTGCAACCCAAAACCCACTTATTTATCACAAGGTACCAACACTGCAATTAAACCTGAATACTGAGGTTTTAGTTTAGAAAAAAGCAACATCTTTTGTCTTAAAAGAAAAGTTCAGTAGTATATGTGCTGTAAACTTACCACTACTGTTCTACTGGAACATCTTTCATGATAAGAAAAAAAGCAGTGAGAGATATCAAAGAATTGCACATCCTTTCTGCTCTGTTCTTCGTATCTCCTTGTATTCTTTTGCCTAAAAAATACCATTGAAGAGAACTTCTGCATAAGTTGGCTGCCTAGAATGTGAATCATCACTTTCCTTGACTTTACAAACAACTTAATGTTTATTTGTATTTCTGACCCCAAAAGGCCAGTGGATGCAGGACTGCAAATCTTTTCTTGGACTACACCATTCGTGTTACGTGGTGGTTACCAGCACTCTCTTCTGCAGCAAGATGTGGATAGCAAGTATTAGGCCTACTTCATTTTTTAAAAATGTTTTTCCTTTTTTATTTTAAAAAGAATGAAGCAAAATATAACAAAGCAGATCAGAACAAAACAATGCCGGCAACACAGGCTATTTTGAAGCGAACAAGAGACACCATGGTAGCCACGGTTGATTTTCCTGTTGTCTGGTTTTGAAGGCCAGTAATGCTCTCATTCTTTTGTTTTGGTCAGTTTTATACTGTTTTGTTTTGTTTGAATTCAGTGTGTGTGAAGACATGGACAGCTATTTCAGGGAGAACAGGAGACATTGTGGTAGCCGTGACTGATTTCCTATTGTCTTGTCTTGAAATCCGAGGCCTACTTTATAGGAAGCCACATCCTTTCTCCTCCTGTTCCTCAGCTAGTTCGGCCACCAGGCCGGGAGGGAGGGTTCTTCTATCCCAGGACCCCTCTATGACAGAGGGTGTGGGACAGAGAGAAAACCTGGTCTATATTTGATGAAGAGCTACCTAAGTCTAATAACAGTGTTTTTCTAATCTACCCACTGTGAGCGTTTTCTCTTCGTTCATTGACTGATTATGTGTAGGTCTCTCCTTCTGTTAACAGCCTTTAGGGCCAATAGGTAGTTAGATAGCAGGATATTGGTGCTTATCTCTTTCATGAATGCTAAAGGAATCATTGTTGTTGATTATATCCACAACCTTAAACAACACCTGGCTCCATAGGCTGTCTGTGTGCTGCCCTGCTTTTCTGACTGGTGAGTCTTGGGGATTCCATGACTGGAGAGGACTTGGCTGAACTCTAGAGGTTCAGTTTTGCTCTTTGCCGCTTTGGGGTCTAGTGGAAGACCATGCTCATTGCAGGGGAAAGAGGGGGCTGATGGGAGGTATTTCCTTGCTCCTGTGGAAATCTGGATGGGCGGAGGGACAGCTGTGGTTGTGGGTACTCCATGAGAATTGAAGATGTGGGTGAACTGTATAAAATTCAAGGCTGAAAGATAGCTTTCAGCCTTGGAGGGTATCTTGGCAAAGGAGCAGTCTAGCCCTGTGCTTTGGATGACACCTCATCACTTCGTGATGGTAGAGATAGTCACATCCGAGCTTGAGCCTCATTCATTCAGTAATTGGTTATTTTAACACAAACTGTGACTAAGGAATATGATTACACACCTGTCAACCATATGATGGGAAAGAGAGCTATCTGTGAGCAGAGGAACAGACCACATTTCTACTCAGGTCTCTGTGGAGTCTTCTCCATCAAAGACGTCATTTTTCATTTTTACCTTGAAACAAGACAGACATTCTAGCTACTGCCTTGTCTGTATCGTTTATAGGAATTGCTGCCGCAGATGCTAATCTAAACTAACACAATTTTATTTTTATTATATATTTGTAGACATCGGATCCTAGTGTACAGGAGAGCAAGATGTAACAGTAAGACATGAACACAAACATTTTATGGTACCTGTAGAGCAGCTTCCTGTGGCGGGGGTGGGAGGAAGTAGAAATCAGAGTGTTTTATATGAGGTCATGTTATCAATTAGTAAAATAAAAGAATGCCTTTTTAGGTTGCACAGATGATCAAGGGAGAGGAGTTCTCACTTGTGCCAAAGAAATTACCAGGTGACAATGAGTTATATCTAAGGATTGTAAGGAAGAAGTGATGGGAGAGAAAGATGGATACATTAAAACTAAAAAATAAAAACCCAAACTCAAACTTGGCTTTGGAAATGAATCCTAAGTCAAATAAGGACCTAATAGAGGCTGCAGTGTTTAGTTACAAAGAAAAGCCCTGATGCTTCAAATAAGGAAATATTTGCTAATTTGCACTTTGTACAAAATGGTGAACCAGATAGTTCAGAAGTTCTTCCTCTCCTTTCCTTTTGCTGTTCCTCTGTTGCTTTGGTGAGTCTGTTTAGCTGGATTATAGTGTATGTGCTCTACTCTTTTTTTTTATTTTAGAGTAGGCTTTTTTGTTTGTTTGTTTTTTCGGTACCAGGGATCGAACTCATGACCTCACACCTGCAAGGCAGGCGCTTATGCCGCTAAGCTAAATCCCCAGCCCTAATTTTTTTTTTTATTTTAAAGAGAATAAAAGCACAGAAAAATACAAAAGCAGTGAAGCAAACAAACAACAACAAAACAATAGTGATACAGGATTTCAAAACAAGATGATAGGAATTTAACAGTGGTCATTATATTGCATAGTGTTATCTTCATAACAGTCCCTCAGGTTACCAGATACAGGGATGTAAAATTGATCAAACAGTATGATTTCCCTTTGAGCAGTTTCTTTCCCTTTCACCATATCTGTGGTAACTTTTGGATCTTATTTACCTTCACTTTCTTATACTAGTGAGATAACAATGGTGTTTATACATGTGAGTCTGATTTATTTCACTTAGGAGTATTGTCTCTAGTTGCATCCATTTACCGATAAAAAGCCTCTAGTTTATCCTTTATAGCTGAGTAGTATTCCATTGTATAAGAGTACCAGATCTTTTTTTATCCAATCCTTAGTAGATGAGCATTTGAGTTGTTTCTAAGCTCTGGCTATTATAAATTGTGCAACTATATTTATAGGTGCACATACATCGCTGTGGTATGATGTTTTTAGTTCTTCTAGGAAAATGCCCAGAAAGGGAATAGCTGGGTCCAATGGAACCTCCAATCCTAGTTTTTTGAGGACTCTTCATGCTGATTTCCACATGGTTTTGTGTGCTCTATCTACTCTTGTTGAGTGTGTAAATCTACAGTTGATGAAGGTGTACTCTGCTACTGAGTTAGGAACAAGTTAGTCACTGGCAGATAAGGGAGAGAGCTGACATGAATGCTAATCTAGGGAATTAACACTAAATCTTGCGTGAGTAGTGGGCAGAGGTGTAATGAATTCACCATTCACCATGGTGGAATTCACCTTACGGCAGTGTGCATGAATCCTTGGCTGCTCATGTGGGAGCTGCTAATGCGCAGGAATTACCTAAGAAGTGAAGAGAAAAGGAAGCAGAAGGCTGCCTTTCTTGCAGGAAGTAAAATGGATGGACAGATGGCAGAAGGGAGAGAAGTGGCCATTAACTATGGGTTATGTGCAGATTGGGTAAGGGGTTAGGATTTTGGTTAGTGAGTGTGTATGTGCGTGTCTGAAACTGCTCAAGTCTTCAGCAGAGTTACCCGAGCGGCATTTGCCTGTGTCTGCTGAGCATACTCTCCTAGCTGTGTGCAACTTACTTGTAGTCAGGACTTTGAAGATAAGAAAAGATAGTGAATCCCTGTTGCCTTCCTACCAGGTGAATTTTTCTCTCTAGGAAGGAAGACAGATTTGTGAAATTTCAGTTGCAAGGCATCGTATGGAACATGTAAAGGATTGTCTCACTTAACTTATAAAAGATTTCTGAACTGTATTTTATTCTCCCATCTCACTGATGTTTACACATTGGCCCTGTCCCATCAATGGTGGTCCCAGGAATCAAGCTCCAGTTGACGGGCACCAAATGGCCTTCCTTATCCCTTTCTGTGCTGAAGTTCTAAACCTGGGAGCTTGGCCCTTAAGAATTTGCTCTCTGGGGCTGGGGATTTAGCTCAGCGGCATAAGTACCTGCCTTGCAAGCGTGTGGTTGTGAGTTCGATCCCTGGTACCAATTAAAAAAAAAATTTGCTCTCCTTGTTTCTCATTCTAATCCCCTCATAATTTTTGTCAGCTTATGAGAGCATTTTCTACTCTTTGCCTTTTGCAGTTTAACTTAATTTCACAAAACACAATCATTTAAAGATCAACATTTTAAAGAAGATAAATATATGATATTTGACCCTTAAATTTTGTATGAATAGTCCTTTATAAGAGACCATTTGATTTATTGTTGTCACTGAACTTAAAATAATAAAATGTATTGAATTTGTGGGTTAAAAACAATTCATTTTAGGTGTTTAGCTATTCATTTGCTGGGTACATAGAAGATGCTTGATAAATGATGAATGAATGAATGATGAATGAATGAATACCAAAGGGAAACATCATTATATAAGTGTCCTTTCCATCTCTGTCTGCTTTTTATGGGGTCACAACACTAACTCAGTGATATAAATATAATGTAGTATATTCTTCAGTTTATGGAATTTCACAAAAATATTTTTGTAATTCAAAGGTAAGGTCTGTCATCTCAAGGCAATGAATGAAATTTCTTTATTACACTAGGACACTTGACTACTGTAAATACTGCTTATTTTTATCCATATGGAAGGATGATATTAGTAATGATTTTATAGAGTGGTGACTCATATTCATTCTTTACTATTTTCCACATAAAACCATAGCAGTTTTCTGTTCTATGATTAGGCAGAAACTACCAAAACAGGTTTATGGGTCTAGATAATCCTGTGTCCTTGAAAACGTGTCTTTCTCAAGATACAAAAGAACAGATTTGCCTTCTCACTACCCTCTTGAAACACCACCATCTTCAATTTGTGGGCTGCACAAAAGAAATCAAAATAGAGTCCAAGATGAGTCCCCCTCTGGGTGATTTCCAGGGTTCTCCTTCCCATCTCTATGCAGAGTCTCTTGCACAGAGCTCCCCTGGCATCAGCTCCATTTCCAACTGCAGTCCCTATTCTCGTTCTCCTGCCACCGTGTTCAGGACAGATTGCTTGTATAGGCTGTTCCCTTCCATCCTGGTGGCCCAGGGTTCAGGTCTGCACAGCTGTTAGTTCCGTTCTTGTTGCCTGGTTCCGTAAACCTTGATTCGCCCACAGGCCTGGTGAGGTGCTGGCTTTCTCGACACCCCTGCATCCAAGCTGTGTTGGACATCAGTTTCACCATGAAGGGGGAAAACCAGAGGGCAAGACTTCTCTTTCTCACAAGGACCACATGTGGACGTGAACCACAGTGCCTCTGCCATCTAGTTATACCTACATTTTTGTGGTTCCTTGCCACCAGACTTTCCCTGATGACTGCTTTGTGTAGGGATAAGGAGTCCACATCTGATCACAACACTTGCATTCAGACCACAGATTCTCCTTTTGAAAGCTCTTGAGCATTGGACAAGCTATTCAGCTTCTATCCACTTCTGTTTCCTCACTGGCAGTCTGGAGACAACGTGGTAGTAGAGATTTCCTAAAGGCCTAGAGAACTTTAAAGAGCCGAAGCCTGCAAAGTACTTTGCATGGTGCCTGGCACAGAAAAGTTGTGAAATCTCAGTAACCTAAGTGCTCCCGAAGTGACTTCTATGTTGAGTGCTCCTCCTTTGGGCCTGGTGACAGTTCCATGAAGCAGTCATTGAGTTGGACTGGTGGGATCAAGGCTATAGTCTGAGATTCTGCCTGCCATACCTCGATGGCATCTAGAGGAAGACCACACAACTGAGACACCAGGAAGATTGGCCGAGGGAGGGAATGAGCAAACAGAGGTGCTGGGTGCCTGCTCTACAGCGTAGAACACATCATAGTTCTCAGTTTATGCCAAGAAAGAATGTGGAAACCCTGGGCACTTTTTGATGTTTCTTTACCTGCACTTTGACCCCCAGAATATACCTCCTTCTAATGTAATAAAAATAGCAACAACAATTATAATCGAGTGGCAGAGGACCAAGAATTAACTAATGTTGCCATCTAGAAATATACTGATGCTTAACTGCTGGCTTCCACAGGCCCATCTCTAAACCCTAGTCAAATTCTGCTTAAATGATTATCCCTTTTAAACATGCAAGTCCCTCCTCTTATTACCTCCATTCATCACCGGCAGAATGGCTGGGATTTAAACTCAAGACTCCGGAGAATATCATTTGAGCAGAGGCCATTATTTATGAAGCTTTTTTACCGACATCTTTACATTTGGCTCCTCGGAGAGGCTGATTGGTGCTGGGTTTGGAAACAGGATAATTTATAGTTTTTTCCTCTTTAAACCTGATGACGCCTCCGTTAACAGGTCAAGTGGCACACAGATTGTAATTGAAGCTGTCAGGTAAACCAGCCTGTTCGGAATCGTACCTGGACTTCATGCTCTGAAAGACCCAGGGGTAAAGCCCATGGATGTGTCACCTCATCTTTCTCCTTTGCCCACATCCACTGGCATAAATCACAGTGTCACTGCATGTTGTTTGGAACATTTGTGGAGATAACACCCAGTTAAAATCAGGATTTTATCCCAATCCTGGGCTTGCTTCTTCCTGTTCATGCCTGATTTTAAATCTTTACAACCATTGTGTAATACTTACCATATTTCTTCCTAAAGAAATTTTATTTTTAAACCAAATTGTACTTTGGGCATAATTATATGTTGCTGGTTATGAAACTGTCCCAGACTAGAGGAATGACCAGAGTGGGATACTCTCTTGGGATGGGCTAGAGTGAGGACCAGCATTACAGGATTAAAGCCATATTCTTGGAGGACTTGCTCCAGCAAGGTGAAGTACACAGACCACTGGGCCCGAGACAGGGACAAGGCCAGGGTACAGAGGGAGAGCTTTGGAGTTCTGAGGACACGGCTCAAAGCTGGAGCTGGTAGGGAACCTGTCGTAAGAGTGCAGGAGTGATGACAGAGAACAGCCTTGGGGCATCTGCAGGTGACCCAGGGATGAGAGGAGGACTTGAGACAGGTTGGGAACCATCCATAAAGGATGCTGGCATTTCTGTTGTTTCTGGTTAAAAAAAAAAAGTTCACTTGGCCGAGTGATGAGTCCTTAGTACAGTCATAGTTATAATATTATGTCTTTGACCAGTATTGCTGCTAGTTCAGAAATCATAATCCTTGACCTCAGAATTAGAAACTAATTGAAAGACACTATTCATTTCATTTCGTGACTCATAGATATCCGTGATCGCCGTCATCAGGGTATGCCTGTTGAGCTGTTTCTTCCAGAAGGGGTGAGAAATATGCCATGATTCATCCATTTTCCCAGTGTCCGGCTCCCCTTTGCCAAGACCTGTGTGTGTGTGTGATGCGATTGGTCACTGTGAGGGATGTGTTCTCTGGTGGACACAGAGCAGCTTGCTTGCCCAGGATACTGCCCCAGACCTCCTGTGCTGCATTCCCACCAGCTGGGCTGATTAGCCACTGGCACGCTCAGGACCGCGTTATTGTATCTCTGTCTCCAAATAATAGAGGGTGTTGTGTCTTGAGCAGAGGATTTCAAGTGGCCCTTAGCTCTCTGAGCATCCCCTGCCCCCCAACTTAAACAGTCACTGCAGGCAAGGAGTGTTTCTCAGCAGCACAAGTCCAGGGACAGCATTTCACTCGTGGGAATCCAATAGCCTGGTGAACTGACCCATGTTAACCAAAGTCACAGTCACAGTCCTCATTTATGTATCAGAGTCCCAGGAATGAGTGAGATAAGAGATCACAGTTGCCCTTGGTAGTCTGTGTAGCATCAACCACAGTATTAGAAGTAATCAGTAATATTAATGATGATTTTAGAAACCCACAAAGGCCATGTGCTCAAGGACTTGAATAGTCGAGTTAGTTTCTTTAGACCTGCCTTTTCTGGAATTGAGGGCCCTCGGCATCATAATCAATGATCAGCAGGTTATTTTAAACGTCAGAGCAAAGAAGTTAGGTTAAGGCTTGATTTTGTGGCTTCTGAAGTTCCCTTTCCCTCTGGCTCCTGAGCTGGGCACCTGCTGTCAGGAGCTGTGCTCCCTGGGTCTCAGGCTTTTTATACACCCTTCACCCTTCTGCTCCGTGGCCCTCCTTTCCTGATAACACCGATGCATTCAGTCTAGGAATGCAGAATTGAAGAATTGGGAAAATCTCCTTTAATTAACAATATATATTTTAAATTGAATGACACCCGTATTTCCAAGTCATTGCACATTGTTTTCCTTTTGCCACTAGATCACAGGGGGATAGTGGCGTGACTTTGTAGAAACTGTGTTTTCTCATAGAATGGAGATAATAGTATCTACCTCATAGATAGTTTCAGGGTGTGCGTGTGCGTGTGTAGGAATGCACATTAAATGTGCTAATATATTTCACATACTTAGAATGGCGCCTGCTGCATACATTCAGAGCTGTAGAGACGTTAGCTGTTACTGTTAATTCCTGATACCATCCAGAGCAGTCTCTCAGCCTGGTTTAGTAGTGTGTTTCCTGATTCCATTTGATGCCAGGCTGTTTCTAGGGGAGACATCCCTCCTCTGTAATGCCTGTATCCTTCTTGAGCCTTGCACAGGGGGTCCTGCCCTCCTGCGTTTCACATTTTCTCTGATTTTTCAGATCCATCATGAGGGCTGCAGGTAAAGATAGGAGACCAGCCCCTTCTGCCTAGGGATTTCAAGAACAAAAATAAAAGGCCTAACTGAAATGTCTCCGTTAGACCAATTATTTAAGCATTCATTGGGTGCCTGCCGGTAGCGGTATCATTTCACCAGTGAAATCATTTGTGTTTTCCTGCCTTTTGTTTCCCCTCACAGGTCTCTGGGTAATAGATGCAAATGAACAGTGCAAAAGCCAAAAGGCAGGCAGTGGGCGGAGGGCGGAAGTGGGGGATGGGAGCAGCCAGGGAGCAGGGATAATCCTGCGTGGATTAAGGGTCCTGGGATAAGCAGGCAGCCAGGGCTGGATGGTGGTGTGGCTCTAGCAGAGAGTAAAAAAAGCAAGGAGCTGTTTGCCCCAGCTGCTGGGCCTTACCTGTGCAAAGTTTAACAATTCCTGCCAAACAGAGGCATTCAAGAGACCTAACAGAGCAGTGCAGGATACGTGCAGAAGGGTCTCCTGTCCAATAAAGGAGAAAGAAGGTCTTAAAATAAGCAGTGAGAACAGGGCTTTTGCAGAACTGCCGTACTTAGAAGCTACTCTGATGGTCCCGGACACCCTTGTAATGGGCTGGGATGAGCATGAACTGTTTCAGTCCAGGTGGCAATTTATTTCAGGCTGGTGGGGAAGCGATCGCCATAACCGTTGTGCAATCGCCGTAACTGTGGGGTCCCTGAGTAAGGGCAGCCGTTAATCAGGCCTGGGACCAGCCTTGCGGGCACGCAGCTCTGAGCACTCTGACCTGATGTCTTTAAGGAGATGCTCATAGAGGCCATAAACATGATTCAGTTCCCGTTACCGTCATGTTGCTTATTTGTTACCGTTAATCTTTGAAGACTCCAAATTGGATATTAAAAAATTTATGATATATATATAGGTTTGCATGGAGTGAAAAAAAAATAGCTGTAGCAGAAAAGTTCTTCTCATCCATCAGAGGATGTAAGCTGTCGGAGAGAGGCTTGGAAGAAACCTGCCTGCTTGTTGAAGACAGGGAGTTGTTAGATGAACTTTGCTGGGGAAACACTTTTGTCTTCGGTCTACCTGCTAAATGGTAATTTAAATACATTTTGTTAAAAGAACATATAAAATCATAGCATTGTAGGAATCCTTACAGGCCCTCTACCACAAACGGAAGAGCAGGCAAGGGGTCTTGCTGCAGGTAGTGGTAAGGTGAGTTGAGCAGGTACCTGTTTCCAAGATTGAGATTTCCAGGGTCCTAGAGATTCTCCAAATCCGGGAACCTGCTGCCAGGTAGTAGTCTGTTCAGCAGAAGGTTCTGTGTGGGAGCTGTGTATACACACAGTTGTGTCCACACTACTATCTACAGTTTTTGCAGTGATTTGATGCTTCACAGAAATAACTCAATACAGGGGTATCCATTTGTAGAGCTGGGCCATTCAGAGTGGAGAAAAAACACTTCTGGGCCCTGGCTGAAGGCACTGGAAGGGTTAATGAATCCATTCAACATATATTTGCAGGATGGGTCATTAGTCATGGCTGGAGCTTCCATTCTGGTAAGGCACAAGTTGTAGTCAAGGTGAATTAACCAGCAGAACCGCACTCTCCTGGGATATTGGGAAAAGAGAGCTCAGGAACAGGGAACATTGCACAGAGTTGGTTAATCGAATCTAGAAAAGGTTTTATGGCATTGAAAATTTGTTAGGAAAGACCAGAAAATCAGTCTAGGGATGAGGTGAAGGAGGGAAATGTGGGGTTAGAATGCTTATTGGCTAACATCCAAACTGAATGTAAGATCTTCAGTGAGGCTAATATCTTAGCTGCTAGCTGGGCGGGAGGTTAAATGTTGGGCAGAACAAAGTACGAGCAGAAGTCAGAGACAGGTGTGAACAGCGGTAGAGTAGGGCCCTGCTGAGACTCAGGTGTGGAGAGACCCATTGTGGCTTGGGACTGGAGTGCAAAGCAGAATGTCCAGTGTTGGGGGTAAAGGATAGGATCCCATTCATTTATTCACTTACTGATTCATTAATTCACTGAGTCCTTTTAATATGCTAGAGACTACACCAGGCTCTGGACATTTCCGTTGAGCAAGGCACAACTTGTAAAAAAACAGAAAGAAAGAAAGAAAGAAAGAAAGAAAGAAAGAAAGAAAGAAAGAAAGAAAGAAGAAAAAAAAAGACACCACCTGTATATTGAATAACTTCACCGATTCATAGAATGCAAATACTGAAGGTTTCATAGTCATACAGTGCAGTCAATGAAATAGAATTATGTACAGGATCACAGGGTGCTGACTCAGGTTAGGACTAAGGCAGCGTTCACCAGGGCTTCCTAAAGGAGCTGCTGTCTGAATCGAGGCTCCATGGCGGGTGAGAATTTGCCAGAAGCAGGTAGGAGAGGTGGAATCTATTTTAGCACAGAAAATGCGGATAAAGGACAGGAAGCCCAGCTGAAGGGAGCTCTGGATTCAGTCGTGAGGAACTGGTCCACTGGGATGAAAGCACAGGGGCTGTAACTCAAAGGGAAGGAGAAAGCTTCTCCCCAGATACTGGATGACCCGTAATTTCTGCAGGTGTTTATAACACGCTGAGAGGTTGTATGTGATAACACTTGTTTATTCCTCTCTGACTTTCTCAAGAGAAGTTGAGAAGCTCTACAGATGGAGTATCAGAAAAGGAAATGCCAAGGATTTTTTGAAGTGATGCCCCATTCTTTTACCTTGAATTTTGAAAAGAAATTTTATTACTTCTGGTTCTATACATTAGTTATTGTATTAGTCACTTTCCTGTCTCTGGGACAAAATACACAACATCTTCTGCAACTTAAAGAGGAGAGGTCTATTTTGGCTCAGAGTTCCAGTCCACTAGCAGCTGACTCCAAGCTAAAAACAGGATGGCAGAGGGGAATGGTGGAGAAAAAAGGAGCTCTACTCATGACAGCCAGAAAGCAGGAAGAGAGAGGAGGAACTGTGACAAGAATACAAGTCACTCCCTGTGACCCATCTCCACCCAGGCTTCACCTCCAACAGGACTCAGCAGCGGATAAACCATGAGTATAGTCCCCCATAGCCCAATCACCTGCCAAAAAGCACATCTCTCAATAGCCGAGACTTGGGGTGGGTGCATTTTGCGTTTAAGCCATAACATTGTTATAAGATATAAAATTAATATTTCCCTTTTTCCTCCATAACCCTCCATCTGTAAACCTATTTCCACAAATCCGAGATGCACAGTATTTGATGTGCCCAACTCTGGTAATGATACTATTTGTGTGGACTGACATGAGCCACCTGTGCTAAAGCACTGGAAGAATCTGGAACCTCTTCAGCCCCAGCTCTGATTCCAGGCAAAACTTTTTGTTGTTTTCAAAAGAAAGCCTGAAATCAGAGTGACATGGATATGAACTCCCATTCATCGCAGGGAAGCGTAACTCTGAGGACGTATTATGGTCCCACGTTAACCTTTCAGTTGAACCGGAAACGAGGTACTTCTTTGGAGCAGGCAAATGGACCTATTTCTAGAATAAATCACCTATTCTAAAGGGATCTCTAGAGAAGAAAAAAGGATGCTGATCCTGCTTTAATATGTACTTAGCATCAAAACTTTGGCTCCAAAGGAAGAAATGAATTCTTTGAAGGCAGGCTAGAGTTGGTTGTAAGAATCAGAATAAAAGAAGTGTTGATTCACAAACAGAGAGGTGAATACCACACAGAAAACTTTCAAGTAGAAAGATGATTAGCGAAAGTTACTCACAAGCTAATATTTATTTAAATGCTAGGCGTATGAAAACGGATGCCTGACTGTCAGCAAAATGGAGAAATCCCCTTGTGATTTTATTAATAGATTGCTGCTTCTGTTATGCAAAAAGTGAAGTTTTCTTAGAACAGTACAGGTCAAAAGTACACCTGTGACCTGACAATCACATACATCATTACACACTCGTGTAGTAAAATGGAAAAAAAAAAAAAAAAAAAAAACCCAGAGTTCTCACGTTTGCATTTCCCGGTAGTGGCATAAATATCTAGCACATTAGAATAAAGCTGTTGGGAGTAAGACTCATGGAGAGTGTTAGTTCATCAGGAAGTGTCTTGACATTCTTTCTTCTAGTACTTGTCACTCCAGAACAAAGTCAAGACATCAGCCCAGTTCTCTGGGCTACAGGGAGTGCCAAGAGCTGCCAGTGGGGTGGTCCACTCCAGGCAGGCAGTAAGACAATGCATTGTCTGCAGAAAATGAAAGAACAATAGTAAAACCAGCTAAAAGTTGGTCTGCCTTATGTTATTACCACGAGGTGATGATTCTGTACATTTTCAGTGTTCGCAACCCCCTCCACCCTGCGGGGATAGTTGGCTCCCCCCACCCCACTCCTTTTGTTAAGTCATTGCCGGGCCCCCCAAGTGGGGCAGATGTAGAACAAAGCACTGGCTTTTTAACGTGTAAGACGTTATAAAAGTGTTCTACAGTGATTCTACAGTAAGGAGATTTGTATGGATTCTGTCTACCACTGCCACCAAGTTGCCGTGAAATGGAAGTAGGGTTGATTTTGTGAGGGCACCCACTGTGCACCGGGCAGGGCTTGAAGAGGGGAATAGTGGGGACCCCACCCAACCTGTCCTCCCCAAGCTGCGTCTTGTAGAGGAGACAGAGATCACATTCATGGTCTCAGGGTTGCAGCTGAGTCAATCTGGGACAGAGTGGAGATCCTGGCCTTGGCTAGAGGGTTCAAGAGGTCTTTCGGAGGAAGCGGTAGTAGAGTTTTTCAAGGATGTTTGTCTTACTGGAAACTATACAGCAAACAAACAAATAGGAAGTTTGTCTACAAACTGCTGGCAGTATAATCCCTTGAATCTCAGGAGCCATGTCCTGTATCCTCAAATTGTGTTGTGGTTCACTCCAGTGGGCCTGGGACCAAGGTGGAGAACCTTCTGCCAACTCTGCCAAGGGGACACCCATAATATGCTTTCTTTAGATCCGTCATTCCCAGACCTGTTGAAACATTACAGTCCCCTGAGAGCTTTTAAAGGTTGTACTGAAAAAAGGAAGATACACCTCTGTCTAGGCCCCATCCTAGACTAACTAAATCAGAATGCTGGAGAGGTGCTGGCAGTGGAGGAAAGTATCAGGCATCACCATATTTAACAAGGAACATGCCAGATGACTTTACTGTGTAGTCAGGGTCGAGAATTAGGTGACTACACTAAATTCCACCTAGTCCTAAAATAATGATTTAATGTTTCAGGTTAGAAACATGTTAGAGTGTGAATGGAATTGTCTGGGTGCGGGTGTCAGGGTTGATGTGTTCACACAGGCACAGAGATGCGGGAAGGATGGTTCTGGAGCTCCCTGCACTTCCTGAGCTTTCTGTTTCTGGTGGGAACCTAGAAAATGCCTGGAATCAAGCTGCGTGTCGGAGCGCCCCGGGTAACGGGTGCTCAATGCAGAAGACGACATAATGGCTCAAGAAAGAAGCCAGTTTCTGGCTTTTTCGCTCCATATCCCAAGCTTTTCAGTCCTCCTTTCTCTTCTGCTGCTTCGTGTAGCCTTATAAGTTACGAGACTTCATGTGAAATCTGTACTTCCTTTGGGGAAGCACGTTCAAGTCTTAGCTAATGGGATATTTTTCTTTTGGTCTTTTAACACATAAAAAACATTGATGGTGAGCACCTTACATGTAAGTGGGATGAATGTATTTTTGCCACTAATGTTGAAAATATCCCAGGCATCTGGTGTGTATGAATGTGTATACATAGTATATGCGTAATAAACATATTCTACCTTATGAATATTTATACACAAGATATATATATATTGAATATAGACATACATATATAAATAGTAGCCCTTGTAAACTATATGCAAATGGTGTTTCCAAGCATATGTATCTTGATGCACCAGGAGTATAATAAATCTACTAAGCTTAGCATATTTTGAGGTGGCATTTTCCACAGAGTTATTTATGGTAGGGTCTAGTTATTCTCCATGTATGGGCTTTTTCTATCACTTAAATGTTTGTTAAGTCATAAGTTAAAGTAAGTCACTGGACATGGCAGAGTTGGAAAGATGAAATAAGCTGAGTGTGGTGGCACATGCCTGTAATCCCAGTATTTGGGAGGCTGAGGCAGGAGGATAGCTGTGAGTTCGAGGCCAGCCTGGGCTACATAGTGAATTCAAGCCCAGCCTGAATTACATCACAAAGCCCTGTTTCAACAAACCAAAAGAAAAACAAACAAACAAACAAATGAAATAGACACGGTCCCTTCCTTTAAGAGACTTGTACCTCACACAGTGGCTTAGGAGTCTGATACCATCATTGCTGTTGACATTTTATGGCTTTCTTCCAGTCTGCCTTTTGATATGCTCTGCTTCTACCTGGACTAGTTCAGGTTTGAGACAGGTTCTCCAGTGAGCTCTGTTAATGTACAGCTGGACAGAGCCGTAGAGCACTCCTGATGCCCTGGGAAGGAACATCACTGGATTCAGCTGTCTTTATGGCCACTGGTCATAAGCAGCAGCATTCCTTTCTTTTCCGTCCCTTTTCAACCCTATGATGACATTTTTAGTTTACTCTAATTTGGTAGAAGGGAAGGTACAGTAAAAAGACACTGAATCCCAGATACATTCATAAATCTCACGACCCGCCCCTCCCCCCCGCCAAATACCAATCTGTTCTCCCCACAAACTCCTTGTAACCCAGCTATTACTGATCATGACATTCCACTTCCAAGTCCTGTCTACTTCTCTCCCTGTGACGCGGAGCAGACATCATTATTAACGAGCGCGGTACATTCTCAGATGGTCAAAATACGGACTCCTTCCTGAAGTGAGAAGACCCAGGTTAGCCCAGCAGCCTTGAGCGACAGTGGTCAGGGCAAATTTCACCCCATTAAAGGAGAAACAGTACAAATGCATGGTCATGGCTCTGCCACGGTGCTGTTTTCTCCCCCTTCGATACATACATCACAACAGGTAGTTCTCAGCTGTTCCCCTGGTGCCAGACGTACATTTTATCTAAAGAGACAGCAGACAGAACTACCTGCTGCTTCCTGTGCGGCTCTCCCTGTGTTTCTCTCCTTTTTCCTACTTAACTGGGGCTTTTAAAAATCGGCTGGAGGGAAGCCAGGAGCTCATCATTTTAATGCAGTGCAAAATGGAATATGCATAATTATATGCAAGCCATATGTGAGGGAGACAGCTCAGCTGTGAATTTCAGGAGGCCAGGAAAGAGGGAGCAGGATTCAGGGCTAAGATGGGCTGTGAGCAGTGCAGAGTGTCAGTGTCACCCAAATGAATGGTCTAATGAGTGTGCTGCAGACACGCCCCTTCTGCCTCCCTCTCCCTTGCACCCACTCCACGCCAGAAACCGACACGGAGATTAGAAAGAGAAGACCGTATGCAAGTGGTATTGCTAATGGGTTCCGCTAATGTCTCCATTTAAACTTCAGCTTTCTTAATTAACAGTGTAGATCAAAATAACCAGTAACTTTTAATGCAGCTTCTTAATTAAATCTATTTTTTTTACTGCATATGACTGAAGAATCATTGCTCTTTACTGATCATCGCTCCTTGTAGATCTTTATTTAAAAATCAAGAGGAATCAGTTTCTCTCTAATAGTATTACAATGCAAAACTATAACTATGCAAATTGCTGTTCTTATGGCCTTGCTATTAGAATTTTTAAAAAGTGCATTATCTAGAGATTGCTTAAGCATGCCAAAAGTTTAAACACGTCTGTATGTCATATAATCCTAAATGTGCAATGAACTATGTGCACTGAAAGACTAAAGTGGTGGTAATTTTCAACAAAATTACTTGATTTTGGTTTGATTCCTGTTGTTTTAAAATACTACACCACAAAGAATTTGGATGTGCAAACTAAACAATGTAAAGAAAAACAAATCCCAAGTTTTGATACCTAAAAGGCATACTGCGTATTTAAACAGACTTCTTAATAATGTTGTTATTTCTGGATTCCCGTTTGTTTAATGATCTGAGCTGTTATGCTTTTAGCTTTTTTTTTTTTTCCTTCCATTATTTGTAAGTCCCTAAATAGGCCATTATATTTCCCTTCAGGCTAGAGATGAAGATGGACATGCTGAAAATTTTCCCCAGCAGCACTATGCTAAGGAAACTCCAAGGCTTGCCTTCAAGAATAACTGCGAACTACTTGTAAGAATAACGTACTTACCACAAGTCTAGAATGTTACTTTAGCACAGTGAACACAGTTCTGGAAAGGGTTTGTTCGTTATTACATGATTTATGAAATATTATAGTTTTTCTGTGTAGAGTTCTAAATGCTAATTCTGATATCACTACATATTGATTATAAGATCTCAAGTTGTTTGCAAATCTTTTTTTTAATCTGATTGTAGAGCTTGAATGGCCCTGTCTTGATTAGCTTGTTTTGCATAGAGGTTTATAAACAGCCACTGAGAGAATGACCAGTAAAGTTAAAGATACAGGAAAGTTGATATATATAGTTTGGGAAAAAAAAACCAAAACCCAACCACTCTGCTGTTCCCTTCTATGATCCTGATTACGCACTGTTGTGGGAGACAACCGCTGTGATAATTTTGTTCTGCTAGGGAAGTTAGTGCAGCTGACACGCAGTACCCCCTTTAGAATTCAAGGATTCCCCCTTCCTCTTGCCAAACTCAATTGTCTCTCCTCTGTGGAAGGAGTCAAAGCGGTGACAGGTTGAGGAGATGTTTACAAGTCGTGAGAGAGAGGACATCAGCTGTGACAGAAACTCGGTTCCAACGCAGGGTTAATTTGCTGTTCATTTTAGCATTTGCAGTGACACAAGATGAAAAGCAAGCAGGGATGCCTATTATATTTCTATTAAATGACTCTGTTGGGACCTAATGTTCTTGATTAGCTTTTGCAAATAAGTGCTCCACAATGCATTTTCTGTTTACCTAAAGTAAACAGAGAATGAATTGTCATTTATTTAGAGCTTCAAACACTGCTTTTGAAAATGAAGCTTTAGGAGGGATCTAGCTACGTTGTCCCTAAATGTTCTTTTCTTTTCAATTGCATTAAAGCAAAAACATTTGCAACTCCCACTAAATGAAAACAGAGAAAGAGAATAAGGATGCTCATTTGTTATATTTTGAGGTAGTTTAATTTCTGTTTAATTTTTTGGCCAAATATAATAGAGCTGTACCAGCTCTCTGTATTAGGAAATCCCATGTGTAACAGTCTTTGGATTTAGCTCTGATAGCCAACTGTTCATTAAAAACAAAATGTCCAAAGAGCAGGAGAAGAGAGAAAGAAAACCTTCCTCTTCCCCATTCTGGCTATAGTGGCTCCATACAGACAGTAAGATCTCCTCTTCCCAGTAGTAAGTAGGCTACTGGGTAATGACAATACCACTGCTTCAGTGGTTCAAGTCCCTGACCAACCAGTCTGCAGGCAGATTCAGTGCTTATACATGCAGTCTTTTAAATGAAGGTTTAACACCCTTACATTTTATTTTAGGGCTCCTAAACTTCCTGACCTGCTAGCATTCCCTATAATGGGGAAAATCTTTTTATTTCAGGTTTAATGTTTTTCTCCATAGCTATGGTTAGACCAGAGGGGCCATTTATAACTATGTTTTGGTGTCAGGATGCTTTTAAGAGTAGCTTGCTTCTTTTTTAGAGAAATTTTTATAAGTAATGTGCCATATTCCATATTTTTTTGCTGTTTATTGGAAAAGTGAACATGTTTGAGTCCTGGTTGTGGTCAGTTTATACCAGAGAAAGTTAAATATACGTGAACATCTTTTCCAGCTATCTTTAGAGAAAATAGACAGTTCATCTTTGCTCTGTTTCAGCATAATATTGTGTTGGCAGTAATTTTGAGAGATTTGGTATAATCTTGATTCTCCTAGACTGTTAGAAATGCTTTATTTTTTTCTGGCCTGCTTTTCTGTGATAAAAGGAAGAATAAAAAGAAAACACAAGGAAGCTTATTTCTCCAAAGAGAAGTTTACTTTTTTTTTTCTTTTTTTCAGCTGCAAAAATAGTGACAGTGGCTGGCTGTTACGGAGCCCTGAGAAGCTATGCTTCTATATGAAAAAGATTTGTTAATTCTTAAAAGAAATAGGAAGTCCTTAGGTTTTCTTAGTGCAGGTTTGTTGTTTGTTTTTAAAACTGTCAGAGAAGAGTGTAAGTTCCACTCCGAAGTGCTTTCTCAGCTTCAGGTTGGTCCTGCTGTCTTCTTGCATGATTTGCTGCAGTCGGAGCAGCAGCCAGTTAAGAAGCTGTGGGATAAAGCATTGAGGGCGCAGCTCCTACTGGGCTCCCACGTGATCGAGAGGACAGGGCTGCCAGGTTTGACAGAGGCCTGGCCAGGTAGATGGGACAGTCCCTTGGTTTTAGTATTGACTGTCACATCCTGCCCACTCATCCCGCCCTACTTCTTGGGAGATGGAAGAATATTAAGTAACCTAGACAAAAGCAGAGTAAAATCAATGCCCAGAATATATAAGCATGTGTAATCAGAGGCACTGACAAAGGAAGCATTGGCTGGTAGAAGGGTGCTCTGTGCAACTGTAGATTTCCTGTAAGGTATTGATTTTCCCATTTACTTTCCAAACTCTGACATGTGCCTTCACATTTAATGTACCACACGGATGACTAGATATTTAACTTGATAGCCATGATTATTTATTTGGTGACCATATAACTTTGGGTGCTTTCTATTTGAAAATGCAAGGCTACCAGGATGAGTGGCATTAGATAAAACAAGTACTCTTGGGGCATCACAATTCAGCAAGGCCAACTATCTCTTATAGATAAGTGAGAGTATATATGTATATGTATACGCACACGTACATACACACACACATATACTGGGTTATTTTGCTGGCATAATTAAGTTCATGATTGGAGAAGACAACTTTCAATAAAAGAAAATAGGAGATTTGCATCATGTTAATTCTGCAGCAACATGGCTTACGAGAGTCAAGAAGAGGGAACATACAGAGCCAGCCGTGGGTAATGAGCCCTTCCCCGAATTCCACCTCCATCCGCAGTCCTTTTGCATCATTGCCTCTCTTCTGCGGACTGGGAGGCTTCTTGTTTCCTCTCATACCTTATTCATATCATTACTGGGTTGGGGTTAGGAGGTAGAGGAGTTTCTGAAGCATATTCCAAGTTCACACCTTCTCACCAGCCAGTTCGTAGTTCTCAAAAGCTGGCTGAGCATAAGATCTTGTAGAAATACAGCAGAAGTTGGGTGTGTGGAGTGAAAAGATCGCAAGCTAGAAGAAGAGGAATGCTGAGAGGTTTTGGAGAAGGAAAGAAAGCTACCCGAGTCTACAGCCCAAATCGGTTTAGGACCAGTACAAAAAAAATATCACTGTCTTCAGAAAGAAGGTCACAATTTAACCACAGTGGCAGCAAGGGATACCATTATTATTTGGTTGGAAAGAAACCAGGGTGAGAAGTTCTGGAAGTTGGAGGGGGGTGGAGCCAGCTTGTCCCCAGATTCAGATCCCTATGGCTCTTCTCAGGCTGTTGGGAGTGAGGGTTTTGCAGAGGGAGAGGGAGGGAGCCCACAGCTGGGCGGCTAAATAAAAATAGTATGCAGAAGAATTCTTTCTGGTCACTAGCGATGCCAGCGTAGGGAGATGATGAAAACTATTTTAGTTTTGTGGCCTTGCAAACAAGGATGATGGGGAGGAAAGAGCTTAGGCTATTCTTCTGTGGGCTGATTTTTCCATCTCATTTCCTTTTGGAGGCAGGCAAGTGAACTATAAAAGTTGCATGTAGTCCTTTGCAGGAGAAACAAGCTGTGCTAATGCAGTCTTCACTCAGTGAGACTTTACTGAGCACCTCTGCACAGGGAATGCACTAAGCCAGTGGGGTGAACCTATGGTATGCATGCTGCAGTAGGCTGTTTGTTATTATTGAAAGCTCTAAGAGGTTGACCATCACTGTGCAGATGGAGACACAAAATAGAGAGAGACACGGTCCCTTCCAAAAGGAGCTTATAACTCAGTAGGAAGATTCAAACATACACAATATTGTCATCAAGTGTGTAGGCTGTCAGGTCAAAATGCTGAAGTTAGACCAGCTAGACTTTATGGCTGAGAGTCATAAACACAAAGGCTTAACGTTTATTGTGAAATACCTGACATGCTGGACCCCTGATTCACCTGTGGGCTTCTCTGAGGTTCACATCTTCCTCTGTAAGATGTGATCCTAAAAGGTAGCAATGTCAGAGAATACTAGAAGAATTGAAAGCATCGTAAAAGAGCCTGGTGCGTAGTCAGCACAGTACATGTTCACCGCTGTCATTATGATTCTTATGATCATGATTGTTATCACACGGCGAGCTGCCATGAAAGAATTTCAACAAAGTTCTGGAATACAAAGCAAAGTGAGATTGTTTCCTCCTGCAGTCACTAGAGAAGTAAAGGTGGGCACTTTTGATCTAGGGCTTGCAGGAAGTTGGATTTTGACAGTTGGCGTGAGTGCATAAGAGAAGGAGGTTTTCTAAACAGAAGGAAATAGTATGAGCAAAGCAGGAAGCTGGGGAAGCCAGGTGCCCTTTTAGTGAGTTAGTATCTCAGGTGGCCGAGAGTTGAGAATCCAGAGGGGAAGGAGAACATGGGCATTTGTAAGTGCCTGAGTAACTGACACCATCCTATTCAGCCTGGAGTTTAGTTGTCTTATATCATGGAAATTCCTAATGCTGCTGTAGATTAAAAATTATTATAAGAAGTAAAGTTTCTAACATATGAAAGATTAGCTAGATCAGTGAGTTATGTTCCGTACCCCATGGAGCTTTCACCTTAGAATTACTCACTGAAGGCTAATCTTGTTTCATGTATGCCTTTTCCCTTTCTCTTATTTGTTTATTTATTTTGCTAGAGCATTATAGCACGTGTGCTACGTTGTATTGTTTGGTGGTATTGGAGGGTTTTGGTTTCGTTTTTGTTTTTACAAAATGGTATTGGAGGGTTTTGGTTTCGTTTTTGTTTTTACAAAATCTAACTTCCTTGGCTCAAAAGACTCCATTGCTACTGATTAAATTGGGAATTGGAGCTTTGAAACCATGCCATGCATAAAACAAGTGACTCTTGGTTATGGTTGGCCGTCTAAGGCCAGAGCAATCAGACCAAGTTTGTCAAGTTTTAACAATTACTTAAATACCTTTTACTTTTAGGCCTTTAGTTTTAAATGTATTTTTATTTTAACATAAGATCAGCCCAGCCCAGTCTATCAGTACATGTTACTTTCCTTCAGCAATGAGAGAAAATTTTGGCTTCCTGTCATATGTCAGCCATTTCTAGAACCTTCTTGCTAGACCATACAGATATGAGAACTCCAAAGGTGATAGAAACTGCCATACTTCATTTGAAGCTTAATAAGCTTTCCAAAAAAGGCAAAAAAAAAAATTGACCAAAGTCCTTCCCTTAGTACTATTATTCTAACCAAAGCCAGGTTTCTGCCCCAGCTCGAGTTTGTAGACTATTATTTTGTTGTTGTGGCTAAGCAGTATAGAAGCAGAATATTAGATAGAGTTCATGGTGCAACTCTTGAAGTCCCATCACATCAAATAAAACATACGTGACATATGCATATATGGTGTACTGTGTACTAGGTTCCTGCATAGTAATCGGAATAGCCCCAGAGGTGTAGAACTGATTGCTGTCTAGAGGAAGTTGCCCTGCCTCATGATTTGTTTTCTTCCCACCCTCTGGATACCTTTAGTCTAAGTTTAGTCCTATGTTCTCGTTGTTTTTTAAACTTTTTTTTTTTTAAATAAAACTTTCTGGAAATTAAAGTGACCATCTTGGACTAAAGAAAAGGGCATTTCCAGTAGGAGTGTCACTGTCTTCCTCTCTAGCAAGATCCATCTAGACTGTCGTGCAGGTGGACAGGACAGATGCTGCTAGAGCTGTAAGACTTCACCTGACCATCCCTCTGGGGCTGTCTGTGCCATTGCTGCACCCTGTTTTCCAGCTGTGTCTGCTGTTTCCCTCCCCACTCCTCTCTCTCTCTCTCTCTCTCTCTCTCTCTCTCTCTCTCTCTCTCTCTCTCTCTGTCTCTGGGCTCCTATGACTGTCATGGTCCTGTGATTCAAGTTCTTCTGTTGTTGCTGTTACACAAAGACCCTCCGCACCACAGCGGACCATTTTTCTCTCTCCACCTGTGCAAGCTCTATTTTAACTTCCTTTTTAGCTCTTTTATGTGGGGGAGAGATCACCTGGGGATGGCTAGAGTTCCTTCCTGTATCAGCTTCTCATCTGATATTGGGGTTTTGGGGGGAGTAGGAGCCATGATTTGATCAGAGACCTTTCGTCTCCAGCAGCTTTCTTTTTCCAAAACATGGGGAATCTCTGCCTTTCTTACAAGGCCCTTGCACAAAGAATGATCTGTTTGTCATGCCTTCTCACACAGCACGTCACAGGAGTTCTTAGAGCCAGAGGCAGTTAGGGAAGACCATGTGTTCTCCAGGACGACACTGTGGTCTGCTTCCTTCTCAGGGGAAGGACCAGGTAGTACCCGTTTTCTCCTCTCAGGGATGAGAAGGAATTCAATCTGTGGTTGTAGGATGAAGGAATTTACCACTTCAGAGTCCTCTTTCTAGCATCTTTCTAGTAACAATCCTTTGGTAGATGTTTGAATCCAGAAAGTACCTCTATGGGGAATGTTAGGAAGGCAGCTTATTCCAAAAGACATGTTTGAAGGTTTCCCAGTGCCTAGTAAATTGTGAGGAACAGGGCCAAAGTATATATATATTTTTTAATTCTGTGGACTTGGGACATTAATATAACAGCTTAGACTGTAGAAAATATATTTTTCAATGTGACATAAGCAGTTGAGTTTGCTTTTAAATCTGAGTCATAAACCAATGAGGAAAAGCATCAGTCACACTTTTCCTCATTGGTTTATTTGCTAGAACTGAGTGATTACCTAAAATACCGAAGAGAATTTGCTCTGATGGCTCCAGAAACTAGAGATCAAACAAAACCAGGAAATTGAATAGGATATTGTAGATACAAGAACATACAAGTAACCAGTGAGAACTAAAGTAGTTGTACTTGGTTAGAAGAAACTATTGAAATTTTCTTGGGAGAAAAAGGGGGAAAGTATAAAAATTATTTAGAGTTGAGAAGAATGACATATGTAGGTAATAAGGGAGGCAAGAAATTAGATATGGAAGTGTGGAGAGGATGGAGGACCGGGGAAAAGGGTTTTTAAGAGCAAAGAAAGATGCTGGGAGCCCCAAATTAAGCTGCAAACGAGCAGGGCCAAGAAAAAAAAAGTCTTTAATATGTTTTCTCTTTGTGTTTTGGCTTAAGTATCTTTTTTGATTGTGGCTTTTGTATACTTCCTGCTTTTCTGGTCTAAGGAGTCAGGCTTTGCTGGAGAGCTCTGTCAGCCTCCTCCTCTTCCCTACTGAAGGGCTGCATGCATCCAGGAACTGAGCTCTGTCAGCTGGCCCTGCTCAATCTCTTCGATACCAGCTGAGGCTCCCCTGGCTGAGAGCTCCATGAGGCAGGAGCTATTTTGTGTTCATCACTGGACCCTGGAGAACCGTGCTTGGCTCGTAGCATTTTTCCTGGATTCTTAGATATGCTTTCCCCCTAACATCTTAACAGCTCAGAAACAGGAGTCACATATTACAATGGATGACCTGTCATTATTTAATTGGCAATGCTTTCTCCCTGGTGATATTAAAATAATGGCATTTTAACTACCCGTGGTAATATAAATTCAACAAAGTATGCAGGTGAAATGCTCAAGGATTATTTGTTTGCATGAGTGCATACAATAACCCGTCTCCCTGGTTCTAGTCCAAGTAAAAGTGAAATGCTTAAAAGTTGATTTTGGATTGTGCGTCTGACGCTGATGAGGTGGAGTTGGGGGAATTGGCCTCTGGCTGTCCTGCTGAACATGTTAGTGCTGTACACTTGACCATCAGTGGAGCTGGTGGATGGCTTTGCTTGTTCTTGCAAATGGGGTGCTGAGTCAGTTAGGACGTATCCAGCGAAGCTGTGTTTAAAATAGTAAGCAATACACTTGCCTTAATTACTCAGAAAGTTACTGAATGTTCAGCTTTGAGTTCTGCATCCATCAGTATTTCTCTCGAAAACTTGTGAAGATACATTGCAAGAAGATACATTGATCTCTTTCTTTAACTATCTTGATAGAAACTGCTGCCAATTGCATTAAGGAAACATAGTTTTATAAATTAAGATGTCCTTACTCCTCAACCATATCTCTCGGGGAAGTTCCCAACCTACAGAAGAGACAAAGTACGTACAGATGAGTATATTTCCTACACTTTAGAATTTTATTATCTACATTTAGGGCATCAGCTTGTAGTACAGAAACAGTTGCATCTTAAACTCAATGTGTGGAATACTCTGGTACTTATGGTGTGTAGACCTCAATATAGTTTGGTTTCCTTTGAATGGAAAATTCAAATCTGAATTTGATTCTGACATTGTAGCAGGGTATGTTATACACTCCGTTATGTGAACGGGGAGGAGAAAAGACTCACATAAACATTTTTAAGTGGTTAGGTCTGTGATGAGAAGGAAAGCAGTGTATTTAAATACTGAGTGTATGCTGGGAGGCTTCCACATGGGGAGTGTCCAGATCAGATTATATGAAATATTTAGGGTCTTGCACTGTGTGGCCATTTCAGTCTGTGGTGCTTTTAGTTTTCACACTGAGGAAACTAAACACCAGTTTGGGCTTGGAGGAATATTTATGTATTTACCACATAGCCTGAATTGTGACAGTGTACAACACTATCATATATATAGACAACTTATATATCCTATGTTGAAATGTGATTATCTATAAAGGAAAATGAAATTAAACTAAAGCATAACTAAAGTATTTATAAGTCATTGATGTTTAACTCACCTCAAACATTTATGTAGTATTTTTTCTATATTAATTTGATGTTTTACACGTGAATACATAAGAACAGAAATCATGGAAATATCAAGTTATAATACAGTTTTTAGTTTTCCTTGGCTTTCATTGTGATTGTTAAACAGCATTCTGTCATCAAATCAGCCACACCAAAAATTGAACTGCATCAGTAAAGGTAGACAATTTTGATAATCCAAACCCAAAATTACCTTTACTTGAAGGATATATTCTTCCTGGTTTATTTGGTCTGAATAGTTTCTTATATCTCTGACTTGTCCTTTTGTATATAGTACATGTCTATAATGCAATGCAATATCTATAAAATTAAAACCTGTTTAAAAAGTCTGGGTATTTAGTGTCCTGCACGCATCTCAAAGAGTACAATGAACATACTAGTAGGTAGCTAGGGTGTGTGTGTCACTTAGATTTTGAAGACGTTTGTCTTTCAGAATACATACATCTTATTGGGTGCCTATGGTCACTCGCTGCTTTAGTGCTGTACCTCAAAGTAATTTATTACAGTGCAAAGTATAAATGTGGGTTCTTCTGAGAAGGAGATAACAGACTGTATTTACGTGAACAATGCATTCCAGTGTAAAGTGTCAGATAGGGCAGGATGTAGGTCATTTAATACGAAGAAACAATGAGCCGGGATGATCTGAACAGCAGGTCCTCAGAGGAAAGGAAAGTTGGGGTGAGCCTTGGAGAGTGAGAGGCGATGGAGGCTCCCAGGGGAAAGCTGTGGGATGACCACAGGGAGGATGAGCACCATACACATAGTGGACCGTGGTGGGGACCCCTGGACGCTCACGTCCATTAACTTGGTAGATCATGGTGTTCAGATGCTTAAAAACAGCGAGAGCCACGCGGTTAGGTTTTACCTTTGGCGTTTTACGCTACATGGATCTGTATTAGATACCTGAGCCAGGAAGTGCTCTTATGAAAGAAGTGTTTTCCTGGATGGTAGGAGGGCTGGGGAGATCTCGATTAGAAGACAGAACAGTTCGGGCGCAGTGCGGTGAGGACAGAGACCTCACAGATGGGAAGACAAGAAGGAGACCGCAAATGAGGGTCCAGAAATATTGGCCATCAAGTTCTTATGGCCATCTTAATGTGAATAACTGATGAAGATTTCCCTTCAAGCTCATTTTCTTATACATTAATTAAGTCACTAGTTGTACGAAGTGAGAAAATCAAGAGTAGAAACAAAAAAACTTTAGTTTAAAAATATTTGTGATCTAGGATGATTCAGTGATCACAGCGATTTAAACTGTAGAAATATAAATAGGAGAAAAAGATTCCAAATTTTAAATTGTTTGAAGAGGGATAGAATTTTCATCAAATGCACAGAGGCCTTGCAGGGTAAGTGCCCGAAACCACCAAACTTGGTTCACTTCCTGGCTGTGTGAGTCACAAATGTTGTGGCCTTGGGAAGGTCAGTTTCTGTATCTGGAAAGCAGGAATACTAATTGTACATGCCATTGAAGAGTGACGTGAAAGTCAAATAAGGTCGTATAGCATGTTTGACACAGAATGAGATGTTCATAGAAGGAAATACAGTACGTCCCTCTTTTATACTCAGTTTTGAAGAGAAAGATGGAAATGCTGGGCATGGTGACACACACCTGTAATCTCAGCACTCGGGAGGCTGAGTCAGGAGGGTCACTGCAGTTTAAGGCCAACCTGGGGTTACATAGTGAATTCAAGGCCAATCTAAACTACATAGTGGGACCTTGTCTCAGAAATCAAATGAAAACAAACATACAAAAAAACCATGAGCAGTGACAATTATTGTTCTTAAAAAGTAACAGGGGACTCTTGTGCTACACAGCTTTTGATGATGTAGATTTAGAGTGTTCTTTACATTTTGCCCAGTAGCAGACTCTAGATGGAGACTAGTACTTAACCAATAATAAGCCTCATCAAAGAGCAAACTTTCTGGGACTAGGGATTTAGCTCAGTGGCATAAGTACCTGCCTGGCAAGAGCAAGGTTGTGAGTTTGATCCCTGGTACCAAAACCAAAACAAAAAACCTTTTTATTGAGTGTACTGGTTTTACTAAATTAGATATTGGACTAATTAATATAAAATGATTTTTGAGAAAAAAAAAAACCCTGTGTCACATCAAAGGGATTTGCTACTTAATCTTCCAAATTAAATTTCTTACAATACTGCATTCACATATTATTCTAATTAGCCATTTAAAATCCTGCTTTTCTTTTGGAAGTGAACCACTCATTTTTTTAGGGTCACCTTTTTTATATGCTGATAGGTTTCAGAAAATATCAGTTGGGCATTTCATTATTGATTTGATAAGAATCAGTTTTCCTTTGGTCTGTCTGGAATATATTTGGTACTTGGTTGTGGTCATAAAAATGAAAACCAGAAAGAAAAACCCCAAACAGTGTGAGCGAAGTGTTACTGGGTGGACTTGGTGAAATGCAAGAGCATCTCACTTGAAAAGGACTCCTCTTCAGTGTGGTGGGGCTGTGACACACAGGCCACTGAGGTCACATTCAGGATTCACATGGTCTGCAGGATGATAGAGTTACCATAATGACAGGACAATGTGCAAACAGAAAATGAGAGCTAAGGTCTTTTGACTGCCCTGGCTTTTCTTTTTTTTTTGAGGCTAATTTACCTATTTAGTCTAATTTAGTTTTAGTTTTAGTTAAGCTTGCTAAAATTACATGTGTGTAAGGATTGGAAGAAAGTTTTTCCACAACAGGAAGTGGAATCCTTTTTTCTCCAAACGGCAAGGGGGATTATGTGTAAGACCCCTTTCCGTCCTCCTAGAGCAGTGAGAGCTGCGTGCCTACTCCTCCGTCTGTGTGGTCAGGGCTGCAGTGTGGATGCTGTCCTGAGGCGCTGCTAGGAGTGGTGCCCTCGGGAGGACCCCCATACCCTCTGGGCCCCCCCCCCACCCCATGTCTTCAGCGTGAGCCCCAGCAAACAATGAAAATGCAGTGATTACTTTTAAGTTGTAAAACTGATCCTACAAAGTCATGTTTAGCTTTGGAAATACAGATTTTAAAAATATGTGGCTGAATCTATTAGTCAAGCAAAACTGACCAAAACCCACAGGTTTCCATTTTGGGTCTTCTGCAGTGAGGGGGGGTGATGGGAATCTGAAGGGTGCTGCTGGCTGCAGCTGAAACCTCTGTCAGCTCATCAGGGCTCAGCTCCAGCTGCCGTCACCTGCACCCTCAGCTTGTCCTGGCTGAGACGGTTTTACCCTTCACTGTGGCCATAAATTAAGCACACTCAGGAGGACACCACACAGCATCACTGTGTCCTCAAAGTCCATGTCACAGGTTCTATTATTCATTCAGCAGACTGTTATTGAGAACCTACTGTGTGCAGGGCATAAGATCCTTCCGTGGTTTGGTGCTATATAATTACGCATTAAGAAAGCTATTGAGTATTTCAGCATGCCTATCTTCAGGAGCTCATTTTATGTCCCTGAAGGATACAAATGGACTAGATTTTTGTAGAATTCCACCTGTAGCTTTTACGAGGTCATTATACATTTGTCTTATTCTAGGAAACTATTCATTATCATTATATTAGTAAACTAGACGTGTATGTAGAATCATCTTACTATGAGCTTTGAGTAGGCGTTTAAGAAATACTTTAGGTGTAAATGAATAAGCAGATCTAGTGTGGCTTTCTATGGGATCCTCTCCTCAGTTGCTCTCACTCCAGGGTCTCTCTGGAGTTGAGGGAGTTGTGGGAATGTCGGGAACATGGCTGCATTGCTGAGTTGTTCCTCTCTGCCACATTTCTGAGTCATTCAGGTTCTAGGGCAGAATGAACAGTGGTGGATGCCGGGAGAACCGCCCTTGAGCTCTGGTAAGTTTCTGTGGCCCTAATCGAAGACACGTCTCATCCCCTTCCTCACCCTCTAGCCCAAGTCTGTTTCCCCAAAGAGAGTAGGGCCTGGAAAGTATCTTCTCCAAATTGCTTTCAACTTCCTGTATTCAGTTTTACACCAAACTACTATCGTATTCAATTACTGTGTTCATTTTTATGTTGAGCTGTTAGAGAAAGTATCAAACGTAGTACTCAGGGCATTAGATTTAAACCAGGGTTTTCTCTGTTTTCCCAACTACTTTGATTAAGATTTTAAATGAAAACATTACTTAGTAAACACCACTACACACTTAGATTGAAGTTGATGTTGGAGAAATAATATAACTTCCAACTTGCTAGATGTCAGATATGCTGAGTTCATGTTCCCCAGAATCCAAGAATGAATTCTAATAACAATGGAGATTAAAGAGTAGGAAAAATTTATTGAGAGAAGTAGCTCTTGACAGACAGGTGGGGACCCAAAAGTGGGTAGCCAAGCACCCTACTTCTCAAAGGAAGTTTTATAGAGCGAAACCATGAAGTGGATACCACATGGGTCAAAACTATGATCAACCAATAAGATTACAAGTACATCTGCTTAGGTAATACTGATCTGGGGGGGAAGCAGGTCATGCACGTAGCAAGTGTGCATGGAAAGAACAAGGACCTTTTTAGAAAGAGATGGGTCAGAAGTCCTGGTCACCCAGTTGAGTGAACTGATGTCTACCAATTATAGTATAATCTTCAATTTATTACTTATCCCTTGGGAAAATATGTAGGCCTGGTCATTTGGTCTTTATCTTGAGGCCTGGCCTCCAAAAACTGTATCTCCCACCACCTCCACTGCAAATGCTATCTATCTATCTATCTATCTATCTATCTATCTATCTATCTATCTATCTATTTTTTTTATTTTGGTACCGGGGATTGAACTCACAACCTCGCATTTGCCAAGCAGGCACTTACACCACTGAGCTAAACCCCCAGCCCAAATGCTGTGTTTCCATCCTCTGTAGTGACTTCCTCGAGGGCCTGCCCCTGTCTGACCACTGCCCATCGGTGTCAGGTAGTTTGTCTGGAACTCTACCTGATCAGCCACCTCTCTCTCCACTGATTTTCACACAGACCGTCAGTCAGTCTAAGACAGTTTTCTTTGGAATCCTCCTTCTGTTAAATTGGCCCGATAGAATTACTATAGAATTATACTTCTTTTTGAAATAGAACTATGCAAAGTCTTGGATTTTATTACAGAATTTAATACCAATAATTACTTAGAATTTAATGAATTTCACTACTGACTTAATTGCTTTTGAGTAGTTCCACTTAACTTATTAAAGAGAAGCAAGGACATATTCATTTAATGAGCGGCAGAAGTCTTGCCCTCACATCTGCCTGCATTCTCTTTTCAATTAATCAATTATATTTCAATGCTGTGTAATTACACATTAAGAAAGTTATTGGATAGCTCTGCATGCCTGTCCCAAAGGGCTCGTGAATACACTAATATAACATACCTGTAATGACCTGTGCACCGATCTGCAAATTACACTCATTTCTCTCTCTCTCTCTTTTCTAAATTAAGATGAGAGCAATTACCATTAACTTTTTGAGTCAGATCTAGTCACTGTGACATGGAGAGAGAATGTGAAAGGAAAGACTGAAAGAAAAGGAAAAAGGGAAGGGAAGGACTTGTAGTTAGCCTTTCGAGACTGTCCTGATTGGGGCACGATGGCAGGGTTGTTGGGGAGCAGGGGTGCCCTTCTGCTACCAAATACTGGGGAATCCTACCAAATACTGGGGAAAATTAACCAGCATTATTGGAACTCAAATAGTGACTTGCCTGTCAACTCCCTTTACCCTCTTGGTGAGAGAAATAGGAAAACCTTTTGAAATCACATTTGGGCAAATCTGCTTGGTTTGTTTCAAATCAAACCAAAGTCTAGAACTCATCTCCATGCAGGAATACTAAAGCCCCTGCATAGCAACCAAGCTTGCTGGGGTAGGAGGAGAGAGAAAAAAATCACCAAAAATGCAACACAAACAGAGCACATTTGACTACATGAATGGCCTAAAAGGTCTGGTTCTGCAAAAGAGTCTGTTCCTGTTAGCCCTGATTTATGCTAAACCAATAAAACCAATGAGAACCTCTTAATTCAAATCATATAGTCAAAGACATTCTAAATGCCTCAACCAACCGAGCGATTTTAAGCAAAACGCCCTGTTAAAATAAGCTTTTGATGTCTGCACAGCTCAAACTCAAGAAGCAATCTGTTGACATTTTCAGCAAATGCTATCTTAGTGTGAGACAGAGGCGGCCCAGCTTCCTCAGAGTATTCTTCAGCTTAGAGGGATTCTTCTCCCCTTCCTTCCCTTCTGCCTCACAAATAAACCCCTCTCCCATTGTCTCCTTGGTTGAGGTACTGACAAGGTCACATCTACTGTGATTAATAGCTGTCCATCAGAATAAAAAGGAGACGTTGATACCAGACGCTCATGAACATGCAAATGAATGTGGTGAGCCTTCTCCTAGGGTAGGGACGGATTTGCTTTGTTGATGTTTTAAAGTCTATAGCCAATTTGGGGCACTTCGTGTGCCTGTTTCCTGCCTGTAGACCCTGGCCATGTACCCTCCACTATCTCCTGCATGCCTTCAGGGATGCCTAGACCCCACCGACCCCGCGTGCGCGGAGGATGGCTGTCAGCGGAGAAGCACCCTGTGTGTTTTCAGGGCGTGGCCTTTCCTGGCACTCCTGGTTTGTTGGGACAAATGTCTCTGCCCAAGGGGCTGTCTTCCTGTGTGGGCTACATTTGTGGCATCTCATGGCCTCCATGGGGTTGAATTGTAAATAGTGGCCACCACATAAAACATGCCATCTGTATCCCTGTGGGTAAGAGGATAGAACACAAAAAAGATTTATTCCAGGAAAATGAACTGATGTTTACAGACATGCCAGGACTGCCTTTTAAAACACAGTGGAAAACTGTCTCAAAAGCAGCTTAAGTACTATGTAACAGAAGCCTGGAAAAAGGACCGTAGGGCATAAAAGAACCTCTGTGCTCAGAGAGAGGCATCAAGCTAGTGCGGTTGTCCACACCAGACCTTTTGCTGAGAGGTATGCGACACCACGAGAGGCCTGAGGCCAGTCCTAAACTTTCTTTGAGGGCCTAGAGGTTCCCCAGCCTTCATAATAATTTTAAGAAATGGAAGAGAAGAAGATAAGTTTGGATTGAGCAACTTGGATCATGATGGGAAAGTTTCCTCATTTGCCAGGCTGGGATTTGGGAATGTATTGGCCCCAGGCGGGGTACGGGGTGGGATCCCTTGTTTGGGACCTTATACACTCAGCAGCCTTGGAGATAGTGTGATGACCGCATGTTCCAGGATTTGCACACCTTTCTCTGTTTCACCATATTTTCATAAATTAGTGGCCCAGCATTTGAAAATGGTGTCAATCTTTTGAGAGCGCCGTGAATTCTGTAATACCCATTGTGTTGAACTGGGAGTAATTTTTACCATCTATAATACACATACGAAGTATAAAGTCACCAACAAAAAGCCAACAGGTTCACAAATATATAATCAAGCTGTCTCAACCAGACCGGCTGTTTCTGGTTTTCTGTTAGTGTGCCTGTGCTGCTTGCTTGTTGGTTTTGTCACCTTTGAAACGCTTGTTAACAGATTCAGCAGCCCCAAGTAGGTCTAGTTTCTTACTACACTGGGGAAAGTTCCGTTTTTGTGTGCTGTGGTTATTGTGACGTGATTTTGCTTTACTGTCTGTTCTGTCATAGAGACCTGGCTACTGTGGTTATAAAAATAAGGGTCTGGGGTGTCTCTACCCAATCTTGTGCCTTTGCTCTCCTACTGGTACCTTACCTCCCAGCCTCCCTGTACCCCACTGTCACCTGTCTCCCCTCCCCACCTCTTCCCCTATAGAAACTTAAGAACCGTGATGAACCGGGAGCAGGGAGGTTCTCTTGGCCTTTACTACTCAATGCCTGTGAGGTGCCCCTGAGAGATATGTATAAAATAACACCCTCCAATTTGGCCCTGAAGCGAGGTGTCTGGACCCAGGCCTGCAAATTGTGCCAGCACTTTGGAGCCTGTGAGTTTGATATTTTAGATTCTCTGAACCAGAGTCTGGCATGTGCTTGAGTCCTCCTCACATGTGTGTGTGCGTGAGCATGAAAGAACTTCTACTGAAGGTTCACGTTAGCAAAGGGCTTTTATATCACAGCTCTATGAAAAGTAAACATGGTATTCCAGTTCCTAAACATTCTTTGCCCTCCTGGCCCCAGAAGTGTCTACCTGTCCACATTCCCCTGTAGGTCCCAGTCGCCCTAGCTGCCTGCTCCAAGCCCTCTCCTCCTGCTCCCCAGTAGCTTTCTCTGGCCTCACAGCACACTCAAATGCTCCTCCCCCATGCTGAACAGCACCCTAAAGACCAGCCAGCCCCCTCCTCCAGACCCACGCAGGCCAGCTGGAGTGAATGGACGGCTTGCTTGGCCAGTTGATTTCTCCTACCAAGAGATTATCTTGAAGGCTTTTAACTAAAGGAGAGGAAAATACATAGGAGAAAAACATTTATTTGCAAAATGAGTGTATTAACATTTCCACCAGTGACCTCCCAGAAAACAAAAGTGGTCTGATTTGCAGTGGCACTTCAGCTGATCCAGCTTGCAGACAGACAGAAGAACGACTACCCCTGATCTCCAAGAAGGCCCCAGGAAGGAATTAGCGTGGCTCCCAGATTTCCCTTGCCTCAGAAAACAGACCTGAGTCTCTTCTCAGACCCTGCGCCTTGGTTTGGGATCCAGAAACTATGGCTTCCATGGCTGGGAGCTGATCTTCTAATTCCAAATTGGCTGTAGCCCCGAATTTTAACTGGATCCCTAGGGCTTTCATGGGCACACTGACACTAGAGAACCTCTGGGGGAGGGCATGATGATTGGTTTTTTATCCTGTCCTCTGGGCTGGCTTCAGTGGCTTCCTGTTGTGAAGCACACGCATTCCCACAAACCCCGAGACTCCTTCACAGCGCTGAGAAACTTCGGAAAGTCCATTCTGCTGTTTCACTACTTCTGTGTTGGGTATCTGAGTTTTAGGGCTTCAGGTTCGGAAGGAAAGGCGAGGTAGCTATCCGGAAGTTAAACCCTGGTCTGCTTCTGTGTGTGGAGGGATTTGGGGCTCCCTCCTTAATCCCTAGGACACAAAGGGGAGGTTTTGGTTTCAGAGGCTGAGTGCAATAAGGGGTGTGGGGACCTTGCCCTGGGGTCCCCCTTCCCACCTTGATTTCTGCCAGGTCCCGAGGAGGTGGGGCTCCAGCGGCCTCTCCACCCCACTTCCCTGGGGCAGGACTCCACGGTCAAGCCCAGCCTCTCCTCCGTGACTTCGGAGCACATTCCCGGAGTGGTGCCAGCTCGGAGCTCATCCCCCTGTCCCGTGGGCACTAAACAGTCGTGAGGGAGCTTAGCACACGGCAGAAACAGCGTCTTCAGGTTTTGCTTATTCTGGGGAGAAAGTCCCATTGTCCTCCCCGAGAAAGGGGACTGGTCCGAGAAGGAGCGCAGCAGGGCATTTGACCTTAAATCTAGTCCCCCGGATGGACGTGCCCCGAGTGATGTTACTGATACGGCTCCCGTACATTTTCCAGGACACCTGGCTTTCAAAGTTCTGCCTGGTGTCACTATAAATCACCAGATGACTTGAGAGGCTGTAGCTACCCTACCCGATCTGCCTTACACACCCCGCCCACAGCAGAACAAACGTTGTCAGATAATACATCCTGGTCCTTGGGGCCATTGGTGACAGTTTTGATGCACAATAGGAAATGGACGGTAACTTAAAGGATCGTGTCAGTGGCCACCTGGAATTTCTGGGACAGGCCCAACATGAAATGCTCTGGTGTGTTATCAGTTCAGCCCCCAAAGAACACTGGTAGGCCTCCAGCTGGGCCCTGTGGAGCTTTGTGCTGATGTCACATGCTGGCATTGTTGCAAACAAAAATTAAGTTAATGAATATAATTTTTCCCATTTCAGAGTTCCTCTCCTACTTTTTCTTACACATTTGGCACCAGCCACCTGTTGTATTACACATATGCTGGCGCTTGTGAAACCAAACAAGCAGTAGAAAAAACCGAGTACTGGTGACCTCAGGAGACCAGGAGTGGTTCCCAGCCCTCTGTGCATGTGCATACAGCTGCATGGGGCTGCAGGTCTTCTGGATTATGCGCTGCGATGTGTTCTATACGGCCACATTTCCTGGGTATAATATTGTTGTAAGTTTAAATGTTAGACAC
>PVLA01002596.1:0-259554 GCA_004027455.1 Hydrochoerus hydrochaeris | reverse complement strand
TATGTCTCCAAGACTTCTACCTACCTTGTCTTCCAGTAGATTTAGTGTTTCTGTTTTAATATTGAGGTCTTTGATCCATTTAGACTTTAGTTTTGTGCATGGTGATATGCATGGATCTAGTTTCAGTCTTCGGCATGTAGAGAGCCAGTTTTTCCAACACCATTTATTAAAGAGACTATCCTTCTTCCAGTGGACATATTTAGCCCCTTTGTCAAATATCAGGTGGCTGAGTGTCTTTGTAGTTGTGCTTGCATCTTCTAATCTGTTCCATTGATCCTCAGGTCTATTTCTTTGCCAGTACCAAGCTGATTTTACCACTGTGGCTTTAATAGTACTGTTTCAAGTCAGGAATTGAGATGCCTCCTGCTTTGCCTTTGTTGCCCGGAATTACCTTTGCTATTCTAGGTTTCTTCTGTTTCCAAATGAATTTTAGTAGTGTTTTCTCTAGATCTTTGAGGTATGTCAATGGTATTTTGATTGGGATTGCGTTAAATCTGTATAACAGTTTTGGGAGTATGGCCATTTTCACAATATTGGTTCTTCCTAACCAAGAGCAAGGAATGTCCTTCCATTTTCTAATATCCTTTTCAATCTCCTTTTTCAGTGTAGTATAATTTTCAGCATATAGGTCTTTTACATTTTTAGTTAGGTTGATTCCTAAGTATTTCTTTATTTCTTACTATATCCTCTAGTAGCTGTTTTTAATACCATAGTGGCTTCAAGTAAGCTTTAGGTCCAGATTGGGTTTCAGATTCTATCCATGCTACCTGCTTCAAATATGGGCTTAAAGCAAGTTACTTGATCTTTCTAAAAGAATTGTCTGTAAAGTGAGATTAAATTTGTCATGACAAGATTAAATGAGAGGATAGGTCAAAGATTCTTGTCGCAATTCAAGAAGTGGTTTCATCTAAAGTGAATTATTTTTTGTCAGTTTATTATCTTTCCTAATATTACATTTTATTTTCTTTTTTTCTGATTTGTATGGTTAACGTTTTTATCAATTTTATTAACTGAATAGTTCTTTGCTTCATTGATTTATCTCTATTGCTTTTTTGGTTTTATTTCTACTCTTTATTATTCACTTTCTTGTATTTACTTTAGGTATAATTTGTTCTTTGTTTACTCATTCTTAAAGTAAAAATTTTAGGTTACTGATTGTAGACTTTTCTTCTTTTGTAATATGGTACTTAAGTGCTATAAATTTTCAGAGTACTAGAGTACTAGTATTCCAAGCATTCTGATATATTGTGTTTATATTTTCATTCATTTGCAGTTCTGTTTTCTTTTTTGATTTCTCTCGTCACTCATAGGTTACATAGAAAGGCATTATTTACTTTTCAAAAATTTAAGAATTTTCCAGAGTTGTTTCTATTTTTGTTTTCAGATTTAACTCTGTTATTTTCAGGGAATGTATTTTGTGTGTCTCTAATTCTTTTTAACTTATTGATAGTTTCACAGCTCAGCATATGTCTATACATCTTGTTTATAGAGCCTCAGTATCTTTTGTACAATACACCTTGTTTATACAGTACTGTAATTTTTGCTAGTGGTACTGTACCCTACAGTACTATAATTTACATTACAGCACTGCATGGAAGAGTTATGCAAAGAAAAGCAAAGTCATCAAGTTGGAGTATCCTTTGACTCTCTTTGTTCTAATATTGTACATATCTGTAGTTACTCACTGAGCAGTCAAGTCAGTTCATTCAGTGACCTAGTTATCAGAACATAACTGGTCATTAAATGAGGAGTGTCTGTATAAACTAAGTATTAGAGCATAAGTACATGATAAGTGCTTATTATTATTATTCAGTAGAATGAGAACTTGACACTTTTCCTAGTTATAATTCTTAGTGTTTATTCATTGAGTTTTAATTTGTATACAGATCACACATAATTAAAATTTGAATCTTATAAACTTAATATGAAAGAATAAATTATTCTGAGAGGATATTTGTCCACACACACACAGATGGCATGTTATTTTTCTTTCTGTGTGTTTAATACATTGATTTCTTTTAAGGTCTTAAATCTCAAATATGCAATATTAAAGAAAATCTCCAAATCTAAATTATATATCTTGAGTATATTGTTTTATTTCAAATGACTATAAGTCATTTGTTTTCTTTACTACATGGAAAAAATCACCAGGCCTTGCCTCTTATTAGTATGTATTAGGCTTTGTCTTACAAAACATTCTCCCTCTTTTTTTTTTTTTTTCCAGATCCTATTGGAAAGGTCTTCCAGAACTGACCAATGAAAATGGCCAATACTGTCCTTTCAGCTGTGAGACACAAGCTTGGTCGATTGCTACTGTTCTTGAAACACTTTATGATTTGTAGCTGATTCATAAATATTTAATATGTATGCAACCATTTATATTATGGAATACAAGGTGATAATATAATAATGTAACTGCTTTATATGCACAAGCTAAAGTTATTTCAAGAATTGCATTTATGTAATACTGATACCCAATTAAGTAAGACTGAAAAGCATTGGGTTTTTTTCTTTTCTGTTTTTATTTGTTTGTTGTAGTGCTGTGGTGCAAACCCAGGACCTTGTACGTGCTAGGCAATCCCTGTATCACTGAACTGTGTCCTCAGCCCTCTCTTTTTAACATACAAAGATAGCTTACAATTTGAATCAGAAGGAAAAATTGTCATTAACAATGGATTTTTTTCCTTTTTAATAGGTGTTCTTTAAATATGTAGAACTCCCAGAGTTACAAAAAGAACAATTATGTAGTCTTCAACCCGTATGTGAGTGAAAATAAAATGGGAAAACAGAAAAGTGGGAAGGGATCTTTGAATTGTGGAATGTGCTGTCTTCAGAATCAGTATATGCGGATTGATTACCTTATGGTTCTCATCATCATTATAGCAATCTTAGCACCTTGCACAATAGAGTCAATTTCATAAATATTTCTTAAATGTAGAATGAGGGAAGTTTCCACCTAAAATATATGCTCATAAACAGAGTACAGACATTTAAAATGCGCTTTTATTTTGTTCACTGATATATTAATATGCTTTAAAGCCAACATTATATTTAACATAACTTATTTGTGCTAATGATTTTATAAAATATATGGGAAAAATAGCATTATGAAATTTGTTTCCTAGAAACAGTTTTGTAAAATAAGTCTTTAGTTACAATTTCCTATTGTGAGATCATTTATATTTTCAAAAGGGAAACTATTAGTCCTTTTGAGAACTTTAAAAAAATATTATATTAATTTTCTAAAATTTAACAACTAACTTTAGTTTGTTTACAAGAATCTATCCATATAGATACTGGTTTTCTGTTAACAAAAACTTACATTGACAAGTTCAGTGAACAGTGTTAATGTAATCAAATGATAGGCAAGAATTTAGCAGTTATGAATTCAGTAAAATAATTTGAAAGGCATGTTAAGATATCTTAAATCTGAAAAGTGATAAAAGGAAAAAGATTTTTAACATTTATATGAGTTGATTTTTTTTAATAGTACTTATTTTTTAAATGGAATTATTTTGGTACCAGGGATCGAACTCATAACCACACACTTGCAAGGCAGGCACTTATGCTGCTGAGCTAAATCCCCAGCCCAAATGGAATTGTTTTTACTCCTACTATTTTTTTTCTCAAAAAAAGCAATTAGATCATTATGCTTCTTTTGGAAGAAAGTAGTTGTAAAATTTCTTTCATTACACCAGCGAGGTCACATGCCTGTAATCCCAGGTGTTTCCAAGGCTGAGGCAGGAGGATCACAAATTGGAGACCAAACTATTCAATTTAATGAGAACCTGTCTCAGAAATGAAATTAAATGGGCTGGGTAAGCAGCTCAGTGATAGAGTGCTTACCTAGCATGCATGAGGGCCTGGATTTATTCCTCAGTATCACAAAATGAATAAAATACATGCATACTACTTAATTATTCAAGGGGAGATTACATATATATTAATATATATAATTAATGAGATAATGGTATAGTAGTGCTTTTCTCAGAGATCACATACCTCAACTATGACTGAGAAATAAAAATAGAGAAAAACATGAAAACTAAAAAACTATTTTCTTTTTTGGTACCAGGAATTGAACTCAAGGCCTCATACTTCCCAGCCAGGCGCAGCACCACTGAGCTATATCCCTGGCCCCTCAAATATTCATGTTTCAGAGTTCCTATAATTTACTATAGGATTAGCTGCCTATGCTTAACTCTGTTTCATAAATTGTTGTAACTTAGTTTTCTGGTTTCTCAACCTAGAGAAGATTAAGTCCTACAGATTCAAGAACAGTTACAATAGTAATCTGAGCACTGTCTAGAAACAGAAATTTCCAGATTGCTCTTCTTTTTTGGATCCTTCCTTTCTCAATGTGTGACCTCTAACTTTTGCCAATATAAAGAAGGACCTTTCTTGAGGGAACCATTACTTCATCAAAAGCTTATTGCTGTTCCCTTTTATATTACAAGAGGTAAGAAAAGTAACAGAAAACACATTTGACCAAAGCAGGAAATAATAGCTGACAGTTAAATGTGATAAAGTAAATAAATGGGTTGATAATTTTAAAAATAATAGCCATATTAGCTTATCTACAGTAGGTCAAATACTCACCTTGCTAAATCTTTAGGATATCGTGTTCCTAACAAAGATGAAAAAAAAATGGTATTATAATCTGCATGGTCTGTTTTAAAATTTAAAAAGACAAAAAAATAAAAAGTAAAACTTAAGGCATGTTATACATTATCCTATCACCAGTAGTTAAGGTAACGGTTTAGACTTTAGCAGGCTAACTGCGTTTGACTAAAGAACATTTAGATAGAATGCTTCATCCCTGAGTGCTGATAATAAGGTATTTTTTATTATATTACATTTCAACAATGGTCTGTGCCTTGGTTTTTTACTAATCTAAATTAATTTTACTCTTCACAATGAGAGGTAAATTTGCCAGTTTAACCAGGATGCTGTGATACTTTAGTAAATGTTCACAAAGATAACTGAGCAAACATGAGATCTGTCATATCTATGAGTATTGTAACATGTGAATTGTAATCCATTTCTGATGTGTCTTAAATTGCTCTATCTCATGAGCAAATGTCATTTATATGCCTGTTTCAAAAAAAATTAAAATCTTTTCTAAAGAACCATGTATGTCTTCATTTCATCATTTACCAGTTAATTTGCCGTGTATTGATTACTTGCTTATTTCAAATGCTAACCTTTTGTGTGATGAGTAGAGACAAAAAAAAAAAAAAACAAGGAAGAATTTCAGGCTGTGGTAATATATGTAAATATTTATGTCAAAATTAGGAGCAAGTAAACTTTGATATATCAATAAATCTGTTAGCAACTGTACACTCCCTGCTTTTCTTACATTTCATTCATCAGTTTACTAAAGCAGATACTACTGGCCAGAACAGACATCTTTATGTGTATCTCTGAAAGTAACCAAAAATATGTTTTCACTTTTTATTTGTTTATTTTCTTGTGTGCTTGTTTGTTTGTTGAGAAAGGGTCTTCACTTAATAGTTCAGACTGCCTTGAACTTTGTAGCTCAGACTGGCCTTGAACTCACAGCAGTCCTCCTGCCTCAGCCCCCTGAGTACTGAGATTACAGGCATACACCATCACACACAGGTATTTTTCCACTTTTAACTATAGTACTGAATAATATGTGTGTATATAGAATTAAATCAAATGAACAAGTTTCATTCATTTAGTTTTTGCTTTAGTGTGGCTTCATTTTTAACTGCAGATATATTATCTTCACATAAAAGGTATTAGCCTAAAAACTGAAACTGGTACCTAGCAGTTATAAATCAAAGTGTGGCCAGGCAGGGTGGCACACTCCTGTAATCCTAGCACTCAGGAGGCTAAAGCAGGATTGTAGCAAGTTCGAGACCAGCCTGGGCTATAAAGTGAGCTCAAGTCCAGCTTGAACTGCATAGTGAAACCCTGTCTCAAAAAGACAAAAAAAAAAGTGAAGTATGATGGTATTTGGGTGTAATCTCAGCATTCAGCAGGCTGAGGAGGGAGGATCACCAGGCCAAGGCCAGTCCCATTATATATAGTGAGACCCTGTCTCAGCAGCAACAAAAAGGAAACAAAGACATTTGCTTGGATGTGTTTTGTTTTGTTTTGATTCTGTTCATGGGATCCTTGAATTATAAAGTAGTACTGCTACTTTGTCATTTTGGCTATAATCTTAAAGTTTATCTGTGATGACCAAATAGAAAGGTATGTGCTACATCAAATGTTAAGCTTTACAGTTTTTTTTTTTAACTTTGACATTTGGCATCCCTTCACCTGTGAGTAGAAAGTCCTTGATTTCCTCAGCTTGTTAAGATACAGCAACAAGGTGTGCAGAGAGAGAACATGAAGCAGCGCCGGAGATAGGAATGAGGACAAAAAAAGCCAAAACTAAGTCGTGGCATTCTCTGTTTGGTTCTTAAGGTGAAGTCACTGTAAAAAGTTTCTCTGTAAAGATGGTTCTGGCGGTGCGAGGCTCTCATCAGATGCTGACCTTTGTGCTAGCGGATCCTTAAGGCATCGCACACACTACAGTGGCAAGGGACAGGAGGTACGTGTGTCCTGCCTCTCGTATCTTCTTCACAAAGCCAGGATTTAATGGAGCACTATTCTAATCACTCGCAAAACCCCACTGTAGTGGGAGTAATTATCTATCCTTTTAATACCTCACGGTGGGGATTAAAATTTTCCCATCTTTCACAAAACTTTCATAGGCAAAGCCTTTGGGGTGTAGGGACAGAATGTTATATAGTTCAGGTATGAGCGAGCTAAGCAGAGCTCCTCTGTTGGAGGCTAGACCCCAAAACAGCAATAAGACAAGTGGGGGCTTTGGACAGTGTTATGACTGATACATTATATCTGTTAGAGTTTTCTGGCACAATAAAGAAGCAAAAGGAAAGAAAGTGAAAGAGGCCTTTATTAGAACATGGAGAGGACCCCACAACCCTTGAGGGTTTGGCTTTCTCCTCCTTTTGAGTTTTATCTCTGTCATTGAAAACACAAAAAGCCATGTTAAGAAAGTCTCCCTGTGGGGTTTGAGGACCAAATTTAGCCTTTTGTAGTTTCACACAAATGTCAGGGGCAGACCGAGAAAATAAGAGTTAATAACAATTGTCCCTTCATGAGAGCCTGGGTTTACATTAGTAAACTTAATTAGTGTGTCCCTAAGATGTGTTAGGAACATAGCAAGGTTTTCATTAGCCTCTTGGACTTGTTTTAAAAGCTTGTTATAGTTAGTATGCTTGTGAGCTATTTTATTAAGGCCCACAATTATACAATCACTTTATGTACTTTGTAAGAACCTTCTCCATTTTGGTAAACCCAGTTAGGGTCCTGTTCAGGCACCATAGCAGGACCAGAGTCATTCTCAGCACTATTTGCTTTATGTCTACAATTGGCTTCCCTCTCGAGCTGCTTGCCATAGCAGCTCTTGTGAGCTAAGGGTGATGTTCAGAATCACATAAAGATACTTGAAATGTAAATCATAACAATTAGTTATAAATTTAAAGTCTTCCATGTGAGCTGCAACAAGATGGCTGCTGAGGAGTGTGTGGCATGGGACCACAAGATGGCGGTTGAGCACCATGTGGTCTACTAGGTAGTTGAAACACGCGAGACAGTGGTGAGCCAGTAGGGAGAACAGTGGCGCAGGAGTAGAGAGGATAGAAGAAGTAGGGCTGTCCAACAGGATAGATGGCTCAGGTTGAAGGGACTGAGGAATCTGAGATTGGGGAGAGGAAGTAGAGGAAGAGTTAGAGACTGCTGGGGGTGAGGAAAGGGTAGAGGATGAAGCAGGGGGCTCAGAAACCTTTGGTTGAGAAGGCCAAGGGGTTTGGGCTTGAGGAGGGGCAGAGGAGGGGCAGTAAAGAAAGGAGGTACATCATCTAAGGGGTCTGGTGGGGAGGAAGAGAGAGATCATGGCAGAGTAGAGTGAGTCAGAAGTACTTGGGCCACCATACATGACTGAATGAGAGAAGAACACATCCTCAAAGTGAAAATGGCCTGAACTTAATGGATTTCTACCAACTTGCTACCATTGTGACAAAAGTTGTATAAATCTTGAAGTCTAGAGGGGTCAAATGTTTTCCATTTATGTCATGGGCTGACATTAAGCTAGTATGTCGGCAAGCCACCGGGCAGTAAAAGATCAGTTTTTTTGTATTTATGGCCTTTTTGAAGCCAAGAGCACCAAGGTTATGAACCAGGCACCCTAGAGGTGTGTCTTTGCAAGGACCAGAAGTAGTATTCCTCATAGTGACCCAATTAGAGGTGAGCCAAGAGAACAACCCTGCCTCGGGATATAAAAGCTTTAGCTCTGCCCAAGGAACATGAGAGTTGTCCTGGATCACACTTAACAAAAGAAGTTGTCACCTGTTTTCAAAGTGTGACAAGGAAGGTCCCAAGACCCATTTTCATTGGCTGTCACTGAGAGTGCAGGGGGAATAGTCCCAGAAAACAAGAAGGTAACAGTTCTGCCTCAGGTTATCCTGCCCAAGAAACATGAGAACTGCTATCTTTGTCCAAGGATGTTAATGGGTTATCTGACGTGGACCCACTAATTTCTAAAGCTGAGAACAGTTCTGCCTTGGTTGCCCAAGGAGTGTGAGAACTGTTATAGACAGAAAAACCCAGATGGAAAGGTGGCTCACCTGTGACAAATGAGGTGGGTCTGTATTCGATGCAGGCTCGTAGCTGCAAATAAGCAGGTCCTGGAGGAAGGAAAAGTGGCTCTTAGGCAGGGGAGCTCAAGACCAGGGGTGACCCCAGGAGCCAATGGACTCTGCCAATTTCCCAGGTTTCAGTTTTCTGGTGCAATAGAGAAGCAGAAGGAAAGAGAAAGTGAAAGCGGCCTTTAGCTTGAGGACTTGGAGAGGAACCCTTAACCCTCCGAGCTTTGGCTTTCTCCTCCAACCAGATACAGAGGGGCAGATGGTTGTATGACCTCTGATCAGAAGTGGCGCATAAGGCAGGCATTGATAAAGTGCAAGAAACTGATTGGAATTTTCTTTGCATGCAAATGGCAAAGGAAGTTAGAATTAGAGCCAAAGGAAAAAAGGGTAAAATGGTCATGAGGCTACCTAGCTCAAGGTCAGCCTGAACTATAAAGTGAGACCTTGTCTCAAAAAAGCATTTATGAAAGATAGGATTATTGTACAAGAACAGTGTATCTCAACTATTGGAGCTTTGTACCTCTGGAGCTATTTATCAATAACTGGAAATACTTTTAGTTGGTACTTTGAGTAAAATGAGGCATAGTCTCTTTTATCATGGATATTTGGGGTTTATATGCCTCAATTATCTGTTTATTTCTATTTGGGGAATTTTCTGCCATTATTTTGTGAACAGATTTTTTTTGTATGCCATTTGTGTTGTCTTCTGATTTTTCACTTATTCCACTTAGTCTTTTTTGCATCATCTAGCAACTGTTGGATCCATTTCTCATGTTCTCTTGTTTTTAAGGTGTTTTGTGTACTTAGTCTTTGAAGGCATCATTATCTCCTAGTTCTGAAATTCTGTCCTCATGTTGGCCAATTCTGCTGTCCAAATGCAAGGTATTAATTTTAATCTCTTGGACTTCTGTTTAAAGCCTTTTCATGGATTCTAGTTCTTTGGTAAACTGTATCATTTTAAGTCACCTAGCTTTTTATTAGTGTCTTCTTAAACTGGCATCTTTTCGGCTATTACTTCTATTAATCTATTTAGTTATATCTTCTTTGATCTCACTGAGTATGTCTTTGATCTGCTTTCAAACCTCTTCTGTTATCCTTTGGACTAACTCAGGGGCTGTGCTGCCCCTTGGTGCCCCCTGGATTGACTTTGAGAGAGTTAAGAATTTGGGGAAGCATTTTGTTATCTTCTCATGCTTCTGTTGTTTTGTTTGTGTTGCTTTGTGCTGAGGGTTTTGGATACTTAATCTTTGTTGCTAATGCAGAGAAATCTTTAGTTGCTTTTCAGTGATATATTTTGGGCATGACTGACTATAATCCTTTGCCACGGCCCCAAGTTCTGACCACTTCAGTTAATTTGTGAGAAGTTGCTGTTAGCCTAACAACCTAGTTCTCTAGGAATGTACTTTTATATTGTTAATATCGTAAAGGCAATTTGAATGTTGGTTTGCAGAGAAATAGCAACAATTATGTGACCCTGTTGATATCAAGCCAATCAGCTAGAGAATTACCATGTAAGACATTGGATATTGTTGGAGATTTAGCTCATTGGCATAAGTGCCTCCCTGGCAAGCACAATGTCGATCCCCACTACCAAAAACAAAACAAAAAAAAGGATATACTGGATATTACCATACCATAATAACCCATCCTAGGTACCACCCCTAATTTTAGCAAATAAATCTGCAATTATGGTGTAAACATTAAAACAGCCTCAGTATTGACTTACAGCTCATATGTATCAAGTTTAACAGCTATATCTCTGCTAATGGTAGAAAAGAATTCAATGGTAATTTTACAGTTAACTATCAAAATATTAACAAAATTTTAAGGTTATATTATTAAAAATATAGGATTTGGGACTGGGGAAATGCACGAGGAAAACTTTGAGACCTTAACCTCTGTGATACAAGGAGACAAAAGTGGTACAAAAGATCTTATTGGAGAATAGAAGAACTTTTATACAATTAGGGGAGGGTAAGAAAAAAACTGATTAAAAAATAGAAGATAAAAGAAAAAATGAATAAAAATAAATTATAAAGTAAAAATAAACAACAAAAATTAAAAGAAGGAAAAAAATACAAAGAAAAAAAGCAATAAACACAGAAGGACAACAGAGAATTCCTCAAGTCTCAGTAAACTGATGAAAAAGAAGAGGAAACAAAAGGAAATTAAAAAAAAAAAGAAACAAAAACCAAAAAACACACACTCACAAAAAAACAGAAATAGGAGAACAAAGCGCCCCCACCACCACCAACCCAAAGGAAAAAAAGAAAAGAAAAAGAAAAATCAAGAAGAAATTTCTGTGTGATTTTGAACATGGGCTTTCTTCTGGAATCTACAGTCTTGGGGCAGTGTCCCTGCCAAGACATGTCCTGCTCATGCTGCAGATAAAGAAGACCCCGATATGTGCTAGATGCAGGCGCCAGCAGGCAGGAGTCCAGAGAGGGCACAAACTCTGTGACTTTCAAAACCAGAAGTTCTGGCTGAGCCTGGTCTCTGGTGGTGTGGCAGGAACTGCATCCTTCAGTTTAAACCCTCTGGGCTCTCTTGCCGGCCTGCTGTGGGCCCCGGCCTCAGCTGTCTCCCGTGGCTATCTCTCCCCGAGTCACGAAGGGAATGTAACACGGAGCTGGAACTGGAGCCCGGCAGAGTCCCGAGTTCAGACAGTCAACCCCTGCTGGAATGCCGTCCCAGCCAAGCACTCTCTCCAGGGGGTGGGCCGAGCAGTGAGTTCAAGGCCAGCCTGGAATATGTAACAAGACCCTCCCTCAACCCGCAAAAAATTTAAAAAGAAATTAGAGATTAGCCGCTTCCAGCTGAGTCATTTCTAAACAGGGAAAAGGTAATAGCTCAAATTTTCTTTTTGTGTAAATCTGGCATTTATAGAGATTCTGAATTACAAAATTTCACAAACCTGGAAAACTCTAAATTATTCCTAGAATATATAGCAAAATCTACTACTCTTTCAATCTTCCCTTCCTTTAAAGTAGTCTTTTATTTAGCATGTTCTATAAAGCCTTCAAATTAGCACTAATTTATTCAATATCTTAGAACAGTATTGTGGTCTGGCAATTTATTCTCATATTATTTGCCAGAATGGATATTCTGCTCAAATTTCCAAAGAGCAAATTTTCTTTTCTCCTTGCTTTATACTATACAATTAGAATTTTTTCCCTTTTTATTTTTATTTTTTTTTTTTGAGACAGAGTCTCACTATGCAGTTCAGGTTGGCCTTGAGCTCACTTTGTAGCCCAGAGTGGGCTCAAACTTGCATCAATCCTCCTGCCTCAGCCTCCCAAGTGCTAGGATTACAGGCATGTGCCACCACACCCAGCTTAGAATTTCATTTATTTGAAAATTTCAATAAAATACAAGATCAGGCTGAAATTTTGGAGGAAGAAACAATTATAGTGAATTAACCAGATGAATATTTCTTCCAGATGTTACACTTTGGACCTGGGACATAGCTGACTGGCACAAGCACCTGCCTGGCAAGCACAAGGTCCCAAGTTCAATTTCCGGTACCAAAAAAAAAAACAAAAAAACCTTACATTTTGATTTCACAAATTTCTCCTTTCTTAGGCTGAGGTATCACTGAAAAATATTACTATTAATAAAAAAATCCATCGGTACAGCCATCTACTTTGTGGAATCCCATTAGAATACTCTTGTTTGTTTTTGAGACAAGGTCTCACTGTGCTGCCAGGGTAATCTCAAAGTCCTAGGTTGAAGTAATCTTCCTGCCCTCGTCCCCAGGAAACTGGGGCTACATACACTTGCCAGTACACATCACCCAAAAAGGCTTTATAGCTTGATATTTCAAGATAAATGAAATAAATTATGGTATTTCATAAGTTAATGTTCAAAGTATTAAAATATGACTCTTAGTTTTTTTTTCTGTTCTCATTTTGAAAGTGAAACATTTTTACATTTATTGAATTACTGAATGGTATTTGTGTGTCTCCATTTTGTTTTTTTATGTGTATGTCTAAAGCATACATTTTATTGCATAAAATCATTCGACAATCATTATAAGGGCTTGGGTCTTTCTTTACTACAAGAGAATTCCATGAATACATGGCCTTTTTCTTCACCTTTACACAGTCAGGCCTGGCATACAGCTCATGCTCAACAAATCAAAGGCCAAATTTTCTTTTACCAGCCCTTCAACCAAGGAAAACAATGACTGAAAATTATACAACTTAATATTCTCTTCACAGCTAAACATATCTTTTATTCTTTTTTTTTTTTTCTTTTTGAGGCAGGGTCTCAAGGTACAGGTCAGGCTGGCCTTGAACTCACCGTGTAGCCCAGGCTGCCTTGAACTTGCAGTGATCCTCCTGCCTCAGCCTCCTGAATGCTGGAATTACAGGCATGTGCCACCATGCCCAGGCTGCCTTGAACTTGCAGTGATCCTCCTGCCTCAGCCTCCTGAATGCTGGAATTACAGGCATGTGCCATCATGCCCAGATGTTTTATTCTATCTCCCAAGAATATTGTGAAGGATCCAGGAATGCACCCCAGGCCTGATGCCACATGGGGTGCTGCGAAGCCCCTGAGAAGGTAGCAGATCTCCAGCTGGCCCACGTTTCAGACTCACCTGGCTGCACTGGTGAGAGTGGCTTTCAGTTTTCTCTCCAGCAGAACCACACTACTAGTTTAATTGAGGGTTTGGCTTGACTGTCATGAGGACGTGCATTTTGGGGCTAAACTTTATGATAAATTTGCTTTATAATAAGTTTAATCCTAATATTAATGACACTATAAGGTGGATTTTTTTTTCTCAGCAATGGAAATTTATTGTTCGTTTCTGGTACAGTAATAGAATTTCACTAAGTTACTAAATTGCCCAGGCTGGGATTAAACTTTGAACTCTCCTACCTCAATCTCCTGTGGTTCTGGAATTAAAGGCATGTGCCACCAGTTCTGGCTCAATTACTCTTTTTTTTTTAGGTCTTTTTGACACAGGATTTCACTATGCAGTTCAGGCTGACCTTGAACTCACTTTGTAGCCTGGGCCATGTAGCAATCTTGCCTCAAGCTCTTGAGTGCTGGGGTTACACATAACATGCAACACCACGCCTGGAAATTATTCATTTTGTTAGGTAAAGTTTTATTTATTTGTATCACAATCTTAATGTATCTCACATGAAGAAGCCCTGGTGGAATTTTGTTTTCCAGCCAATATTGATCATAATTATTTCTGTTCTATCTTCTTTCCATATAGTCTTTCAAGGCTATTTCTGATCAAACTTCCCAATAGTTTTGAGGGATTGATGATATTTCCCTGTGAATTGAGATAACTGGTTCTAAAAGAAGTGAGATGACTCAATAAGAGAGTTCCAATGATGCTATAGAAATTAGTTTTGAAATAACAAAATTTTTACATTTCCATTAAAAATGTCACAATAAGAGGACTGGGGATATAGCTTAGTGGCTCAGTATCTGCCTGGCAAGCATGAGGTCATGAATTCGATTTCCAGTATCAAGAAAACAGTGTCACAGTAATTTTTCAGGTGTCATCAATCTGTCACTAAGTTGCTCCATGGGTCTTTATAGACAGAAAATCAAAGCTGAAATCCCAAAATTATATACCATTTTTTTGTTTTGTTTTGAGACAGGGCTTCACTATGTAGTTCAGGCTGCAAGATCCTCGTGCCTCAACCTCTCACGTGCTGGGATTGCAGGAGTGAGCCACACCTGGTTTAAATACCTATTATTTCAACAATAGATAATTCTGAAATTTTAGTTCATGGAAAATTGAGGGTTTTTTTCTTTTCCAGCTAGTAAAGATTTTAATCTAAATTTCATCATAATATGAGGGGACAAAACTTTAGTAAAAAGTCTCTTTGGGCAATAATATCCACACATTTGACTACTAAATTTGGGTTAAGAAGGTAAGATTCTCTCTGATTATTTCCTATAGTTATGAGTGGATAGGAAATTGACTAAACAGAGATGAAAGACATTTACTCATTACAAATATTTACATTTGAGAGGTTGAAAGTCCAACTGTGGGGGCTGGGGATTTAGCTCAGTGGCATAAGCACCTGCTTTGCAAGTGCAAGGTCATGAGTTCACTCCCTGGTACAAAAAAGAAAAAAAAAAGCCTTCATTTAGGGAGAAGACAAGATGGCCGATCAGTGAGCAACAAAATACAAAGCCTCCTGGGAGAAACAACTCATACACTAGAATAAAACACCCTGGAGAGACCCAGACAGAGGGAGATGGATCCTCTTGACACAGGAAGAAATTAAAATGTAAAAAAGCTTGTCAAATACTTTGGGACTACAACCAAAACAGCTAAAAATTATGGGACACAGCGTTTTCGCGGTGATCTGCCAAGTTTGCACCAGCTTGAACCCACGCCAGCAGGCAGAGCCACCCAAACTTGTTCCCACCGCCACTTACAGAAAACACAGCAGCGCTAAAGTCCGGGGTTGGTGAGCCCAACGGAGAGTGGAGCCAGCGAAGGGACCTCCACTGAGCCACGGTCAGTGCTGGGAATGAGACCCCCCCATGGGAAGGGTGCGACCAAATGGGTGACATGTTGGAATCCAGCAGGAGGAGCCTGAACTGGGAGTGATAGTGACTTCAGTTGGTTGCTCCCTTCCCAGAGCAGATTCATGGGATTTGCTTGGACTGGGCCGGGCCCCTGACTGGGACCCAATGACCTGTCCCAAATCGATTCCCTGCACCTAGCATGCACTAATCGGGTGAAGGCATCTGAAGTTTGGCTGGCCCGGTGGGGAGGGGCAGGCATACGCAGCTTGCTTACACCTCAGTGACAAGAGCAGGCAGGAGAGGGCAGAGTGTCCCTCACCAGTGTGCTTCGGAGAAAACGTGGCCAACAGGGAAGGGGTTGGGACCTACACTGTAAGTGGAGGAAGCCAGGGCCATGACAGGAAGAGAGGCAGGAGGAGGCCTCCAACCCAGAACCCTGAGAGCACTGATCCAAGAGAAGGAAAAACAAGGGAGACTGAAGGCGGCAAACACACAACATCAGACATGGCTTCAATGGACATTAAGAGATATCTTCGGGAACTTGTAGACGAGCTCAAAACTGAAATATTAAATCAGGTAAAGCAGGATATGAGTAGAGTAATAAAAGAAATGCTTTCAGGAAGGATTTCTCAGGATGATACAGACAGAAGAAAGGAGGAACACAAAAAAAGGAGAGAAACATTCAATAAAGAATATAAAGAAAATATAGAATACATGAAGCAGATTCAAAGAGACTACCAGGAAATTAAAAATTCCATTGAAAGCTGGCAAAACTCCTTAAAAGAAACTAAGGATAGACTATCAAAACTTGAAGACAAGTTGGCCGTGTGTGATGATGAAAGGAAAGATCTCTTAAAAATAACAAGGAAACAGGTAGTAACAATGCAAAGGCTAGAAGATGACAACAGAATCTACAATTTAAGAATAAGAAATGTGAAAGAAGAAGCAGGAATACAAACAGGTGAATTACAAAGGCTTTTCATGGAAATAATTAAGGAAAACTTCGCAAACCTGGGAAAAGAAAATGATATTTGGTTGTGTGAGGCATACAGAACTCCAGCCACCTACAACCAAAACAGAGCTACACCCAGACATATAATAATCAAGATGCCAGAAATTCAATATAAAAACAGAATATTAAAAGCCATCAGAGAAAAGAAACAGATTACCTATAAAGGCAAGCCTATCAGAATCATGGCTGACTTCTCAACACAGACCATCAGATCAAGAAGAGGTTAGGGCGAAGTGTTCCAAGCCCTGAAAGAAAATAACCTCCAGCCCAGATTGATGTACCCTGCAAAACTATTACTAGAAGTTGATGGAGAAACAAGATGCTTCCATGACAAAGAGGAACTGGGGGAGTTTGTGACCACCAATCCAACCCTAAAGAGACTACTGAAGGACATTCTAGAGAGAGAAAAAAAATACCAGGATTTTAGGAACAGTGGCAGAAAGGCCTCAGTGAGTGGGGCAGGCAGTAGAATGAAGGAAAAACTAGGCAAAGAAAGGCAGAAAAATAGCATAGCAGATATGAGGCAGAGAAGGATAACTAGAAACTCTAACATAGATGGACTTGATACGCTATATTGTTAATAATGCACCAGGATTTAAAACCCACATTACTCACACTACACTGCTTAGATGTATTATATTCTGTTCTAGTCACTCTACCTGTACTAGATTTGAGGGCTCAGACAGTAATCCCGAAAATAACAGGATATAGTTCGGTAATCATCCTTAATTTCCTATTAACTTAATCTAAAGCTCTGTAAAACCTACACTGTTTTACTATGACTGATCGTACTTGAATATGGTTTGTTGGATTGCTGTTTTGTATTGATAGATTGTATTCAAAGCTGTTATGATTGATAATATCAAGTCTGAGAGTATAGGCAACTGCACCTAAGATGACAAGACTCACTAGAATATCCACTCTGGTTTGATTATTACCTGCCTTTGAAGTTTTATACTGTCTACAATATTTTATTTTTACTAATATTGTTATTTACTGCTATATTCAATTATACTGCTATATTCAATTATGCCTGATGATATAGACAATTCTATTGAAGATAATAAGAAACAACACAGTAATCATTGTAGATCATCTTGTACTGTGGTTTTATATGACTTTTTGATTTCATGTTTTTATAGGAATTTATTTTGTTTTGTCTTGCTAAGTTTTGTTTTTCCCTCTAATACAGAAAGTATAGAAATACATGCAGAGATTCATGCACGCATAGCTGTCTACACTTTCACTGTTTGACTATCTACTTTGTATGCTTTAATTTTGTAACTTGAGCAACTATTTCTAGGAGGACAATATGTAATTTATTAACTAGTGATTTCTTATTGTTTATGGTTTTTTTTTGGAATTCTGTATTACCTCTACCCTTTACATGCTTTTGTTTCTCTTTAAATAAAAAAAAAGTCCAACTGTGTTAAGACTTTTTAAAATATTAACTAGGCATGGCAGTGCCCACTTATAATGCCAGAACTCTGGGTGACTGAGAAGAGAATTGTAACTTTGAGCCCAATGTGGCAATTGAGCAATTTAGCAAGACTGTCTCAAAATGGTAAAAGAGAGGCTGCGAATATAGCTCAGAGGCATCAGCACCTGCTTGGCAAGTGCAATGTCCTGAGTTTGATTCCTGGTACAAAACAAATAAACAAACAAACAAAAACACAGTAAAAAATGTGAATGCTAGGAACATAGTTTGGTGTAAAAGCCCTGTCTATCTCCAGTATGGAAAGGGAGGGGGCTTTATAAACTGTCTAAGCATTTTAATGACCCTTTTATAAGTTGTTCCTCTTGTTTTGATTCACAACCAGTCTTGAACAGAGTGTCTCTTATTGTAGAAAATAGTTTACTTAATTAGCTTACCAGTAATGCAGCTAGCAAGGGGAAGGGCTGAGATACAGTTGGGTAGTCAACCAAACTAATGGTAATTTCCTGGCATGGTGGTATACACCCCTAATCCCAACACTCAGGAGGCTGAGGCAGCAGGATTGTTGTGCTACAAAGTATGCTACAAAGTGAAACCAAGGCCAGCCTGAACTGCATCATGAGACTCTGTCTCCAAAAAAAAAAAGTTTGTCTTTTTGGGTTTTTTGTTGTTGTTGTTGCTGTTTTTGGTACTGGGAATCAAACTCTGGACCTTATGCTTACCAGACAGGTGCTTTTGCCACTGAGCCATATCCCCAGCCCCATGTTTGTTTGTTTCAGAAGTTTAACAAAAATGGCAATAGTTTCAAATGGAGGGAAAGAAAGTCTTACTTTCTATTGGTCATTCTTTTTAACTTCACAGAGCCACCCATGATAGACATCCACTAAATGATTAAGCAATTCCTGTGCCTCACTTACCTATAAGTGACTGTAGATTGAGGGGCCGCCCACTTGGGACCCTTCCTGGAAATCCAGGAGCTATCCTTCCTCTTGTGATCAATAAAAACTCTCCTAACTTCTTCACTCGTGACTTCATTCTTCGCAGTTTGCAGAACCACGATCCCGGTTCACAAGGTAACACTGTTCATCATGACAACATGCAGAGCACGCATGCCTGAAGAATACTTTGAAAATATGAGACCTGATTCTACTTGAATTATGACAGTTTACTATAAGGAAGAAGTATCCATAAACTTGATCCTTTTTTTCCTGGAAAATTCTTAAGACTGCCACTAAACTTTAACAAACAAACTGTAAAAGCAGAATTAAGGTAACATCACTTTCTACTTGGTGTTAAGAGAGAAGGGAAAGATCTTGTGTATGGTTGAAGGTTGTTGTTTGTGGTTATTGTTTCCTGTTTTCTCCTGAGAATTGTCACAAATTACTCTAGGCAAATATAAGTGTTTTTGAATACATGCAAAAAAATTCATATTCATGATATCAAGATTTACATAGAAGACAGTTATAAATATGTATTATGTAAGTATTTCCCTCTTCTTTTCTCCTTAAATAGGATCTCAGGCCATTGTGATTCAAAATGTTAAATCTGAAATAAGAGAAGATCTTAGCCCTGGAAGTTAAACTGATCTATATAATTGTAGGGACAGGAAAACTTCCCTTCCATCATTAGGGAGTTCTGCAGTGACTCAATTAAATAAACTGACAACTGGCAGATTCTCAGAGGAAAAAAAGATACAGAATTAATTACACGTTTACATGTACAAGGATATTACAGGAAAGAAAAATGAATACCCCAGTTTCAGGGAAATATGATTTATGTATATATATAATTTTTTTGGTCTTCTTGAGACAGAGTTTCATTATGCAGTTCAGGATGGCTTGCACTCACTTGGTAGCCCAGACTGCCCTTAAACTCACAGCAATCTTCTTGCCTCAGCCTCTGAAGTAATGGGATTATTGTCACATGCCACCACATCTGACCAGCACATATATTTTCACTACACACAGATGCAAACATCTTATAGCTATCATTTTCTTAAATTTTTGTTGTGTGTCAGGTACAAGAATAGCAAACTGACTAGTTTATTAAAAATAAGCTGAATCCAAATTCTGTTTCTGGGAAGCAGAAGGTTACCCACTCAGATGCCTAGCCTTTTGCTAACATTTGCGGGAAAGATTAAAATTTTTGTTTGCCCAATGTATTACTAAACACAGTGCTCATGTGTGAGCACTTTCTCTCTCATGAGCCTCTCCCTCTTCTCTTGTTACCGGGTTTTGGGGAGCTGGAGTCTCCTCCTTCTGGAGGTGGTTTCTAGGTTTTTTCTGTCCTGAGCAAAGATTTGGTGAAGACAGGCACAAATGGTGGCAGTTTTGTTAAAGTCAGGAAAAGAAACAGGGTCTGGAGAATGAGTTTGGGACAAAGTAAAAGTAGGAAAAATACACCCTACAGTGTCAGAGGAGGCCACCATCCAAGAGGGAAGATAGCGGCCACAACTTAATGTGTCCCATGCTCTGTGTGTCAGACAGTCCTCAGCTAACATCAGGTCTAGGCCCTCCTAGGAAAAACCAGCTCCAGTTCTCATGAAAAGTCCACATACAGGGCTGCCTGTGCGTTCTGGGATCTTGTCATGCCTCCTTTCCCAGCCAGTTTTAGCCATCTGCCTTTCTGTCTCTCTGTCTCTGTCTCTGTCTGTCTCTACCTCTAGCTTTGTCTCTAGCTCTGTCTTCCTCTTTTTCTCCTTCCTTCCCTCCCTCTCTGACTCCCTCTTTCCCTGTCTCTCTCCCTCCTTTCTGATGAGAGTCACTTCCCTAGACTTTCTATTTCAGATATATAGTACTCAGATCTTAAAGAAGATAATAAAGAAACAAATTGTGGAGAGGGTTTGAGACAGGGTCTTGTTAATAATTTAAACTGGCCTTAAACTTGAGGCAGTAAACTCACGGCAATCCTCCTGCCTCAGCCTTCTGATGCTGGGATTATAGGTACCTACTACCACAAAAAATGGGGCCAAAAAGAAGAAAGAAGGCAGAGTCAGCAGAGCATATAATTGGTGGAGGTACAAGGAGAGGGTTCCAGTCAACTGAGAAATTCCTGTGGAGGCAAAGCATTCATTAGAAGACACCTTAATTTTTTTTTTTTTTTGAGACAGGATCTTGATGTGCAGCGAGGCTGGGCTCAAACTCAGTAATCTTCCTCCCTCAGCATCTTGAGTGCTGGGATTATAGGCATGGACCACCATGCCCAAATCAGGAAAAAATTTCTTTCTTTACATAAAAATAAAAAACAAAATAGAAGATAGATAAAGAATAAAATAGAAGACAGGAAGTAGGGAAATCTTTTTCAAATTGATGAGGGAATAAGAGATGGAGAGAGAAAGCTGGGAAGGGAAAAAAGATGGGGGAAAGGGGAAGAATTATAAACTAGAGCTTTTGCTCATAAGAAGGGGAGCAAAATTTGGAAAGAGAAGGAAGGGAAGGGGAGGCATGGAATTAAAATAAAAAATAAATATATTTGATATACACAAACCAACTTCCCACAATAAGTATAATCATTATGCACTGCAAACACACACTAATAAAAATACTTTAAAAAGAAAAAATTTCCTCTACAAGTCTCTGAATATTAGAAATCTGATTAGTAGATTCTAGTGGTAGTAGAAATCCCAATTAGTAACTAACAAGTGACTAAAGACCTAAATCAATAAGGCTTTTATGACTTGAAACTAATAAACTTTTTTATGACTTAACTATTGACACATCTGTGACTCCAAGGAGTATAAAGATAAACCCCTCCCAAGAGCCACTCAAATATAGCCAGAAAGGCAGTCAGATAGCCCTGAGAGCAGGTAACAGTATAACTGAGTCCCCACAGTGAAATTAATAAACTTAATTTCTCTTGTAAGAGACTTAATCCACTTTCCCTCTCTTGTTAAAGGGGGCTGGGAGGTTGTTTGTTTTGTTTTGAGACAGAGTCTCTATAATTCAGGCTGGCCTTCGACTCATTATGTTACCCAGAGTGACCTCAACCTTCCATGCTAGGATTACAAGTGTGTGCCACCACACCCAGCTCACCCTGGTTAAAATTTTAAAAATCAAAGAGTACATTCTTTCTTTTGCAACTCAGAGACAGAATGAATAATCTCTCTAGTTTTGTTTGTTCTTAGTACCTGGCTTTTATCACTAGTTTTAGAAGTTTAAACAGTAAAGTAATAGATTTTTGCTAACTTTACTATTAGATAACACTTCTAATACATGGTCACCTTGGTAACAATTGTTTTAAGTTTTTGTATTGTTCTGTTTTTTAGGGATTTAGTGATAGCCTTGTCTACCACAAACTGGCTCAAAGCACCAACCCTGTTATTTGGTCTGCACAGGTGTCCAGTGGATGTCCATTTAATTTCAGGTGGCCAAAAACTCCACCCTCAGATAGTGCTATCATATTTCCACAAAAAAATAAGAGTGGGTCTTATATTAATTCTTGTTTCAAAAGATGCAACAGAGCTTATTTTCAAGGGATACATTACTTTTTTCATGTACAACTATCTGGGTTACTTTTCTCTCATTGCTGAGACAAATACCTGATGCCCAAAATTAAAGAGGGAAAGGTTTATTAGCTTACAGTATGTGGAGGTTTCAGTCCATATTTTGCTGGCTCCAAGGCAGAGTGGCACATGGCAGAGGGCAACAGTTCCTGGAAGTGGAAGACTGCAAAAGCAACAAAAGTAAAAGGGAGGAGCTCACAGAGAAGACTCTTTCTGTTCCTTATATTGTATGTAGGCTACTCACCCTAGGGTGGGTACAGTACTCAGACCTATAATTCCAGTATTGGACCACAAATTAATCACAAATTCTAGAAGCCTGCACCCATGACTGCATGAGGCTTTGTAGGGACAGCCAGATCCACACCATAACAATAACAATCTATATTTATTTATTTATGTGTAGAAATCTGCATTTATTCATGTATAAAAATCTACATTTATTAAAATACAGTCATGTCATCTTCTGGAATACTGTTGTAACTCTGTAAACCCCGAATTCTGGCCTGACTTTCTTGTGAATCCACTTCCTGTAGAACCATTGGCCCCAATCTCTCATGCCCCGCAATAGAGTTCTCCTTAAATGAGCACTTCTTGTCCATCCAGCCTGCTTGTAGTGCATTGACAACCCAGCTGTCAGTGATTTTATGCCATAAATTCTTTTCCTACAGTCATGACCTTTTGCAAGGTAGGCTTCACAGCATCCATTAAATCAGGTGTTAATGGAAGCCTTAGGAGATAGGAGTGGCAACAAAAATGATGACATTTAAGAATGGTGGTTCACAGTACCCGGGAGACTGAGGTGGGAGGATCATCACAGTTCAAGGCCAAATTGGGTGACATAGTGAGTTCAAGGCCAGCCTGAACTACATAATGAGACCCTGTTTCAAAAAAAAAAAAAATGATCCACACAAAAGTGACAAAAATTCCAGGCATCAAAATTCATAAAACATTTATTTCACACAAGTGTATTAAGTATGTCAGTTATAACACACAACATACTGAATTATGACAATTTCTATTAGACACAATCACATCCACTTGTTATTAAATGCTCATGTTGTTCATGCATTGTGTCTGTACTCTGGGTGATCATCTAGCAATAAGTCTCAAGTTCATTTGTTTATATAGATGAACTTTTTCTCCAAAGGCACCCACTTGGGTATTTACAGGTACTTAATTATAATTTATATTATCATTTAAGTATTAATTATATTAAGTATTATTATTAATTTGCATTATTATTTATTTATATTTATTAAATTGTAATATTATTAGTTTATAGTCTGATACATCCATCATGTGTTGCAATAAATGTGCTAAATGCATTTGTCTGGTTGATGATGATTTTCACTGGTCCTTATTTTGGGGGTAGAGCTTGTATTATGACCATCCTGAAAAATCATGCTAAGGCTTATCTTTCAATTAGGTCTTATTTTCAGGGAACTATGGACATGCCACCATTTTCTAGAACTATGCCTTTTTACACCAGGAAGCAAACTCAAGATCTTGTGCTTGCCAAGTAGGTGCTTATACCTCTGAGCTATATCCCCAACCCTAGACCTATGCCTTCTGAAGTTTGTGTGCGCACACACAGACCACCCATCACTTCACCTTTCCTAACTGCCAACCACCTTTCCCCACAGTTCAGGCCACCCTGTTTCTTTATCCCATAAATATCCCCCACCATGTCGACAAGAAGAGTCAAGATCTCAGGGGTTTTTTTGTTGGTTGCTGCCTTCCTCCAAGTATGGTGCATCTGAAGCTAGACAACTGGCAGTTTCATAGAAGAATGACAGATGGCCCCAGCCACCTAACGGAGAGTTGATTATCTGGGGTTCGCTCAGTTGCCAGGATACAAGTTATGGAGTAGAACATCTGATACTCATAGCCCTTTGAAGAAACAAACTCATGTACAGGATGAGGTTAGTGTAACATCCAGAGATTGGGCACAGTTTATAAAAAGCTACTTTGTTAAAGCAAAATCTGGCATCTATCTGTCCCACGGAAAAGGCTTACAATGGTCTACCATACAAAATTTCACAAGGACATACTTTGACCAAGAAAGGGGAAGTATATGTATCTGCAGCAGAGCCACAGAAAAATCCTTAGCTGCATACCAACTGTGTTTCGTGACACAATTTTGCAATAGTTGTTTTAAAGGTCTAAATCACATGTTTTGGTCTTTCTTGTTGATTGTGGCCTCCAGGTCCTTTGCATTTGATAGTAAAGTGTTTGGACACTTGTACAACTTGAGATGAAAGTGGTTCCACTGCCCCTCTGTATGGGTTTCAGTAAGCCGGACCTCGGCATTGTCCACACAAGCCACTTCTACTCCTTATTCTGTTTGGGGAATGCTTCTTCTGCTTCAGGCACGCTTCTGTACATCAAGAAAATGTATCTGCTAAGACCAACGAGTAACTAAAGTAATCCAAGACTCAGAACATTTGTGAAGAGTCTACTGTTCAGTCCTCATGGGAGAATTCTCCGCTTTATGGTACTGGGTTTCCACCTGGACTATGTAGCTGAGTTCAAGGCTGGCGTGAACTATATAGCAAAACCCTATGACTCCCATAAATAAATAAATAAACAAGCAAATAAATTCCAATATAAATGGACTGCTTTGAATGAAGATTCTACACAACTCCTTAAAGTAGTAAAAGTCTGTTTCATGCAATTTAAGCTACGAAGTGCTCCAGACTCTGCACTTTTCTGAAATTTGAGGCCCTATCCCACATTTAACATTACAAAGCTGCAGCTGAAAATAATAGCATACGTATAAATATCTGTATATGTATGTGTGTATATATATATATATATATTTATGATAATTATACTATTGATTTCTCTGAGTTCAATGAAGAGAAAGATTTATGCTGATATTGCTCAGACAATTGAATGCAGATGTCTTGTGCTCTGGGCGAATGATAATGTGCAATGTATATACTATTGTTGCCCCCTGATTGATGTGTTTTGAAATTTTGTTGTAGTTTTTTTTTTCTTCTTATTTTTTATTTGCAGGTTGGCTTTAGCTCAAGGAGTTACTTCCTCATGCTGGACCTTTCATCTGTCTTATTTTTTATTTGAAATAAAACAGATTTGAAAAAAAGTTACAAAGCTGCATTTACATACAGTATAATACAGCAATGATATTCCTTTGCCAGAAGATAAAATTACACATTTCTTTGCTATTTTTTGGTACCAGGTATCAAACTCACAACCTTGCACTTGCCAGGCAGGAGCTTGTGCAACTGAGCTGTAGCCCTAGCCCCATCCTTGCTATTTCTTGATTCCAACTAGACAATGTCTTAAGATTGTAAATTATATAGAAACTGCCAAAACACAAATGGGAAACTATTTTCATGTTTTAAAAAAATCATTTGAATGCCACCAAGAAACAATGCTTACTGACACACTGTTTCCAGCTCAGTGTGTTGGCCCATGCCTATAATCCTAGCACTTGGGAGGCTGAGGAAAAAGGACTGCTGTGAGTTCAAAGCCAACCTGAGCCACATAAGTGAGTTCAAGGCCAGCTTGCACTATGCAGTGAGACCCTGTCTCAAAAAAAAAAAAATAAGACAAATTGTTTCCCAGAAGAAGAAAATAGCCAGTGAACTACTGAGCTGAAGACATGATTATATCTTCCCCAGAATCACAGCACAAAAAGCAAAATGTCAAACCCCAGTACTGCAAAGCAAAATAAAGTTCTGAGGATGAAGTCAGCTTACTTGTAATCCCTTAAAGAATGAGAGTCATCATTTAGGTCTAATGTACTGGGAAACATTTGCCAGCTCAGAACGATAAAGAATTCTCTAAGAATTCAGCCAAGGATGCCTAAGGCATTGCGCAGGTGAGGCTTGTTTTTTCTGGAACTATTTCTGACATCAGGATGAGGAAATCTGTCAGCTATGGCAGTTTCACGAGGCCATCCATCCTTTCTCTAAGTACCTCAAAGAGGCTCCAGGCTTAGCTGGGTGTTGTGCTGCAGGTCCCCTCTACAATCAAAGAATTCCTGAGAATATTTTCCAGGTAGAGCCAAGTGTCCTGGCCTAGCAGCTCCATAATGTGGGCCCTGTGGTCTTCATCCCTGGACTGGTCTTCAAAAAGATCATCTGTGGTCACCAGCTCAAATGCCTTGCATGCTGTATGCAAGCGTCTGCAGGTGAGCTGCAGCCTGCATCTCTATACCTGCAGGGATCCTGCTGATTGACTGGATGTCTTTGGTGAAGCATTTATGCACCCAACAAGCATGCCCCAGCTCAGCCACCTTTATCCATATTCTGCAGATCCCAAGTCTGCTGCCTGGATTTTTGTTTTTGACAAATCCTCAGTATCAGAGGTTGAAACCATCCTGCTTCTGCCAGGGAATGGACTGACTTTCTCCTGCCCCCTCAGGAAGCACCAAGCTGTAGGTCACAGGTTCTAAAAACCCCAAGTGGTCCTGAGCAGGATTTAAAATTAATCAATTGGCTTTCTATATTTACTTGTGAGTCTGTCCCAAACCTGGGCCCCTTGTCTGGAGATGGGCAGTGGATTCATAATAAGTGAATCTCTGTGAATCACTGGTCCTGGCTGAGGCCAATAGTGGCCTGTGCTGCCAGAGATGCCTCACAGGGCAAAGTAAAACACAGCTGAGGACACCTGGCTCCAGTCCCAATTAACTAGAGCCTGTAGCTGCAGCCATCTCATTCCTGGAAACGTCTACCTGGAGATCATTCTTTTAAACTAATATAATTTATTACCTTAAGAAGTCCTTGAGCTCTAACTCCTTCCCTTGTTTGAAAATTAAATAAATACAGGCCACCCTAGATAAGTTCTTTGTCTCAGCCCCCAGAGAATCTCGAATTCTGCTAGAAGATTTTGATCCTCTTGGAGCCCTAAGAGCATACTGGTTGTCTCTTTCATTTAAGCCTTCACCATCCACTTGTTTGGGAGGTTGGGCTTGATCAATCTGTGATAAAGACTCCTCAAAAAACTAAACATGCATACATACATACATGAATGCATACAAAAATAAAAACTAAAAATAGAAATTCCATTTGACCCAGTTATATCTCTCCTGGGTATTTTCCTGGAACAGTTAAAGGCATCATACGGTAGCAGAACACACATACCTACATGCATAGTAGCGCAATTCACAATAGCTAAACTCTGGAAACAGCCACATGCCAGTCAATAGACAAATGGATTAAGAGGATGTGATAATACATACATAATGGGATATTACTGAGCCATAAAGAATGAAATCATGTCATTTACAGGAAAATGGAATGGGTCTTGAAACCTGAACGTTAAGTGAAATGTCAGACACAGAAATTAATATCATATGGTTTCTTTTACATGAGAAACTCAAAGTATAAATTAAAGAGCAAAATAAAAGAGAGATTGGAATAGAGGGAGGCAGGCTTTCAAGAGAAGTAAAAAGGAATGAGGGAAGGGGAAGGGGAGAGGATAAGGAAGGGGTAAAACAGTTGAAAAAGATCATTTTATACTGACATATATATTATATATGCATTTTCCAAAATGAATGTAACAATTATATATCACAGGCCATTTGCAGACCAGGGATAGAGAAAAGAAGGCCACACCAGGAAGTAAACTCAATCTGGGAACCAGCACCATGAGTGGGCTGCTATTGGACTGGAACAGCCATACCCCATCCCCTTCTGGCACACAGGCTGCCAACAAATACCAACTACTCCCCCCATGCCCCAACCCCCACCATAAGCCACCGGCTGATCCCTGATTCAGAGCAACACAGGCTGTGATCATAGCTATGGAGGTGAAATGCAAATGGATGCTTATAGCGCTTTGGTGTTTCACTAATAATGCAGGTCTAGGGTCAGTGGTCTGATCACAGGTTCAGAGGATAGTGGTATGCAGTGTGGCTTCTAGGGGTGATCTCTTTCTGAGGGTTGCAGCCATTGCTGATTCCCTCTGGTCTTGTTTGGAAGTCCTACATCATTTCCATTGTTTTGTTGGGTTGGGTTTTATTTTCTTTGGTTTTGTTTGATTATGTCAAATCCGATGACAAGAACAGCTATTTCAAGGATAGCAAGCTATATTGTGGCCACAATTTTGGATTTTCTACAGGCTTGTTTTGAAGTCCTTTATTGCATTCACTGTTTATTTTTATTTTTTCTAGTCTATTCTGTTCTGTTTGATTTTTCCTATGTCCGAAGTTTTCTACAGCTATTTTGAAGACATCAAAAGGCATTATGATAACTATTGTTGATTTTGTAAGGTTTTGAAGTCCTGCATCTCCTACAATGGTTTGCTTTGATTGATTTTATTCTGTATTATCCTCTTAAATTTTTTAAAATTATGTATCACAAACATACACTAACAGGAATATGAAAGCTAAAATTATTTTTGCAATTAATGTTTCAGTAACCTCTAATATAGACATCATTTAGATATTTAATGACAATCCATCAACTAACTCAATTAGCATCAGTCCATTGATTTTTTTACCTAAAGATCTTAGAAATGATTTCCAACCTAATATACTCAAAAATATAATTACTATTGAAATCAAGTTTACCAGAATAATGACTTAACTTGATTAACCACAAATTTACATTTGTCATAATAATCTTAAACACCTACCAGTAATACATGTAATGCTAATTTTTTCCATAAGCCTGTATAAATTAAAGAAGAACATACTCATGCCAGGCATAGTGTCATACATTTGTAATCTCAGCACTCTGGAGGCTGAGGCAAGAGGATCTGTGTAAGTTAAAGGTTAGCCTGAAATAGCAAGGCCCTGCTTAAAATAAATAAATATTCAATGAAATTGAAGTGTAGGCTGGGGATATAGCTCAGCAGCACAAGCACTTGCCTGACAAGCATGAAGTTATGAGTTTGATCCCCAGTACCCAAAAAATTAATTAATCAATTAAAGTAAAATGAAAATGTATGGTTATATTTTACTGAATACTGATAGCAAGAAGACACAGCTTGATTTTTGTTATTATTTTATTGACTACGGGGAATGAAATGCAAAGCCTTCACATTGAACTACATCTCCTGAATTTTTTTTGTTTGTTATTTTTAGAGAAGGATCAAAGTTTTGATCCTCTTGCCCAGTCTACCAGGATGCTAGGATTGCAATAGCAAACAGAAACACCAAAACAACACCTAGGATTTAGAGGCAGATTTATTTACATTGATGGGCATTGATTGGGATCACTCCCAAATATAAAACCCTGATCTCTGGTAGTCTAGGGCTTATATGGGATAAGCAAGCAGGAAATAGAGAGGCAGAATGGTTTACCAATTGGGGATTGGTTCTTATAATATGCAAATGTCCGGCCATTTCTTTTTTCTTTCTTTTTTTTTTTTTTTTTGTACCAGGGGTTGAACTCACAACCTTGCAATTGCCAGACAGGGGCTTAAGCCACTGAGCTAAATCCCTAGCCCAATGTCCAGCCTTTCGAAGAAACAGAAGTAACAGGAACTGTAACAGGAACTGTCACGTGGGCAACCAACAGAAACCGAAGTACATTGCCCCATTCCTTTTCTCCAATAAATTTTCCAACTCAACCTCTATTGTTTCTTAGAGTTGCTTTTTCATCATAAGGAACATCTAGCATTTCTCTTATAGCAAGTTTTCAACTTAAAAACATTTAAGTAGTAAACTTTCACAGATACAGTAATCCTGAAGTTCACAAATGCTTCTATTCACACACACAGTCACACGGACACAGTATTGTCCCTGTTCTGACATGTGGTCAGAGCAATCCTTTAGTTGAGACTGCGATTGCAGACAGATCTGTGTACACTTACTAAAAAGCTTTTTGTGTGCTTTTTTAAAAGCACATACCATACCATACAGTATAATGCAATCTAGCACGACTCCAAAGGAAGTACAGAGCAAGCATGGTAGTAAACAAAAGTGCAGAGCAGTGATAAAGGCAACAAGAATGTGCAGAGTGGTAATGAAGGAAAGCCATGCAAAGCAAGAATGACAAGAAGAAGGTTTTGAAGAAAATAACCACTGAATTGAAGAAGGAAATTGTAGAAAAGCAGGAGTGTGGTATTCATGTGACTGATCTGGCCTCAGAATACAAGATGGCAAAGTCAACAATCTCTCCTGTTTTAAAGAATAAAGATGTCATCAAAGGAGCCTATGTGGCAACAGGAGTAACGATGTTAACCATGCAGAAGACATGAGTGCTGGAAGAGGAGGAAAATCTTTCGTCAGTGTGGTGTGCTGGCAACACCCAGAAAATTTTTACCTATCTTATCTTCCAGCATGTTAAATGTTTCTTTATTAAGATTTAGATATTTTACCCATTTTAATTTCAGTTTGGTACACGGTAAGAGATAAGGGTCTAGGTTCAGTCTTCTGGATGTAGTCATCCACTGTTCCCACCAACATGAGTTAAAAGGTTTTTTCTTCCAGTGGAAGTTTTTGTTCCATTGTCAAAGATCAGGTGGCTGAGCCGGACGTGGTGGCTCATGCCTGTAATCCCAGCACTCGAGAGGCTGAGGCAGGAGGATTGTTGCGAGTTCAAGACCAGCCTGAGCTACAAAGTGAGCTCAAGACCAGCCTGAACTGCATAGAGACCCTGTCTAAAAAAAAAAAAAAAAAAAAAAATCAGGTGGCTGAATTTGCCTGGACTTGTTTCTGTATCCTCTATTGTGTTCCACTGACTCACAAGTTTTTTGTCTTTGTTTTTGTTGTTTTTCCAATACCAAGCTGTTTTTTTTTTTTTTTTAATTTTTTTGAGACAAGTTCTTGCTATGCAGTTCAGGCTGGTCTTGGGCTCACTTTATAGCCCAGGCTGGTCTTGAACTTACAACAATCTTCCTGTCTCAGCTTCCCAAATTCTGGGATTACGGGAATGTGCCACCATGCCCAGTTTTTTTGTTCTGTTTGGTACCAGGAATTGAACGCAGGACCTCATGCTTGCCAGGCAGGTGCTGTGCTGCTGAGCTACATCCCCAGTCCACCAAGCTCTTTTCATCACTGTAGCTTTATAATATAACTTAAAAATCAGGATTATGATGCAACCTGCCTTGTTCTTGTTGCCTAGGATTGCTTTTGCTATTCTAGGTCTCTTCTGGTTCCATATGAATTTGAAGATTGTATTTTCTAGTTCTGTAAGGAATGCTGTTATATTTTGATTGGGGATTGCATTAAATCTGTATTATCAGTCAAGCATGGTAGCACATACCTATAATCCCAGCACTGGGGTGCTGAGGCAGGAGATCACTGGGCTGTAATATGAGTTCAAGGCTAGTCTGAAATGCAGAATGAAACTTTGTCTTAAAAAGACCAAAAAAAAAAAAAAGTCTGTATATCAGCTTTGGAAGTGTGGCTATTTTGATTACATTGGTTCTTCCTATCTAGGAAAGGAACATCTTTCTATTTCCTTCGATCTCTTTTTTCAGAGTACTGTAGTTTTTGTTGTAGAGGACTTTCACTCCTTTGGTTAGGCTAATTCTTAAGTGTAATATCTCAGTTCATGAATCCTTCCCAGCATTTTGGTTCAGAAAGAAAAGCATTCAGCAAAATTTTGCTTCTATTTGCAAATTCCACATTAAGTGACAAACACAACTACAGCCATCTTCCCCACACAAACACAAATGTAAATACAAACACAGCTATCTTCCCCAACAAATTAAGTTTGTAAACCAAGGTACCACTGTATTTAATTTTTTTGATGCTACTGTGAAAAGTATTATTTGCCTAATTTCTTTCTCCCTGGGTTTATTACTGGTGTACATGAACACTGACTTTTGTATGTTAAATATGTATCTTGATCTTTTTTTTTTTTTTATTCTGACTTTGTAACCATTGTGACCCATAGATTTTGGTATTTGTGCTGGCATTATTGCTACTGTATTTGGGTTTTTTGGTTGTTGTTTTGTTTTGCTTTGTTTTATTTTTGAGATAGGGTCACACTCTCAGCATGAACTCACACTGGCCCTGAACACCTGGTAATATTTTTACTGGGATTAGAGGCTTGCACCACCACACCAGCATTGCTACTGTACTTGGTTATTAATTCTAGAGATCTGTTGGTGGGCTTTTTTGGTTCTTCTATGTAGAAGATCAAATCATCTACAAATAATGATAACTCGACTTCTTCCTTTCCTGTACATATCCCTTTAATTTCTTTCTCTTCCCTGATTGCTCTAATTTTCTAGAACTATATTGAACAAGAGTGGTGATAGAGACTGTTTCTTTGTTTTGTTTGTTTATTTTGTTTTTTCCTTTTTGTCTTTTTGAGACAGGGTTTTGCTATGCAGTTCAGGCTGGCTTTAAACTCACTTCATAGCCCAGGCTGGCCTCAAACTCGCAGCATGTAACACCATGCCCAGATTTTTTTTTTTAATTGAAAAACTCTGAGTGGTTTATTTCCATCACGTATAGTGAATTTTTTTTTCCAAAAAGAGCATGTACATTCAATATAGAGCATTTATAGCAACAATTACAGTCTAATTTTCTTTCATAATACAATGAGAAGCTTAAATGTTTTTCTAGCTGTAGAATCATTTTATTATGAATCTGTAGATCTTCCACACTTAAAAATTTTATACAGAAAGTATATAGACGGACAAGTTCCCTTCTAAGTAATGGTGTGAGCCTATAGGATATCTCTGTCTTAGTCCTGATTTTATAGGGAAAATTTTTAAATTCTCTTCATTTAATGTGATGTTGCCTATTGGTTCACCCTAAATGCTTTTTATCAGATGGGAGATAAGGTTATTATATACCTATTTTCTTCAGGGTAAGAAGTGTGAATGGATATTGAACTTTGTCAAAGGACTTTTCTCTGTCAGTTGAGATGATCGTGAGATTTTTTTTTTGTCCTTACTCCCATTTTTGTGGTATGTTACATTTATTTGCATATACTGAACCATTCCTCTATCCCTGACTCCTATTTGGTCATGGTGTATAATATTTTTGATGATTTTCTGCATTTTGTTTGCCAGCATCTGATTGAGGATTTTTGTGTCTAAATTCATTAGAGATTGATCTGTAGCTGTGAGATTGATCTGTGTTTTCTTTTATTTTATTTTGTTTGGTTTGGTTTTGTTTGGTTGGATCTTTTTTTGATTTTAGAATCAGGTTAATTGCCAGGTGTGATGGTGCACACTTGTAATCCCAGCACTCAGAAGGCTGAGGCAGGAGGATCAGAGTGAGTTCAAGGCCACCCTGAGCTACACAGTGAGTTCAAAGCTATTGAAAACTACACAATGAGATCTTGCCAGAAAGAAAGAAAGAAAGAAAGAAAGAAAGAAAGAAAGAAAGAAAGAAAGAAAGAAGAAAGAAAGAAGAAAGAAAGAAGAAAGAAAGAAAGAAAGAAAGAAAGAAAGAAAGAAAGAAAGAAAGAAAAAAAGAAAGAAATCAGGTTCTCCAGGAATAACTTTTGGAGTACTGCTTCCTTTTTTTTTTTTTTTTGTCTTTTTTTGAGACAGGGTCTTGCCATGCAGTTCAGGATAGCCTTATGCTCACTTTGTAGTCCAGACTGGTTTTGAATTTACAAGGATCCTCCTGCCTCAGCCACTTGAGTGCTGGGATTACAGGTGTATGCCACCATGCCCGGTTTACTGCTTCCCTTTCAATTTCATTAAAGAATTTGAGTACCAAATTAGAAGCTTCTCTAAAGGGTAGACCATAATGCCAAAAGAAGGCAGCACCAGAAATCAGGCCAGTACTCAAAAATAATAGAAGTCAAATCCTTACTCTGCTATATAGCATGGGAATGCAAAAGTGGGGACCAGGAATGGGCCTTGCTATTGGGTTCCTGGACTGACACTGAGGACAGAAACACAAGGTTCTAAGAGACCTCAGTGCCTGGACAGGGATACAAGGGCTCCCAGGCTCAGAGCCAGTCCTATCTGATCTTCAGTATTCCATTGTCAAACAAAAAGTCTTTGATTTTATTCAAGCTGTTGCAACAGGAAAAGTACCCTAAACCCAAAGACAGGAGTGCCTCAGCAGGTAATTACCTAAAGACTCTTTACAAGGAGGATTAAGTAAGTGGCAAATGGGACAATTTATGGTTTGAATTGTTTTGCAATGAAGGAAAGTATCAGCTAACAGAAAACATTTTTCTTCTCTATGGGTAGCTACTTTCCAGGGTATAAACTTTAACATCAGCAAATCCATCATGACACAGAATGGAAGCTGGAGAATCTGTCTGCCCTTGTTAGCAGGCCCACGTCAAAGGGGCTTCTTGTAGATAAACAGTGGAGTTGTTGTGATTCATGGGAACCACAAGAAAGAGAAAAGTCTTGTGTAAATTATACAGCAGTGGGGAAGTGATTCTTCGTGGTAAGTTAGTTTTCAGAACACCAAAGTGTTCTGTTATTTTTGAAATACAAAAAGTTGGAGGCATTTCTTCAAGCACAGCTATTTTCCAGAGCACAGGCTCAAGCAAAGTCATACATTGTCATAATCTAATGTGACACCATGGTGGATATCATGAGAACTTTTCAGGATTCTGCCAGCTACTACAGTTATAGTGCAAGGGGTTGAAATCATCATTGCCTTACTGCAGTGTTCTCTTTGAGGTATATAGGTGAGAGGATAGTTTAGCATTGGTGGCAAGAGGAGATTTGTAAAGGCTGGAAATGATCTTTGTGAAAAGTAGAGATGACTGAAGATACTAAAGATCATCGTGAGGTAAATATTTAAAGCTAAACACTGTAAATTTGCAAACCAGGTATGGTCATATATGTTTATAATCTCAGCACTCTGGGAGGATGAAGCAAGACAGTCACAAATTTGAGCCCAGTCTGGGCAATAGCAATCTGATGAAACCCTGTCCCAAAATAAAGAAGCAAAAGGACAAATATGAAGCTCTGTACAAAAAGACCCAGGATACAGCTCATTGGCATAAGCACCTGCCTGGCAAACGCAAGGTCCTGAGTTCAATTCTTAGTACAAAAATAAATAAATAGATAGATCGATAGATAAATAAATAAAATAAGTGGTGTTGGAAAAACTGGCTTTACCCATGCCGAAGATTAAAACTGAACCCATATCTTTCACCATGCACTAAGCTAAAATTGGAATGGATCAAAGATCTTAACATTAAAACAGAAACATTAAATCTACTGGAAGATAGAGTAGGTAAAACTCTTGAAGATATTGATGTAAGCAAAGACTTTATGAACAAAACCCTGATTGCACAGGAACTTTCATAAAGAATCAATAACTTGAGATCTCACCCTACTGAAAATCTTTTGTACAGCAAGAGAAACCACCAACAGAGTGAAGAAACAACCCACAATGTGAGAGAAAACGTTTACCAGCTATACCTCAGACAAAGGATTACTATTAAGAACATATAAAGAACTCAAAAATAAATCAGTCTTCCCAGATTTAAAGACCCAATCCAAAAATGGGCATCTGAGATGAATACACATTTCTCAAATGAAGAAATACAAACAGCAAATAAATATATGAAGAAATATTCAACATCCCTGGTCATTCAAGAGGTGCAAATTAAATCAACACTGAGATTTGACTTCATCCCAGAAACAATTACTATTATCAAGAAATCAAACAATAACAAATACTGGACGGGCTGTGGAGAAAAAGGAACACTTCTCCACTGTTGGTTGAAGTGCAGATTGGTATAACTACTGTGGAAATCAGTATGGAGTTTCCTTAAAAAGCTAGGATTAGAGGTCCCATTTGACCCAGGTATTCCCCTTCTGGATGTCTTCCAAGAAGAATTATGTTCTACACAATATATGTGCACCCATGTCCATAGCAGCACAATTTGTAATAGCCAGATCTTGGAAACAACCTAAATACCCATTGACTGGGGAATAGATAAAAAAGATGTGATACTTTTATACAATGGAGTGCTACTCAGCCATAAAGATGATAAACCGGAGACTTTTATAGGTAAATGGATGCAACTCGAGATCATACTCATAAGTGAAATAAATCAGGCACACATGTGTAAACATTGTGTTGTTTCCCGAGTGTGAGAAGCTGAAAGAAACACTATGTATATGTGTATATTAAAAAGATAGTTATAATACTGACTTTCTCTGAAGAGAAAGATTTGTGCTAGTACTGTTTGGACAATTGAATGCAGATGTCTTGTGCCCTAGGTGAATGATTTGGGGATGACAATGCACAATGTATGTACCATTGTTGCCCCCTTATTGATGTGTTTTGAAATTTTGTTTTCTTTTCCTTTGAAATAAAATGGATTTGAAAAAAAAATAGATGAGCTAATAGAGGGGAAAAAAGACAAAACCAGAGTATTTCCCCACTTTCTCCTTTTTTAGGGGATTTCTTGTCAGTACTCTTATTAATAAAAGATTGATTTTCTCTTGGCTGTGCCCTTTGCAATGCTCTAGAATTTGGGTTGTTCTGAGACTAAACCATGAGATAATAGATGGAAAAACATGAAATATCACTTTGTTGCTCTTTAAGTTTTTATTTGATTTCTTCAATTTGCAGTTAATTTCAGAGCTTCAGTTTGTTTGTTTGGTTGGTCAGGTGTTTTGTTTTGCTTTTGGAATCATTAGGTTTTTGCTCCATGTATTCTCTCCAAGATCTTTCTTGCAGTCTTCAGATGATCAGGAGAAATAGAGTATACTTATGCCATCTTAGTCCGAGATGCAAACTGTACCTCTTGCCTTTGCTTGTTTATTTTTGTGCTACTGGTGGTTGAATCCAAGGAACTCTGACCTACATCCTCAGCCTTGTCAATTTTTAAAAGAGGGTCTCACGATGTTGCCCAGGCTGGCACTGAATTTGGGATTCTCCTGCCTCATACTTTTAAGTAGCTGGGATTGTAGGTGTGTACCACCGTGGTGATTCCTGGTTTTGTTTGTTCTAAGAGATGGGAACTTCTGTGCTCTCAGGCTCCTGTAAAAGCCTAGGCTCAACTGATACTTTCACCTCAGCCTCATGAATAGATGGAACTACAGGTGCACAGCACCACACCCGGCAATAAAGAAACTTTACAACGCTGGTGTGATGATTTGAGATGGACTTGTGTAAGTTTTATGTTATATAGGTTGTACCACTTTAAGCATATTTGAGTCAAAATTTACCTATTTAAAAGTAAATGTCTTGTGCTATCAAGCACTTTCAATTTTAGAAATCTTCTTATAAACTGCCTAGTATTTCCACAAATTATGGCAATGATTTAAGTCTCATGAACAGACATCCTACTTGAATCACACCATAGAACTGAGCGTGTGGTACAAAGCAACAGAGAGGGAAAAAAAACCTGTTGTGCTGCTCTTCAGTTTAAAATAGCTAGACTAAGCTGGGAGTAGTGGTACAGGCCTGTTATCCCAGCATTTGAGAGGCTGAGGCAGGATTGTTGCAATTTTGAGACCAGCCTGAGCTACAAAAGTTGAGCTCAAGGCCAGCCTGAACTGCATAGTAAGACCCTGTCACAGTAAGACCAAAAAAAAAAAAAAAAAAAACTACCAAAAGACAAACAAAAAAAACCCACCCAAGCTTAACTTTAAATGTATAAAGAGTGGTTTTGCTATGTAAATATAATTAATCCATATCTCTTTAACTGTGACTGGAGGACTATTGTTTTACATTGCTATGGAGACCACATAAGTAAAACAAACAAACAACATTAGTATGTGCGTAGTGTAAGACATCCTGGCTTTAATTTGGATGCTGACATACACATTTTATCATCCTTTTAAAAATTATTACTGGATTTTTTTTTTTTTTTTTGGTACTGGGGATCAAATGGATTTTTTTTTAAAGACATGTTGTTTGCTGCCTCTCCCAAAACCTCCCTCTTCTCTGTGTGGCTGTGCTGCCTTGAATTCCTGGGTTCACGTGATGCTCCTGCCTCAGTCATCTGAGTGTCTATGTGCCAAGTCTACTGGATCTTTTATAACCTTCGTTCTGTTCTGTAAACTTTATTAAATTGATTAAAAAGAATATATTAGATCATCAGTTTACCTACATTTTAGTCTAGCCTGACTTGAAATTTACCACAAAATATATAAAATCAACTTTAAGTGACTTTGTTTCTCCCATTTGCTGATGTTAAAAAGAGAAAGAAAATAAAAAAAAAAACCTCTGTTCATAACTTTAGTTTCTAACTAAGTATTTATGTTACTTCTCAAGTAACATAAGTGCTCAAGTATTTGGGCACTTCTCTATTAGCTTTCAAGCCAATCTGTCCAATTCATTAGTAAATGAATGTCTCTGATTCTTTGCACGAAGGATATCCAGTTATTGGTACCAAACAGCCTCTGTTTCACTGGAATTATACTATAAAAATTCACTTAGCTTAAAAAATAAATGTAATCTTCACTAACATGGATTTAGCAATAAGGATTTACTGTCCAGAATATATGAAAGCACAGTTAGGCATGATGATGTACAACCTGTAATCCCACCACTATGGTGGCTGATGCAGGAGGATTCCCATAAGTTTGAAGTCACCCTAGACTATATAGTGAGTTCAAGGCCAGCCTCAGCTACATAGGTAGATGTAGGGGTTCTGCAAGCAAAGGGAAAATAAAGGGACGCACGCACCACGGGTCAGCAAAATGGCTGGCACCCGGCCAGCATAAGCAAGCAGCTTTTATTGAGATAAAGAACAAAGAAACTCATATTGCACATGCTTAGATGATATAACTTGTTTTCTTCTTGTCCTTATGGGGCCTCATGTTTTTATCTTGTGGGGGAGGGGCAGGGAGGTGAATGTTTCAAGGCCGGCACTTTCTCCCAAAACACTGTCAACAGGATGTGTCCAGGACAAAATGGAGTCAGTGTAGCCTCTTTACAGGTAGACCCTGTCTCATAAAGTGAAAAAACAAAAGGGTAAAAGAACCCTTACAAGTCAACAATAACAAGAAAACAAATAATCTGATTCAAGAATGAACAAAGGTCTTGACATTTCTTCATACATAAAATTGTGAGGAACCACCTGAATGACTCTCTTTGAATAAAAAGCAATTACCTCCACTTTGGATAAACTTAGCCCTATCTCCATGCACTGATATGTACAGAGCTGGCTAAGCTATTTCCTGTTCCCTTCAATTGGCTCTAAGCAATGTAAATAGGGCTGGCTGAGCTGCTGGTAGGTACTCTTTGAAACTAGGCAACACTCATTGTTTCCCTGCCCCAGTATCTCCCTAAACATGGTTGACCCAACTGGGGTGGCATGCAGAAGGGTTCAAGCCTTGAGATTAGAGGCTATGATTTCCCTGGGCAGAGAAGTTTGCACAAGAGAAGCTGAGGCACCAGTCTCCTAAACATTAAATGCTACCTCAATTGTGTTATGCAGATTGGTCTTTACATATATCTTTCTCTCTGCATATTGCAGAGGTGCTTTCTGGCCTCCTAACTAGCCCAGTTCATAGTACTCATGCAATTCCTACCATTCTCACAGTTACTCATCCTCTAGCCACTCCCTTCTTTGCAAATTAATAAAATCCATGTTAGACCTTTGGTTGAAGCCTTTGTTCAGATGAGCCTTCATTATGGCCAAACTCAGGACCCCAGTGATCCCCCATAACTATAAATATGTCTTAGTGTTTTTATTCTCAACATGGACTACACTGGAAATGGTAGATTGGAATTAACTTTCTAAAATTCCAACAACTTTTCCATAGGATTACAAATATAAACTTCCCAGACTGTGAAAAGGACAGGAAAAGGATCTCTATAGAAATAGAGATAGTCAATAAATGCATGAAAAAATACTCAATTTTTCTAGGCCTAGTGGTGCACACATGTAATCCCAGCTACTTCGAAGGCTGAGGTAGGAGGATCACAAGTTCAAGGCCAGTCTGAGCAATTTAATGAGACCATGGGATCCTATTTCAAAGTAAAATTTGTAAAAGGTCTGGGGAGGTAGCTCAATGATAGAGCATTTCCTTAGCTTGTGAGGCCCTGGGCTCAATTTCCAATACCACAGTAAAAAATGAAACAAAAAATGGAATGAAGTTTCTGATATAAGGAATATGGATGAACCTTGAAAACATTATTCTAAATGAACTGGGCTTTTTAAAAAAAGGAGAAACAGCCAAGCATAGTGGCATATACCTATAATCCTAGAACTCAAGAGGCTGAGGCAAAGAGGATTGCCATGAGTTCAAGGCCAGCCTGAAACTACATAGTGAGACCCTATCTCAAAAAGACACACACACACAAAAAAAACCCCAAAACCAAAAAGTCAAATATTATGCAGTAACACTCACATGAAGTATCTAGAATAGACACATTTCTAGATAACAGACAATAGCCTAAAGGGAGGGAAAGTGAGAAGTCACTGAAAGACACAGAGGAGAGGCAAATGAGCAGAGCTGATCACTGGTAAGTGGTAAAATATTGTAAGGTCTCACTTCCATAGGTGCAGGGACTATTCCTTGAATTAGATGTCAATTCTGCCCTCTTGGAGAGGCTGCCCAAGTCATTGCTCTTAGTATCTCTTGACTCGAGCTCCTAAAGGAGGGTCTGCTCCTCTGTTATCTTCTTTAGGTGTATCTGAGATTGGTGTCAGGCATGGTTTTGCATGCTTGCAATTCAAACACTTGGGAGGCTGAGGTAGGACAATCACCTCAAATTCAAGGACAGCTTGGACTACACAGAGTGACCTCATCTCAAAAAACAAAAACAAAACAAAATATCTGGGGTTTGTACTGGAGATAAGTATATACTCTCTGGAAGCTCAATAGTGCTCTGAGATCATTTCCTATTTATAGAAGGTTAGAAGTTATAGAGATGTTTTATTTTATTTTTTTCCCATTCCCCAATCTCCTCAGAAATAGCCAATTATATTTCTTTCATCTGTTTAAGAATCTACACCTTGGGTAAGGGATGTAGCTCAGTGGCACAGTACCTGCCTGGCAAGTAGGCAAGTGCAAGGCCCTGAGTTCAATTACCAGTACCAAAAAACAAAACAAAAAAACCAACTCTCCTTTAAATATAGAGGCATTTTAAATCTCTGAAGGCTCTCATGTTCTCGGTCTCTTTTGAAGTATAATTATCTCAGGTCAAAAGTTATTCATTTGATTCCAGTCAGCTTCATTTGCTAATAACATTCATACCCACAGTCCTTTTCCTGATGTGTCTTCACTTATTACCTACCTAATTCTAGGTACGTTGAGTCCAACAAGGGTGGTGGGACAGTAATATCGTCATTCCCTTTCTATAGAGCCATTTCATCCAAATGCAAGGATTTACTGGCTGGTGCCTAAACCCTTACAGAGATTTTAAATGTAGGTGCGCAGAGGTTTGCTTGATTTGATTTTTGGCTCAAGGCCTGGTTTTGTTGCTGTTGTTTTTTGTTTTTGAGCCAGGGTTTCACTTTATAGTTAGGCTGGCCTGGAACTCACTATGTAGCTCAGCCGGCCCTAACCTCAAGGTGATCCTTCTGCCTCAGCCTCTCAAGTAGCTGAGATTATAGGCATGTTCCGTCACAACCAGTTCCACATTCATTATTACTTCCAAGTCATCATAGGTCACAGTTTTATCAAATATTCCAACGCCTACCATGGGTTATCTTTCCTTCAGCTTTTAGAATCAATTTGCTCATACAACCTCATTATTTGTCCTCTGATTCAATGCCACAAAATTGCTTCCATTAAAACAGTTTTTAACAACAACAACAAAAACCCCTCATTTGATGATGAGAACAAAAAGAGCCAGGGATATTGCTCAGTGACCCAGTGCCTGTCTGGCAAGTACAAGGTTCTGAGTTCAATTCTCAGTACAAAAAAACAAAACAATAATAACAAGGAAGAAAACTACATTTATTTGTGACTGAGTAGGATTATAATCTGGTGTTCCAACCTGGTGCCATTTTTACAAAATTTCAGCTTTAAGCCACTAGAGGTTGGAAATTATATTACTTGTTAGTCAGGAATTATGATTGGTGCTGGCAGCTGTCATAGAAAAGGGATTGGGTGCACCCTCAGTCTTTTGAGTTGTTTTCAGGAAGGAGTTGATGATACAGAAGGTCATCAGGGGTTACTAGTGTTTCTGGAAACTTGCATTTGGCCCGGTCCAAAGGACAGCTCACACCCAGGGTGGATGTATATGCAGTTTAGCTCAAGTGTTCTGCTTCGCTTGTTTCTGAGATCTGATGAACAACGGCTTCTCAACTGCATTTTAAATGCCCTCAGCTGCGGCTGGGGGTGGATCTCATTGCTAGAATTCTTACCTGGTGTTCAGGAGGCCCTGGGTTCCATCCCTACCACCCTAAACAAGCAAGCCAATGAAAAATCTAATAACCAAACAAATAAGACACAACAAAAAAAGAAAACAAGAAAAACCAAAAAGCTAGGGAACTGAACCAACTGTACTCCACTTTGAATTTTTCCTTGGCATTGGCCACCAAATTCTGTATTAACTGATATAGCCTAGGTTTTGTCAAAATCTGAATAACGGCTGGGATGTAGGTCAGTAGTAGAGTCCTGGGTTCAATCTCCAGCACTGGTTGGGGGAGACTTAATTATTTATAAAGATCTACTTCTTACCTATGCTGTGTTTCTTTCTGATTACTGGAGCCTTACTTTAAGGTAAAGTCTGATAAACCAGTCATGATTAGAAGAATTGCCAGATTCCGAGGTGGAGAGGGAAGGAGTAAAGGGTCAGAATGCCCCTGGAGCCTGTTCACACTTGGGCTGAATGAAAAGAAACTTCCCAGAACTGTTCCAATGGCAAAAGTCAACCCTGCCCAGGAGGGTACCTGATGATGACCGTGTCACACTCTGCTGCTCGCACCTGGTTCACCAGCAGAGCCTCCCTCCCCTAACAACAACTCTCAAAAACCCTTTCCCCAAGCCAAATGGCGGCTGTCTTGGTCTGCAAGGCAGTCTACCCTTCAACCCAATAAAGCTTCTTTCTCACAGCAGAATGTCTGGTCTGGCTTTGTGTGGGTTCCAGTCCATCAAGGAGCTCTGCAGGGTCTGAAGTTGGCAATTCAGTGCTCAACCCTGAGGTGACATGTTTCTTCTAATCACAAGGCAATGGGCACAATAAGTTGTGTGGTTCCATTCAACCAGAAAAGAACCAAGAAGCATGATTCACTTTAAAAGTACTCTTAAGGTAGTGTGGGAACTATTTGGTAAACAGCATAATCTAGTGTACTTCGGGACTAGTGAACACAAGTCCAGGGCTGCTAAAGTTGCAGCCCCCTCTTCCATTTCCACGTTTGAGAGGCCCTGACCAGCTTTAATCCTACAAACACATTGGATACTGGGTGCCTTTCACAGTGTGCCACAATGTGTTGCCTTTGTTAGGTAACTGCAGTGTAATGGGGAATCTCCAATACTTTAATTCATATTTAACCTTGACCCTGAGATAGTACCAATTTCTTGATTCCCAATTTAGAGAAGCAGATGATAAATGAAGGTTTGATGGAGTCAACAAGCCCTAGGGGGCAGTAATCATGTCTGGTTATGGTTCTGAATATACAGAGGAAGAAAGAACCTCAATTCCATTAGATCACCACTGGCTCCCTAACTCAAAGAGTAAGTCTATTATAATAAAAAAGCCAAACAAGCTGCTGCAGCACTTCTCCGGGCCAAGGAAGAAAAGAAAAGTAGGTTCATTTCAAACTCTACAGATTCATCTCAAAAACTAAAAGTTCACATAATGGTGTTAAACACTGATAAACTAAAGTGATCTCATTCACATCATCTTACAGGTGGACAACAGATAATTTGTGGCAATCCTTTCTGGCTTTAGTTTCAAAAAGCTTCCTTTCCGTGAAGAACTAAACAGAACAAGTTTATCACTTCTTGGCATTTTGGCTAAGATCAAGCTTAGAACAGGTCAGAACATAGCTCAGTGGCATAGTACCTGCCTGGCATGAGGCCCTGAGTTCAATTCATGGTACCAAAAAGAGAAAAAGTGTAGAACAAACCAGATTCCATTAATTTGGTACTTTCTCTTTTTGTTTGTTTTTTGTCTTTTTGAGACAAGGTCTCGCTATGCAGTTCAGGCTGGCCTTGAGCTCACTTTGTAGCTCAGGCTGGTCTCGAACTCACAATGATCCTCCTGCCTCAGCCTCCCGAGTGCTGGGATTATAGGTGTGAGCCACCACGCCCAGTTTAATTTGGTACTTTCAAACAACCGGTCTTTCCACCTTTTGGGTTGTAATTTCAGTTCAACAGTTTTAGAAGCCACAATAATGTAGACACAAAATACATGGTAAAGTCAAGTCTACCCGTCTTAATTCTCTAAGCATCAAAAATTTCTTATTTTGGGAAAAAATGTAAAATCCTGCTGACACAGATACATCACCTGCTGGTGCAGACTTTCTAGATTCCACCACTGACCTTTGGGTCTTCCTACAGATCCTTGATACAGACTTGCATGAGACATTGCCTTGGGCTCTGGGCCTCCAGTCGGACTCATGGAGGACATTGTCAGGGGTTCTAGGTCTTCAATTGGACTCATGCAGGATGTTGGTATGGAATCAGGACCTCAGTTGGCTTCTTTGAATCTCTAGTGCATCAGATGTTCTGAACTCCTCTGCATTTGACTTTTGGGGTGAATATAAAAGAGTCCTATAAATTATGTGTCCTATATTAAATCTATTCCCTTGAAGAGGCTGGGGATATGACTCATCAGCCCAGTGCCTGCCTGGAAAGTATAAGGTCTGGAGTTCGACTACTTGTACCAAAAAAAAGTACAATATTCCCTTGAAAACCCTGCCTACAACAAACACTTTTGGTCATTTTTTTTTTTCTCTTTTTGAGACAGGGTCTCACTATGCAGTTCAGGCTGATCTTGAACTCACTTTGTAGCCTAGGCTGGACTAGAACTTGCGATTCTTCTGCATCAGCCTCCCAAGTGTTGGGATTACAGGTCACTTTTAATTTGCCTTTTCTTTAAAGAATTATAAAGTGTATTCTTTATATTGTAAAGTGTATTCTATTTTAAAAGTATTTTTAATCTTTCTTTTTATAATTGCACATTTACTGAATACCTACTGTTTTCTGAGTGAATATTTGTATATTGTATACACACACTTAGAATAGTACTTAGCACATTTTATTACCTACCAGGCATATTTTATTTATTTATTTATTTATTTATTTATTTATTTATTTATTTGGTCTTTTTGAGACCTGGTCTCGTCACACAGTTCAGGCTGGACTTGAGCTCACTTTGTAGTCTAGGCTGATCTCAAACTTGCAAGGATCCTCTTGCTTTAGCCTCATGAGTGCTGGATTACAGGTGTGCACCACCACACCTGGCCCTAGGCATATTTTAGTTTTAAAAAATTGGGCAAAGTTTGGAAGTTTAGCTCAGTGGAGAGGGCTTGCTGAGTATGCATAAGGCTCTGTGTTTGATCCTTGAGTTTTTATGCAAAAAAAAAAAAAAAATAGCCAAGCATGGTGGTGCATGCCTCTAATCCAACCACTTATAAGGCTAACGCAGGAGGATCTCTCTGAGTTATAGGCCAGCCTACAAAGTGTAGCCCAAACTCACTTTTGGGCTACAAAGTGAGTTCAAGGTCAGTTTGAGTTCCATAGTGAAACCCTGTCTCAAAAACAGAAAAAAAATTGAACAAGTATTAAGCTTTAACATATATTCCACTTTCTCAAGCAATTTTCTCAAGGTCACATTATACGTAACTTTAATTTGTGTCTGTCTGTCTTTTTCTTCCTGGGGATTGAACCCAGGTCTTTTTAAATTTTGAGCAAGGGCTTTGCTAAGTTGCTAAATTGCCTAGGTTAGACTGGAATTTAAGATCTTCCTGCTTCAGCCTTCTAGAGTGCTCAGACATGTGCTACCACACCTAGCTGTCTGTTTGCTGTCTGTGTCCCCTTGGCATAGTGTTGATAATTTGTGATATAAAGAGGCATAAACTTAATTTATAGCAGTAGTACATTAAAAGGGAGGTGATAACCCTGCTCCACCATTTGATTATCACACTGGACCTAGAATGTTAATTTCATCCTGGACATCACCTAACTCTGCTGCAGTTGTTAGAGGATTTTCAACAAAGACAGAGGGGCCAGGAGTGTGGTGCACACCTGTAGCCAGCATCCTTGGGGAAGCTGAGTCAGTAGGCCCCATCAAGCTCCAGGCCAGCCTGGACTACACAGCCTGAATTACCCTGTCTCAAAAAACAAAAAACAACAAAACAAGAAACAAAGCAACAACAAAACTCTAAAGGTAAAAGGAGGCTGTTAAAAATGGATTTGTGCTTCATCCCTAGGGCGAAGCTGAGCTGTAATTCCATTACTCCAGAAGTTGAAGCAGGAGGACTGAAAATTGGCCTGGCAATTTACAATTTAGAAAAAGATTTGGGATGTAGCTCAGTGGCAGAGCACTGGCTCATGAGCGAGGCCCTGGGTTCAATCTCTAGTAGCGGGGGTGGGGTGGTGGAGGGGTAGGATGGGGGGGTGGGTGTAGGGGTAATGTGTGTGAGATCCATGCAGCCAGGAAAAGCTAAGCCCCTCAGCACTCTGAGGTCTCCCGCCAAGTTTCTTCTTCTCCTTTGCTGGTTAATGGCTGTAGGCTCACTGGTGGTTCCACTCCAGGTTCTCCTCAGCCGAGCGACTGCTGGTTGGAACCTTCGCAGATCGAACCTGGTTTTCTGGCCACTGACAATCATTTTTAGGAGCAAGCTGGTTTGATTTCAGGATCCGCCTCCCGACACTTAGGGTCCTTTGCCCCAAGGACTTTGTCCTTCCTTTAGCAGCTTGTCCAAGTGGCACTCGCAACAGCCGGACAGTCCCGCACAGCACCCGCAAGAAGCAGCTCTCGGCCGCTCTCCCTTAGGAGAGGTCGAGCCAGAGGCAGTGCGCAAGGCGGTCAGGCAGTGGCGGGGTCTGGCCAGTTCGCCCGCGGGGGAGCGAGACTCGCTCATCTTAGGAACCGGACTGAGAAGCATAGCCCTGGAGCCACCAGAGAGGAGCCGGGAACGGCGTTTGCCCGGGCCAAGGCGGAAGCCGGACCATTTGGGGGATGGGACCGCGGGAACCCGGAAACGCCTGGTGACGCCAGCGACGGCGGCGGGAACCGGCGACGCTGCGGGTCAGCGGTCGCGGCGGACCCGGCGGGCTCGGCAGCCTGGGGCGCCCGGCTTTGCTGAGCCGCGGTCCCCAGTGCGGGCAGCAGCCGGCAGAGTCGCGCGAGAGGTAAGTTCTGGGAGCTCCAGGCAAGGGTAGGCGCGGGAGGCCGTGGGCCCCGGAGCAGCGCCCGCAACTCCCGGAGCCCGAGGAGGAGGCGACGGCGCGCAGGGTGCTGAGGTGAGGTCTGGCGGGATGAGGGGACGGCGCCTGGGACCTGACCTACTTACTAATTAAGCAGGTGGGGGAGCAGATGAAGTGACACGTTGTAACTCCGAGCGTTGACGTGCACGGCATATGCTGGGCGGAGGAGGAAAAGGTTCCGAGGAGAGGGGTGTGTCGGGGAACGGCAGTGGAGCGCCTCGGAGCTGAGCCGTGCGGGCGCGGGGTCAGGCTGGCGGGGAGGGCGCCCCCCGGGGACCGCACCCCGGGCTCCTGCTCGGCGGGCTACCCTGTGCCAGGGACGCGCTTACCCGAAGGGGTCCAGGCGGACGTGAAGGCACAGGGACTTCAAGAAGTGGAAAAGCTGCCTTTGGTAAGGCGAGTCCGAAGGCACGGACTATGTGAGAGTGGAATCCGCACAGTGCGTGTGCGTGCGTGTGTGTGTGTGTGTTGGAGGCTGGGGCTGAGTATTGAGAAACTGAGGATTTTAACTAACATTTTTATGTAAATCATCGAAAACACCTCTTCCTTTAGGAAGGTTAGTTCAAGTGAATTAAAGAATAGTGTCAAATGTAATGATGGGTCTTTGCTTTAGAAAATACTTATATTTCATTATTCTGGAGTAGAAACCCGAGTCTTATTACAGTCTATTAAATGTATATGATGATGGGACAAGAGTTAAGTTTTTACCAATATTCGGCGGTTAAATGTTAAATGTAGTATATCTCACTTGGCTATCTTAGTTTCATTGGTAAATTCAGGTTATTTCCTGTAAAAAGGGATGCCTTTAAATCTTGCCTTCCTTCCTTCCTTCCTTCTTTCCTTTCTTGTCTCACCATGTAGTAAAGGCTGGTCTTGAACTCACAATGTAACTCGGGTTGGACTCAAACTTTAGTGGTCCTACTCACATGTGCCACCATGCTCAGCTCTAAATTTATATTTATTTATTTTTTTCTCCCCACCAGCCAAAATTTACGTTTCTAAACCTAACTTTTTCCCCTAGTTCTTCCCCTTTCACCCCTACCACCACTGTGTGCATCTTTTTTCTGTACCAATAGCTTTCAAACTGGACTTGACGCTTTCAGGCTGTCGACTTTGGAATTGCAGGGCTCCATAATTGCCCCCCACCTTTAGTGTTGGGAATGAAGCCCAGGGCCTTAAGCATGCTGGACAAGTGCTTACTACCATCCTTGTGTCATTACTTCTAAAATCCAAAGGTCTTATACCATCTTTTGGTCATTCTTCTCTCCGAGATACTACTTGGTGACTTTCTGTTGGCTCCAGAATAGTTTTGTTGTTGTTGTTGTTTATTTGTTGTTTTTGTTTAGTTTTGGTGGTGCTGGAGATGGAGTTTAGGGCATTACGCCTGCTAGTAAGTTCTCTGCTACTGAGCTGTGTCCCCAGCCCAGAATAAATTTTAAAATGTTGTCATTCAAAGCTCTTCAAAATTTAAGTCTTAGCTGGGCATGGTAGCCTATGCCTCCAAAACCAGTACTTTGAAGGCTGAGGCAGGAGGATCTCTGACAGTTTGAGACCAGCTTAGAATACACAGTGAATTCAAGGCCAGACTACAAAACAAAACCTTGACTCAAAAAATAAAAACAAAAATACACAAAACTTTGCATAACTCAAATCAGTATGACCCTTTTTTTAAAAAAGTTACTTTTAACTGCATGTTCATTTTTTTAGCTAAAATGAAGCAACTTGAAATGAGATTTTTGAGCATGTTGTGTGTCTACTTGCCTTGATCTTCACTTATATTGTTTTTTTCCCATAAGGAAAGCCTTTCTCATTATCTTTGTGAAAATTCTACCCTTTAGTGTCTTAAAAATCTGTGCCTTATGAAACTTTATAAAATTTACCATCTGTCTGAAATATTCTTTTTCTCAGGCTTTATAAGTTTTAATAGTATTTGCTAAATTTATATTGTAAGGGTATTGGAGAGTTTTATTATCCCTACTAGAAATAAGCTCTCTAAGCAGTTATACCTTTAAAATTTTTTTATCACTTTCATATTTGAACACAATATCAAAATATTTTGCATTCTTAAATTTTTGTTAAATGATATAATAAACTCTTATGTTGCTTCTAGACACAAGGATAGCTCTTGTATAATCTTGTTTCAAATTTTTATTAATAACCTTATATTTGAAAATGCCTCTGTGTCAGTACCTAATTTTATTTTTTTGATCTTGTGAGACAGGGTCTCACTTTGCAGTTTAGGCTGGCCTTCAACTCACTTTGTAGCCCAAGCTGGCCTTGCAGCCATTCTCCTGACTCAGCCTCCTGAGTGCTGGGGGTACAGTGTGCTATCATGCCTGACTAGTAGCTCATTTGATTCTAGTAATAAATCTTTGAGGTAGAACACTTGTAACTCTTAGTAGATAAGAATAACAAGTGCAGGTCAAATAATTTGCCTTTGCTCCCACATAGCCTGCCTTTATGATACTAGAAATGGATATATTTGTATCCTCATATTCCTTTTACTTAGTTGGAACTCAGTATGTTGAATGGATGACTGGATCAATAATAGAATCAGTGGAAATAATTTCTCAGTTGAAAGCCTAAGTATTACTTTTGGTTTTTTCCCTTTCCTGAAAAGTTTTGAGAGGAGAATCTCTATTTGATGTCAGTCAACTATGAAAATTTATTTTATTTTTCAATAGTAGGGCCTGAAAACAGGGCTTCAATCATGCACTCAGCAAGCACTGCCACTGACCTTGTGTCCACGCCTCAATTTTGGTATTTTTGTTTTGATAAAATTGTTTGAAATATAAGAGTAAACTGTAAACCTGACTGGGTAACTGAAATAACTTGAACATTAAATTTGTAGTTAAAAATGTCACTCAAACTTCAGTGAGAGGAGACCTATATTTTCAACCCTGTCAGATACATAGATGTTCTAGTGGTAAAGAAGGGAAAAGAGTTTCTTGCTCCTTTTTATTTGTTTACTTATTTTTGTCCTGGGAATGGAACCCAGGCCTGCACATATAGTAAGCATGTGCTATACTGCTTACTTCTAGTCCTGGAGTTTTTTTTTTTTCCCCACAGATAAATATTTGTTCAGAAAATCCAGGAAGGAATGTGTTTGCCACTGGTAATAGTTTATGGCAGAAAATTTATGCTGGGGTCAGATTATGAGGAGCTGTTCTATGAGAGAATTTCAACTGTATCTTTATTTGGTAAAGAGTCAGTTAAACTTTATCACTAAGGTGTTTGATCAGATCTACATTTCATTAAGATATCTTTTGTATAGAGGATAGCATTGAGATTCTGAAGCCTTAGTTAATAGATGGTGACATGGGAGTCATGTAAGTATTGAGCAGTAATTATTGTGCACACATAATTAATGCAGTTCATGTTCTATGAGGATAGAGGTGAGAGTCTGAAGCCTATCTCAGTTACTAGGCATAGTGACATAAGACTTGAACAGTAAATATTGAGCAAATGTAATTAATGTAGTTCATGTTCTATATAGTTTGAACCCATAAATCTATAATTATAAAAATTTCTAACATTATAGATTTACCAGGGAGGGGTTGTAATTTTATGTTTAGAAAAAGTGTTGGTAAAAACAAACAAACGAACAAACAAAACCAAGAAACTATATGGTATTTGAATTCTGGCACTATCCCTTTGGGGAAGGGATAGTGTTTCATTAATTACCCAACATAGTTACCAACTAGGATTAAAGGTTTAACATTCCTCCACAGTTTGTCAAACCATAGATCCATAAAAAAACAGCCTATTTTATATATTCTGTTAAGCTTCAGTTAATTTATTTTCATTGATAAGGATATTTTCCTAAAATTTTTATCATTTGTGAATATTATGAAAAAAGGTTTTGTTTTTTTTTCCTCTGGTACTGGGATTGAACCCAAGGCCTTCCCACTGAGCTACATCCCCAGCCATATTTTATTTATTTATATATTTTTATTTGCAAAGAATGTCTCATGTTTAAGTTGCTAAATTGTCCAGGCCTGGTTTGACTTTGCATTTCTTTTGCCTCAGCCTCCCTGATTGCTGGGATTATAGGCATGTTCCACCATAGTTGAGGGTGCTCATTTTTCAGATTTATTATCAGGCTGAATTAAATAAACATGAGTTGAGACACACAGAAAGACAAAGACAGACAGACAGAAAGAGACAGAGAGAGACAGACAGACACACAGAGAGACGAGATCTTCTTTTGATGCTAGAGATTGAACTCCAGGCTCTTGCTCATATTAAACATGTGTTCTGTCAATGATTATATCCTCAACCCTGAAACTTTATATTTATCTCAGATATCTACAGTACTTTACTCTATAGGGTCAGCAGTTGGAATAAAGAACTGACCTAGAGCAGGATAGAGTAAGGATAGAGCAGAACCTCTTAGCGCCATAATTAGAGCCACGCTATTCCTTGTATTTTCCTATTGTACCCTATATTTTATTTTCCTGTCATAGCAGTTTATTATTAATACTATTTTTTTTTTCCACTTGGTTTGTGAATTGTTTGAATACATGTGTCTTGGTTACTTTTCTCTCATCGCAAAGACAAAATACTCAATATCCAAAATTAAGGAAGGAAAGGTTTATTGAGCTCATGGTTTTGGAAGTTTCAAGTCTGTAATCAGCTGACTCCAAGTTAGGGTGGCATGGCATAGGGGCAACACTTCAAGTAGGCAGAAGACGGCAAAAGTAGCAAGAGCAAAAGGTAGGGAGAGCAAGTCTCTTTTTCTCCCTTATATTGTATGCAGGCTATCTGCCCATACCATCTAGGTGCCTTTCTCTTGCATAGGATGAAGATGTTTACAAAGTAAGAAGCCTGACTCCCTACTGAGTGGCCTAAACTTCTGTTCTTGTCATTTTGACACAATGTATCATCCAGTACAGTCTATCCCATGTCAGTTTGGCAACCAGACACATTTCTTTAAACCAGTTTCCAAATAGAAAGACATGCTTATTCTTAACATTTCATATCTTGAACCTTATAACACAGGTTTAGCAATCCTTAAAAGCTAGTACTAAGTCCATCAACATTATAATATATTAGAACCATAGCATTCCACCACTGGCCCCCAAAGATTCTGAAAAGTCTAATTCTCAACTCTCCTCTAAGATCTAAGACAAATTCTTAGCTGCAACCCCTGTACAAATAAAAACAAAGTTAAACTTTCAACAGTCAGTGGCACAAGATAAACATTTTTCATTCCAAAAGTTACAAATGGGAATATAAAGGATTGGAACCAAAACAAATCCAAAATCCAGCAGGGCAAACTTTAAGTCCTGCAGTTCCATGCCCAGTTCCATGCATCTGAAGCAATCTGTGGCAAATCATGAGCTCCAAATGCTACTTCTGGTGGTTGTAGCTCCCACAGCTTCTCTCTTTGGCCCATTTTGCTCCCTCCTTGCAGCTTTCCTTAGACAATCCAGGTTCCTGGCTTTTCCAAACTTCTAGAATCTCCACTATACCTTTGACTTCACACTTACACCTTCATATACTGTCATCTCAGGGGCACACTGCTTGGCCTCCCATGCCTTCTGAAATTGGGGTGGAAGCCTTTTTAACTCCGTAACTCTTAACATTCTCATGCACCTAAAATCAGTGCCACATGGATGATTCCAAGGTCTGCTGCCAGCTGGAGTAGTCTTTCCTCTCTCTTGGCTATAGGGGTTGAGGACCTGGATCACTGGACACACTAAATTCAATTCTGAGAAATAAATTTTTTATGCTGCCACCATTCTAGAACATGGTCCTCTGCATTTTCTTCTCAGAACAAAATCTTTCACTTTTGCAGTTTTGAGACTGTAAAGGTTGGTGACTTGCTGCTTCTTGTGATGCCTTCAGGCCATCTTTTCTATAGTCCTGTTTCTTCTCAGCAGTTAAGATCTCTTCAGCTCTATCTTTGCAGTTCACAGCTTTATTGGAGTTTCCTTACTGGCCAAACTCACATTTTAAGTCATTCTGCTGGGCTCTTTGCTCTTGATTCACAACATAAATCTGGCTAAAAGCCCCCAACAATAACCATGCCACAGCCTCAACATTCAATTGCCTTGAAATTTCTTTTGCCAGATTAATTAATGTACTGCCCTTAATCGTAGTCTGAGGCAAAGTCTCTGGATATGAGCAAAATACAGACAAATGATTCACCAAGCCATAACATACATCATCTAATGTCCAGCACCCCATGCAGTCCTTCTTCCCAGCAAAAACCTCCTGAACCTGGTCTTTACCAGCAGGATTTCTATTAGCCTTCTGGTCGAGTTCTGACCAGAATCTCCCAAACAGAACAACTTATGGCATTCCAGTACTGCTTTTTCAGGTAACATCTCTGCACCTTTCCAAACTCTTCCCACAAGCCATTCCCAAAGGCTGTTGAACTATGTGGTAAGATACAGTCACTGAAACCACCCCATTTCTCTAGTGCCAAATTCTGTCTTAGTTACTTGGGTACTTTTCTCTCTGAGATAAAATACCCAATACTCAAAATTAAGGAAGGGAAGGTTCAAGTGTGGAGGTTTCAAGTCCATAATCAGCTGACTCCAAGGTAGGGTGGTATGGCACAAGGGGAACAGTTCAAGTAGACTCAAGGCAGCAAAAGCAACAAGAGCAAAAGAGGGAGGGGGAGCAAGCTTCTTTTCCTCCCTAATATTGTGTGCAGGCTATCTGACCACCCTAACTTGGTGTCCTCTTCTTGCACAGGATGAGGATGTTTGCAAAGTAAGGACCCAGGCTTCCTGGTGAGTTGCTTACTTAAATTTCTAAACTTCTCAAGTTGACACAATGTATCAACCATGACAGGTATATTGTTTTTGGGACAGGGTCTTTGTAATTCAGCCTGGCCTTGAACTTACTGTGTTGCCCAGCCTGATGATAAACCTGAACTAGGAATGATGCTCCTGTTTTAGCCTTCAGAGTGTGAGATTACAAGTGTGCACTACCATACCCAGCTTTGTGGGATTGTAAAATGGTATAACCACTCTAGAAAATATTTTGGTACCTCTCACAAAATAAAGCAAGTGCTTGCTGTAGGATTGATTCATGTTCATGGATATTTATCTCTGAGAAATGAAAACTTATAAATGTAAAAAAAATCTGTGTAAGAAACATTCATTTTGCATTCATCAAGACATGGAAACTACCCAAATGTCCTTCATTTGATGAATGGTTAAATCTGACATATCCCTAAAAGAGTATTATTTAGCAGTAAAAAAGGATCAACTACTGACACATGCAGTAACTTGAGCAGATCTCAAGGGCATGATGCTTAGTGGGAGAAAACACACTAAAGATTACAAACCATATGATTTAATTTATATAATATTCTCCAAGTGACCAAACTATAGAGAGGCAAAACAGATGAGGAGTTACCAGAGACAAGGGTTTGAGGCAGGGTAAGTGACTGTGATTTAAGGGGCATCCAGACGTCTCTGGTGATGGACTGGCTCTGTTGTATACATAATGCTCCTCACAATGCCTAACCATACAGTTTCTTAAATATTTGATGGTTGATTGGCATCTGGATGATTGTGTATTGCTGTATTTTTTACTTCCACCTCTGGTCTCCTTAGTTTTGAATCTTTCTTAATGGTTAGGACCTGTTTTTCCTTTCTGGATTTTATATTAATCTCTGTTCCCTTATACAATATCTTTAACTCCTGCCTTCCAGTAGGAAATAATCATCGTAGAAAATGGTACGTCAGAATAGCACAGGACTAGAGAAATGGGAGGGCAGGAGGAATGGAGTACATGTTACATGGTAACTTACGTTGGAAGGAAATCATGAAGCTATACTTAAGTCATCTTATTTTCCCAATCACTGACTTCATGTAAAGAGTACAGTAATACTAGCTGATAAGATTTTGGCATGAAAGACAAAGAAAGGAAAGAAGAGGCCTCTGTTTTGGGCATGGGAGGACTGCAGAAGAGACATGCAGAAGGACTGCAGAAGAGACATGGTGAAAACAAAGAGGTGGAAGTACTTTGATCAGATCTGGTGGGTGGGGGAGGAGTTTGGGAGGTGGGCAAAATGACATGCTAACAGCTGATTTGAAGGAGTCTCTGCATAAGCAAACAGGAAACAGAAAGATTTACTGGGGACTGGGAGTGGAGCACTGTGTGGAGTCTTGGGATTGGAGAGGGCTCTGTGCATGTGCAAAAAAGGGACTGGAAATTTTATTTCTGGAACTGGAAGGAGAACATAGAAGTTGGTTACTCTTGGAGAGATAATTGCTTCTCTGGGTCCAGTACCAAGTTGGGTGGATGTCATGTAAGAGATAGCTAAGCCCTAGGCTGGCAGAATCTACCACTAGCCAAGTGTGATGGGGCTATATTTAGGTCATATTATTTTCCACATTACTGACTTTATGTAAAGACCATAGTAATACTAGCCACTTATAGTTGTTGCATGCATGTAATCCTATCTACCCCAGAGGCTGAAGCCAAAGAAATGCAAGTTTGAGGCCATCTTGGGTAACTTAATCTGTGTCTCAAAATAAAAGAGGTTGAGGATGTAGTTTAACCTTCCCTGGGTTCAATCCCAAGTTTATTGTTTTTAATTTCTATTTTCTTTTGAGACAGGTTCATGCTTATGTAGTTCTTTCTGGCCTTGAATTTGCTAAGTAGCCCAGGCTGTCCTCCAAACTTGAGGAAGTCTTTCTGCCTCAACCTTCTGAGTGCTGTGATTGTATGAGTGCCCCACCATGCCTGGCTTCAAGCCTTAGTTTATTTCTTTATTTCTTTTTTATTTTTTTGAAAAAGTGAAACAAAATTTCTTAGCAAAATAGAGTAACAATACATTGAGTGTTATTATCTTTAAAGTAGTTAATCTGAGTACAAGATACGGACTTAAAAAAATTCTCCAAATTAGCACAAACCTTTATTTTAAATGAACTAAGAAAATCTAGTAATATAACTAATCTTATATTTTGGGTTTTTTCCTTTTCCTTTCCATACTTTCCCCTTTCCCATATCCTACTTCCTTTTTCCTTTTGAAAAGTTATCTTTCCATTTCACAGTATCTGTTGTCAATTTTGGACCCTATTTACTCTTTTAGTTCCTCACACCAGGGAGACAGTACAATGCTGATGCATATGAGTCTGATTTATTTCACTTATGAGTATGGTCTTTCACTTATGAGTATAGTTGTATTCATTTACTATAAAAATCTCAAGTTTATCGTTCTTTATAGCTCAGTAGTATTACATGTGTAAAAACACCACATCTTTTTTTATCTATTCCTCCATTGATGGGCATTTGGGTTGTTTCCAAGATTTAGCTATTGCAAATTGTGCTACTATAAACAGGGGTGCACATATATCACTGTGGTATGTTTTTTTTAATTCTTCTGGGAAAATATCCAGAAGGGTACTAGCTGGGTCAAATGGGACCTCTAATCCTACTTTTTTGAGGAATCTCCATACTAATTTCCACAGTGCTTGTAGGGTTCCTTTTTCCTCACAGCCCCTCCAGTATTTGTTATTGGTTACTGGCTTCAAGCCTTAGTTTAGGTAGCTAAGCCCCAGGCTGGCTGTGTGGAGTTTTGGGATTGGAGAAGGCTCCATGCACGCACATAAAGGGACTGGGAATATTTATTGATGATAAAATTTCTTGATGATAACCATGCTTTTAGGAGTGAGATGGAATCTCAGTGTTGTTTTAATTTTTATCTCTCGAATGACCAATGTCGATGTGTAGTTTAAAAAATACTGATAAAAAACACTGATTAATTTTTTAACCTAAAAATTAGAAGGCAGATTTTGTTTTATGTAATTGAAATATTTGAATACTATTTTACTTGGATGTAGTAATGGAAATTCTGCAGCCTGTGAAAGCAAGTTAAAAATTGACAGTACTATAAATTACATGTAGGTGATATCATAAACTGACACATGATACCTTGAGGAAGAAAGGAAAGAAAAAACAATGAAAAGTTGTTTAAATTGGTAAAGTGGGGAATGTGGCTCTCTGGTAAAGCAGGAAACTAGAGTCTATAAAGCCCTATTTCCACCCCAAGCACCACAAAACAAAGAAAGCATCACAAAACAAACTAAGTAAGAAAGACCTCCCGTCCGTCCTTCCTTCCTTCCTTCCTTCCTTCCTTCCTTCCTTCCTTCCTTCCTTCCTTCCTTTCCCCTTTCCTTTTCTTTCCTTCCTTCTTTTTTTCTTCCTTCTTTCCTCCTCTCCCCTTGTTCCTCACTCTCTCCTTCTTTCATCAATTTTTTTCCTCTAGAATCTTGTTCTAAGGATCACAAAGAATGAAGCCAACAGGACAGCAGTGGGAAATGAACCCAGTGTAGTTCATTAAAAACAATAACAAAAAAACCCCACAGAAACAAATGAACAAACAACAACAGGGCTGGGGATTTAGCTCAGCGGCATAAGTGTTAGGTTTTTGGCGCAATAAGAAAGAAAAAATATAATATAAAAGTAGCTTTTATTATGAGGATGTGGAAAGAATCCGTGGCTACAGAAGCCTGGCATTCTCTGACCGGAAAGCGGGGTGTTGGATATATTTATAAACTCTTGACAGGGGTGGCGCTTAGGGTGGGCATTTGATGACACACAGGGGGCTGATTGGACCCTTTTTCGCGCCATGGGGATAGGAAAAAGTTGTCATAAGGGATAGAGGGAGTGGCTTTAAAGTAAACATCCTTAATCCCGCCTCCACTACGTAATGCCACGCAGGGCATAGTCCTTTCATTAAGCACCAGCCTTGCAAGTGTGTGCGCGGTTGTGAGTTCGATCCCCAGTACCGATTAACAACAACAACAACAACAACAAAACCCAGGAAGCCCTTGTTCCCTGAGAAGGGCTCCAAAGAAGTTGGCCAAGAAGCCACCCAAGTGCTTGAGCTCACATGCACTTTTGTTGGGCTGTTTTAGTGGAGGTGTGAAAATGAGACAATGAAACAAAGCAGTTGCCACTTGTAGAGTAGGCTTTTGACTTCAGTTTCCCATGGCATATATCAATTTACCCAGGTCTTTGTCCTTTGAAATAATGAGTTGGCATTTTTTAGCTGTGCCTCACAGTAGGAGAACATCTGTTCCCCAGCTTCCCTGTCTTCCAGCTTTCCTAGCAAGCAGCTCAACAGGTGTTGGTTCTTTCCCTGGGCACAAGGGGCTCTTTTCCTTTGTATTCTAATTTTCCCAGGGCTTATTTTGATTTGCTTTAGGTTCTCTCTTACCCGCTGTTTGACCATATCCTGGTCCCATTTCCTTTTTTCTCCCTTACCTCTGTCCTTCCCTTTCTGTCCTCTCTCCTCATCCTTCTCTTTCTTTCACTTTTTCTCTGTCCTTTGTCTGTTGTCCCCCCCCCCACACCCATGCTGGAGATTAAACCCAGAGCCTCACATATGCTAGACAAGTACTGTACTACTTAGCTGTATCCCCACTCCCCTATTTTTTTCCCCTAAAACTATTAAAATATTATTGAGAATATCCTTGAACTCTTAATAACCTTACCACTGTACTTTGGTGTTTTTTTGTGAGGCAGGATTTTACTGTGTAGTTCAGGCTGGTCCTGAACTCACCATGTAGCTTAGGCTGGCCTCAAACTCTAGATCTAGATCCTCTTTGTTTAGTTGCCCAAATGCTAAAGGATTACAGGTGTGTACATTGTACCCACTATGTATATTTTAGAAGTAGCAGGGATCTGAGGAATTGTGTAAAATAAATCTTAATTTATATGTTGTTTATATAATATTTAGGAACTACCTGTTTAAAAAAAGGCTTTGAAATATTTATCTCTAGGAGAAAGAGTAAATAAAAACTCCACTCATTTGATGAAACATAGTGTTGTTGGGGCCCGGGGATTTAGCTCAGTGGCATAAGCACCTGCCTGGCAAGTGTGAGGTCCTGAGTTCAATCTCCGGTACTAAACAAACAAAAAACAGTAACAGCATAGTGTTGTTATGGCAATGAACTAGGACTGTATCAACACAAATAGCAAGTAATCATATCAGTCAGTGTTTACTATAGAAACAGATACAATTCAAGATATACAAATATATAAGAATATGTAAGATTGGCTAACAATGGTCACCCACAGAATAAGATATGAAGGAGCCAGAGGGTCTGTCTGCATACTGGAGACCAAAGGATCCAGTCGAAGATCTAGAGCTCACTGCAGTATCATGTGAAAGTCCATATCAGGAGGCTGATATGTGTGTAATGGAAGGCTAAAGAGTCTACACCGAAGGACTGAAGGATCTGTGCTGGAAACTGAAGAGATGCTGATCCAAGATCAGCTCCAAGACTGGAGCTCTCTCTGAAGAAACACAAGCAGATCCTTCCTTCTTCATTTCCACTTTGTATCATCTAGGAGACAAACTGCCCTAGAGTGGGTCTTCCACAGTCTAGCATGTGGAATTGCTGAGCCAGTTTAGTTGAGCTTTTCTTATTCAAGTTGACACAGTCAACCATAACAATCCATCCCTTGTCAACATGACAACCAGACACGTTTCTTTAAACCTGTCTCCAGATACAAAGACGAACTCATAATTAGGCCTAATATGCTATAATAGTTCTGCCTATATGAAGAAACACACTAATGCCTTCTGCAGAATTGAAGGCAAGTTTTCTTTGGGCATACTTACTCTTAACATTTGGTAACTTTAGCATTATAACATAGGTTTAACAATTCTTAAGAACCAGTATTAAGTCTATCAACATTGTATTACATTAGAATCATATTAGGAGAGAATTAGTACAATTATAGTCCTTGTTTCTGTATCTGATCACAGGATCATAGCTGGTATTTAGAACTACCTCTTTCAACTACCCATTGTTTACCCTTTTGGCCTTTAGCAAGGACCTCAAGCAGGTTCATTCCCTGTTGGAGTGACCCTTAGCTTCACTCCTGAGAGTTCTAGGCCATTTGGATTAGGTTGTTGTATTTTACTTACTTATTTATTTATTTATTTATTTATTTATTTATTTTTGAGACAAAGTCTCACTGTGTAGTTCAGACCAGCCTTGAACTCACTATTGGTCCAGGCTGGCCTCTAACTTACAGTGATCCTCTTGCCTCAGTCTCTCAAGTGCTGGGATTACAGGCATGTGCCACCACACCGAGCCTCTTACTGACTTTAATAACAAGGCACAGTAATCGAGGAGGTGCTTTATGGGATCTCTTGCACTCAATCTATATTCTTCCTTTCCTCCACTGTGAAGTAGTAGTCCAATTTTCCTTTGATAGTTTGGGCCAACCATCCCTGACAACATTGTGACTCCCCTTTTAACTTTTTTCCTTAGTATCATGAGGAAACCCAAATGACCAGGGGGAAAGCTTAGCTTTCACTGGTATTAGTATTGTGCTTCCTGGTAGGGAAGGCAAATCCATATCCAGAATAAGTGGATATCCCAGTAAGGACAAAGAGCTGTCCATGATGGAAGTGGTCTAATATAATCAACCTGCCACCAGGTTGCAGGTTGATCACCCTGGTAATAGCATAACCAGGTTCTTAGTTACTATTCTTTTGTTACTGAGACCAAGTGCCCAATACCCAGAGTTAAAGGGGGAAAGGATTATTTAGCTCACAGTTTATAGAGGTTTCAGTTCATAATCAGCCAGCTCCAAGGCAGGGTATCATGGAAGATAGGCAGCACAGAGGAGAAACAGTTCATGGTGAGCAAACAGTAGCAAAGCAAGCAAGAGACAAGACAAGCCTCTTTCTGTCTCTTATATTGTATCCAGGCTATTGGGATTAGAGCATTGCCAAACCAATCAGTGGACTGATTTATTAACCAACCATCCTTAATTCTAGGACCCTTAATCTTAGAACTGCACTATGAATCAGTCACATACTCTAGAAACAAGCCTCATCTGCATGAGGCTTTAAGGGGACATCTAAAAAAAAGTTGTAACAGCAATGGTAACTAAAATAAAGTTGTAGAGTAGTGTGTATAGTTTGATATCATGTAAAATATCTAGGGCTTATAGATGTATCTATATATGAAAATTTAAAAAGTAGATCAGAAATATATACTCCAAATTAATGATAATAGATTGTTCTACAGAGGGGCAAAGGAATATGACTTGGAGTTGTGGATGAAAGAGAAGTTTGACATTAATATTATTTATTATTTTAACAGAAGGGAGGGCCAGTGATTTAGCTCAGTGTCACAGCACTTGCCTGGCAAGTGTGAGGTCCTGAGTTTGATTCCTGATACCCAAATTGTGGGAGACAACTCTAGTGACTCCCCTTGAATGCAAAACAATTACTGTGACTTTGATTATTTACTCATTCCTTATACTGATATGTAAAAGACTGGATAGGGTATCTCCTGTCTTCAATTGGCTCTGAGCATTGCAAATAAAACTAGCTGAGGTGCTGGTATATAATAGCTAAAGCCAACAGACAACCCTGTTTCCTCACCTAGTGTTCTCTGGTACAGGATATGAGCACAGTGAGATGTTGGAGCCAATAGTTGGTGGGGGGAATGTCAACTGGGTAAGAGCCTCAAGATAAAGAGGCTATGACTCCCCAGGGCACAAGAGTTTATTTATCAAAAACTAAAGCCACAGCCTCCCAAAACAATTCAGTTGCTACCTTAATTATATTGTGTGAATTGATCCTTCCGCATATCTTTATCTCTGCAATTTACACCATCCTCACTGTCACTCATCTCTGAGTGCCCCCCCTTCACAATATAATACATTTTGGGAGAGGCTTAAGATCAAGGTCTTTGTCCACATGTCCTCATGAGGATTGGATTTAAGACCCCTTGGCTGCCCTTAACTTGGAATATGTCTTTGTGTGTTTACTCTCACCGTTGGTTGCATTGGTGGTGGTAGTTTAAAATTAACTTGCTGGGTTCCATTAACGTCTCAGTGGGATTACAAATATAACATTTTGAATTGTGAAAAAAACTAAAAAGAGGATTACTATACTTAGATGACTAATCTCGATATTTGGGTTTACAATACAAATAATAAATAAAAGAATGAAGGTAGGAAAGAGGATAACCTACTTGGGACCCCTTCTGTCCCTCTCAGACAGCTTTCTCTTTCCAATAAATATGTTCTGCTCTTAAAAAAAAAAATCAGTAAAAAAAAAAAAAAAGGAAAACAAGCATATATTACAAAATTGATGCTTTTTAATTCTGAGTGGTGAAATGTACATATGTTACATTTTTGGTGCTCTTATCTTATTTATCCTAGTACTCAGGAGGCTGAGGCAGGAGGATTGCTGGGAGTTTGAGGCCAATTTGGGCTACACAGTGAGTTCAAAGCCACAACAAACCCTGTCCCCCTAATAATATATATATGGATGTATAAATATTCTTATTAAAAAGAACACAAATAACAGTAAAAACAACCAAAAAAGAACCCCATCAAAAAGAAGTAATGTTGTTTACCTGTAGTAGTTAGGAAGAGTGTAATTTCATGTCTTAGCTAATAAGATGAAAGTGGTCTTCTGGGCATCCTCTGTCCTTTTTATACCATTTATAAGTCTATGAGCCTCACTAAATCCTAAGTGGGGTCAGAGAAATTAATAATCAGATTTTTTGCTGGGCGTGGTGGTATATACCTGTAATCCCAGCACTTGTGAGGCTGAAGTAGGAGGATCACCTTGAGTTCAAGGCCAGCCTAGGCTGCATAAGTGAGTTCAGTGCTGACTTGTACTTGTCTCACACACTGAGACCTTGTCTGAAAAGTAATGTGTACAGTAATTTGTTGACTTTTTAAATCTTTTTTTTTTGGTGCTTTTGGGTATATAATTCAGATCTTGCATGTGCTAGGTAAGCACTACCACTGAGCTATATTCCTAGCCCTAATGAGTGGTTAAAAACTGACCTTTAAATTTTCATTTGCAAAGAAGTTAGGTACATTATGATCTCGGTGACATACAATAAACAAAAAAGACTTCCTTGAACAAATTGAAGTCATTGTTTGATATTTTCTAGTACAGTTAGATCCTGTGCCAAATACAGGATGCTGGCAACTTTCTTTCCATATAGAGATAAAGGCACCAGGATATCCTAGAGTTTTACAGTACCATGTAGTATAAGCCAGAGAAGCTGATATTTAACATATAACCTATTGTTTCTTAATACTAGTTAGGTAACCTTGAATAAGTCATCTGTTTTTGTTTTTTCTAACTTTGGTATTCACTATATTCTTCATTTTTAAAATAGATTACATCAGATGATTTCTAAATCACCTTTCACCTCGAAAATGCTTTTAAATTTTTTTCATGTTAAGATTCTTTTGCTATTGCATGTTTACAAAAGTGAGATAGCTGGTTTTTAAAGAAGTCTATGTATTCTTTCCTGTGAGCTTGGTCTTCTATCTAACAAAGTGGTATATTATTTAATTTTTGAGATTCAAATGAAATGATTAAGATAATTTTCCCCAATAATTATGTGTGTTCATTTAAGGTGACAATATATATTTCACAATTAGAAAATTTATCCTTATATTCATGGTGTAGCATTGTTTGTGTTTGGGGTATGATTCAGTCGAGAGTGGGAATAGGCAAATTTAGCAAATTAGACTTTGTGTTTTTCAGAATAAGCTTCTCTGTAACCATGATTCTTAGCCTCACCTAGGCACTGAATAACAATTGTTCAATCTTTTTGAATATATTATATGTTATTAAAATAGTTAGGAGTTATGGGGACAAAGTCATATTTAGAACCATAAATAGTAGCTTGATTCTGAGAGCTATAAAGAATTTTAGACATATTTCAGATTCAAAGAATTTGAGGTGGAAGGCAGAATCATGGAAATGCTGAGGTGAGGAACAGAATGACAGAATGTCCTGGGCATTAACCCTGAGGTAGCAGAGCCAATACAGAAGCTAAGCCTAAAGCCTGGTGAGAAATACAAATTATTACTCTGTCCACAGTCTTTATCTTTTTAAATCAATTTTACTTAGTTTTACTTTACATATAATAAAACATACCCATTTTAGGTATAAAATTCAATGAGTTATAATGAATGAATATAGTCATATAACTACCACATAGAATATTTCCACTGCAACAAAAAGTCTTGCTGTCTGTTTCCAGTTAACTCTTCACCACAGCCCTTGGCTACAGGCAAGCGTAAATTTGCATCTACCAATTCAAATTAACTTTGCCTTATCTGGAATTTTAGTTGTTTATTTTTATTCATTTTTTTGGTGTCACAAATCAAACTCAAGACCTTGTGCTTACCAGTCAGGCTCTTATGCCATTGAGCTATATCCGTGGCCCTTTACCTGAAATTTTATAAAAATGGAGTTATATAGTGTAGGTTGGTATCTAGAAATTTTTAGCTTATATATCACTTTTTAATATTTTAGCATTATCAGTATTTTGTTCTCTTATATTGCTGAGTAGTTGACCTTTAGTGTGGATATGTAAGACCATTGTCAGGGGTATTGAGAATATTTTCTCTCATGATGTTTGCTTTTTGATGTTTTTATAATATCTTTGGAAGAGCATTTTAAAATTTTAAAAATTTAGACAATTTTGAGTCATGATTTTTGTTGTTATTTAAAAATTTTTGCTTCTTCCCACATCACATGCCTGTTTTCTCTGGTGTTTGCTTACTGATTATTTAGAGTTTTAAGATTTTTTTTCTTTTCAGTGCTAGGGCCCCGAGTGTGTGAGGCAGGCATGGTATCATTGAGATATGCAAACCCAGCCCTAAAATAGCTTTTTTTTTTTTTCTGGCCAGGAATTGAACTCAAGGCCTTGCACTTGCTAGATATGCTATGTTTTTATCCATTTCTAGTTAATATTTGGTGTATGGCACTTAAGAGTAGTGGTTCATTTAAATAGATATCACATTGTTCTAAAACTATATCCTTTTTTTTTTTTTGGTATCTTGGACTGGATGTTTATCTTTCTTCAAATTCATATGTTATAATTCTTGTTTTTTGGTTTTTTGTTTGTTTGTTTGTTTTGGTACGACCTCACACTTGCCACTCAGGTAAGCTCAGGCGCTTACACCGCTGAGCTAAATCCCCGGCCCTCATATGTTATTATTCTAACTCCCAATGTGATGGGGGTAAGTAGTGTTGTGTATGAGGGATAATTAGTAAAGCCCTTGTGAATGGGCTTAGTATCTTTATAAAAATGGATTCTAGGGAACTTTCTGTTTTCTGCTATTTGAAGATATAGTGGACAAGAAAATTATCTGCAAACATAGAAGAGAGGCCTCATCAGATCAGAATCTGATCACAGTAGTATTATAAACTTCCAGCTTCCAACACTGAGAAATTTTTGTTTGCCATAAGCCACCAGGTACAAGGTGCTTTGTTAACACATCCTGAACTAACTAGGACATAAGGATCTATAGAAATTGTGTACTATATTTTATCCCATTGATTTATTCTTCTGTCCTTGATCAATACCAGTGTTACTATTGTTTTATAGTAAGTCTAATTGTTTTTTCTTCTAGTTTTGTTTTTCTTGCAGTACTGGGGATTAAATCCAGGCCTTTATGTATACTAGGCTAGGAAAACACTGTATCACTGAGCTACACCCTCACCTTTGAAAATTTTTATTTTGTGATAGTGTCTAGGTTGTCTCAAACTCTGTCCTGGATAGCCAGTATTATAGGTATGTGCCACTACACCTGAATCAAATTTGTTTTGATTGCCTATATCCTTTGTGGTTATATATAAGTATTTGATTTTTTTAAAAAATAAATTTTATTAGTACATTTTAGACATAATGATAAAATTCATCATATGGAACTTGTATATGTGCATCATATATCTTGATCCTTCTTTTTTCTTCCTTTTCATCCCTTCCCTTCAACCCTTCTTCCCTTCCTTATTTACAAAAGCTTTGTTTCCTTTTTTCCTTTTATTCCTTTTCTCCTTTTCCATTCCCCTCCCCTCCTTAATTCTCTTTCCCATTTGAACATTTTCTTCCTATTTTACAGTACTGTCAATACATTTTGGTGTTTCTTTTGTTTTCTCACACCAGAGAGACCATGTGATATTTGAGTACGTGTGTCCAATTTATTTCACTAGAAATATTTTTAAGTTTATCCTTCTTTATGGCAGAGTAGTACTGCACTGTATAAAAACCCCCACGTCTTCTTTGTCCATTAATCAGTTGATAGGTATTTGGGCTGTTTCCAAGATTTAACTATCACAAACTGTGCCACTATAAGCACGAGTGTGTGTATATCACTGTGGTATGATTCTTTAAATTCTTTCAGGAAGATAGCAAAAGGGGAAGTTCCTATGAAAGTTCTAGTTTTGGCTTTTTGATGCATCTCCACACGGATTTTCATAGTGGTTGCACCAGTGTAGAAGGGTTCCTTTTCCCCACAGCCTTGCCAGTATTTGTTATTAGTTGGTTTCATGATAATAGCCATTCTTTCTGGAGTGAGATGGAATCTCAATGTTGTTTGAATTTGTGTGTCTCAAATGAGATATTGAACATTTCTTTCATATATTTATTTGCCATTTCTATTTCTTCATCTGAGAAGTGTCTTCATTTCAGATGTCCATTTTTGGATACGGTCTTTAAATTGGGGGCAAGATTCTTTTTTTTTTTTTTTTGCATAGTTTATATATTCTAGATACTGGTCCTTTGAGGAATAACTGGCAAAAATTTTTTTCCCAGACTGTGGTTTGGCTTTTCACTCTGAGGGTGGTTTCTTTTGCTGTACAAAAGCTTTTTAATAAGATGAGGTCCCAGTTGTTGATTCTATGTGATATTTTCTGTGCAATTGATATTTTGTTTATAAAGTCTTTGCCTACACCAGTATCTTTGAGAGTTCTACCTATTCTATCTTACAATATATTTAGTGTTTCTGTTTTAATATTTAGATCTTCAATCTATTTTGGTTTTATTTTACTGCATGGTGAAAGAGGTGGGTCTAGTTTTAATCTTCAGCATGTGGAAAGCCAGTTTTCCCAGCACCATTTAATAAAGAGGTTATCTTTCTTCCAGTAAAGGTGTCTGGCTCCTTTGTCAAAGATAAGGTAGTTGAGTGTGTTTGGAGTTGTTTCTGTATCTTCTAATTTGTTCCATTGATCCTCAGTTCTTTTTTTTTTTTGTCAGTACCACACTGTTTTTACCATGATAGCTTTGTAGTATACTTTCAAGTCAGGGATTGTCATGGCCCCTGCCTTGTTTTTATTACCCAGAATTGTTTTTGCTGTTATAGGTCTCTTTGGGTTCCAAATGAATTTTAGGATTGTTTTCTCTAATTCTAGGAGATATGATATATAGGTGTTTGGATTGGGGTTGCATTAAGTCTATATAAGAATTTTGGAAGTATGGCCATTTTCATAGATTGGTTCTTCCTACCCAATCAAAATATCAACTAATTGATCAAGAAGTCAAAGTAGGCCGGGTGTGGTAGCTCACTCCTGTAATCCCAGCACTTGGGAGGCTGAGGCAGGAGGATTCTTGTGAGTTTGAGACCAGCCTGGGCTACAAAGTGAGCTCAGGGCCAGCCTAAACTGCACAGAGAGACCCTATCTCAAAAAGACCAAAAAAAAAAAAAAAAAGTCAAAGTATAACAAGTTGTGGTTCTCCTAGCTTTCCATTTTCTAATACCCTTTTTGATCTCCTTTTCAGAGTACTGTAGTTTCCAATGTAAAGGTCTTTTACTTCCTTTGTTGGATTGATTCCTAGTTATTTCATTTTTTTGGATGGTATTGTGAAAGGTTGATTCCCTAATTTTTCTCCTAGTGAGTTTGTTATTTGTGTATAAGAATGCTATTGATTTTTGAGTGTTGACTTTGTTATTTTTTTAAAAAAGAGGATAAAACAATAAAACCAATCAAAACAAACCAGTGTAAAAGGTACAGGACTTCAAAACATTACAAAATCAACAATAGTTACCATACTGTCTTTTGATGTCTTCAGAATAGCTGCAGATAACTTCAGATATAGGGAAAATCAAACAGAACAGAATAGAATAGAAACAGTAAAACCAAAACAATGAATACAATAAAGGACTTCAAAACAAGCCTATAGTAAATCCAAAATTGCTACCGTAATATATCTTGCTATCTTTGAAATAGCTGCTTCTGCCATCAGATTTGACATAAACAAATAAAAAGACAATAAAACTCAATGGAAAAAAGAATAGAAATGATACAGGACTTACAAAACAAGACCATAGGGTATCAACAATAGCTGCAACCCTCAGAAGGAGATCCCCCCTAGATGTCACACTGCATCCCACTATCTCTGAACCTATGATCAGACCACTGGTCATAGACGTGCAATGTTAGTAAAACACCAGAGTATCACAGGCATCCAATTGTATTTCACCTCCATAGCTATGATCACAGCCTGTGTTTCTTCTGATAAGCTAATCGCTTATGGCAAGGGGGTTTGGGGGACTGGTGCTGCTTATTTGCCAGCTCACTCACCGGAAGGAGCTAAGAGTCTGTCTGTTACAGTACTGCAGTGGTCTGCATGTGGCACTGGTTCCCAGATGTGTTTACTTGCTGATGTGGCTTTGTTCTCTCTATCCCCTAGTCCGTGAATGGCACTGACTCATGGAGAGAGGCTGGGGTCTGTCTGTTATGGGTCCTGTAGTGGCCTGCGCATGGTGCTAATTCCCAGATGGGGTTTGCTTGCTGATATGGCTTTGTTCTCTCTACCCCTGGTCTGCGAATGGTTCTGATTCACAGGAAGAGGCTGGGATCTGTCTGTTCCTGGTCTGCCAGCAGCCCAGGCATGGTGCTGGTTCCCAGATGGGGTTTGCTTGCTGATGTGGCTTTATTCTTTCTCAAGTGTTGACTTTGTATCCAACTGTACTACTGAATTTGGTTATTAAATCTAGAAGTCTTTTTAAAATTTTGTTTTAAAAAGATAAAACCAAGGAAAATAAAAACAATAAAATCAATGAAAATAAACCAGAATAAGTGATACAGGACTTCTAAACTTTATGACATCAACAATAGTTACCACAATGCCTTTGTGGTCTTCAAAATAACTGCAGATACCACCTACAGACATATTGAAAATTGAATAGAACAGAATAGAGTAGAAACAATAAAAACAAAACAATGAATGCAATAAAGGACATCAAAACAAGCCAATAGTAAATACATAATGGCTTCCATAATGTCTTGCTATCTTTTAAATAGCTCCTCATGCCATCAGAGTTAACATAAACAAAACAAAAGAAAGTAAAAACCAAACCCAGCAAAACAATGAAAATGATATGGTTTCAGAGAGGAGATCTCCCTATGGGGCCAGGTTCTCTCCCTCCACAGTCTGCAAATGGTGCTGACTCACAGAGAAAGGCTTAGGTCTGGCTTTCCCAAGCTGGCAGCTACCTGTGCATGGCATTGGTTTCTGGGCAGGGATCCTCCTCCCTGTAGGGCCAGGTTCTCTCCCTTGACAGTCTGCAGATGGCACTGACTCATGGAGAGAGGCATGGGACTGGCTCTTCCCAAGCCAGCAGCAGCCCATGCATGGAGCAGGTGTTTGGGCGGGGATCTCCTCCCATGAGGTCTGATTCTCTCCCTTCACAGTCAGCGAATGGGCTGACTCATGAAGAGAGGCTTTTGTCTAGCTCTAAATATAGAAGTCTTTTTGGTGGCATTTTTGGAGTCTTCTATGCAGAATTTTGTGTCATATGCAAATAATGATAATTTAACTTTTTCCTTTCTTTATTCTTTTTATTTCTTACTCTTGGCTAATTGCTCTGGTTAATGTTTCTAGAACTATATTGAATAAGAATGGTGATAGTGGACATCCTTGTATTGTTCCTGATTTTAGACTGAAAGTTTTCAGTTTTTGTCCATTTAGTATGATGTTGGCAGTTCATGTCATACATGGCCTTTATTAGATTGAGATAAAGATCATCTGTTTCAATTTTCTGTAGGGTTTTTATCATGAATGGATGTTGACTTTGTTAAATGCTTTTTTCTGCATCTATTGAGATGATAAGAGTTTTTGTCCTTGGGTCTGTTAATATGGCATATGCATCTCTGAGGTGAATGCTACTTGGTCGTGATGTAAAATCTTCTTAATGATTTGCTGCATTCTGTTTGCTAGTATCCAATTAAGGATTTTTGCATCTAAGATCATTAGGAAAATTGAATTGTGGTTCTCTGTTTTGGTTTGATCTTTCTCTGGTTTTGGTATCATGGTAATGCTTGCTTTTAGGAATGCACTTGAGAGTATTGTTTCCCTTGGAATTTCATTAAAAAGTTTGAGAAGTAGTGCCATTAGATCTTCTCTAAAATTCTTGTAGAATTCAGTAGTGAATCTATCTGGGCCTGGGCTTTTCTTTGTTGGTAGGTTTTTTTTTTTTCCCTTGGTACTGGGGATCGAACTCAGGACTGTGCGCTTGCAAGGTAGGCACTTATGCTGCTGAGCTAAATACCCAACCCCATGTTGTTAGGTTTTAAATTTCATTGACTAATATTTAGAATTTTATATCTTCTTGATTCGGATTTGTTAATTGATTTATATCTAGGAATCTGTCTATTTCTTCTGTATTTTTCATCTTATTATAATACAGGTTCTTGAAGTAGGTATTGATGATCTGGATTTCTGGAAGATCTGTTGTGATTTCACTTTTTTTCATTCCTAAATATAGGGATTTGAGTCTTGTCTTCCTGTTTTTTTGATAAGGCTGGCTAGGGGTTTGTCTATTTTATTTAATTTTTTCAAAGAACCACTCTTTGATTCATTGATTCTTGGTATTATTTTCTTAGTCTCCATTGCATTAATTTCTGCTCTGATGTTTATAATTTCCTCCCTCATATGAACTTTTGGCTTGACTTGCTCTTATTTTTTTAATCATGAACTTGAGGTTCAACATTAGTTACTTATTTGAACTTTCTCTGTTTTTCTGATGTAGGAATTTACTTCTATAAATTTCTCTTGTAGGACTGCTTTCAGTGTATCCCATAAGTTGTGGCATGTTGCATTGGCATTTTTAATTGTAGAAACTGATTTCTTTTTCATTTCATCTACCAAGGCCTTCTCACTGAACTACATGCTCAGTGTTCTCGTTCTGTCTCTCTCTGTCTCTTTCTTTAGAGTGGGAAAGGTTTACTGGGGAATAGGACTAGCTCCTGAGAAACATGAGAGGTCCAAAGTGTATTGCCTTGCAGGTTGTTTTTTTTTAGTGCTTGGAATACTTGTCTCTAAACTCTCCTTGTTTTAAGGGTTCAATCCCCAGCAGGAAAAAAAAAAAAAAATCAATCACTTGTAGTAATACTGAATTAATTATTTTAAGGAAAATATAAGGACTTTTTCTATCATTGGAGGAGTGGGGTACATGAGAACTCATGCACTTTTTTAGTCTTTGTGATTCATTCTTTCTTGCTTTCTTGCTTTCTTGCTTTCTTGCTTTTTTGTCTTTTTGAGACAGGGTCTTTATGCAGTTTAGGCTGGCCCTGAGCTCACTTTGTAGCCCAGGCTGGTCTTGAACTCGCAACAATCCTCCTGCCTCAGCCTCCTTAGTGCTGGGATTACAGGCGTGAGCCACCATGCCCGGCTAGTCTTTGTGACTCTAAAATTGTTTCATGTGTGTTTAGAATGCTTGTTGCTGTGTGGGTTTTTGTTTGTTTGTTTGTTTTGTTTTATTTTGGTACCTGGGAATTGAACTCAGGACCTTGCCTTTGCCAGCTAGGTGCTGTATTTCTGAGCTACATCCCTGACCTGTTGCTGTATTTTTGTGATAGCTCCTTTGAAACTCTTGCCAGATAATTCTATCATCTTTGTCTGTTGATTGTCCATATTCATCCAAATTGACATTTTTTTTCCTGGTTTTTATTATGGTTACACTCATTTGGGGTTACATCCAGGACATTTTGAATATTATGAGACTCTGTCTCCTTAAACTTCCTGTATTAATTAAGAGCCATGGGGAAGAGGAAAGGTACTGCCTCTTTGTTGCTGTTCACCTTGTGTTAGCAGCCAGTAGCGCTCTACTTCACAGTGGCTGCAGACTCTGGTGGGAGGGGAAGGATCACTACTTCTCTTGTTCCTTCAGGGTGGAAATGATCTGCAAGGTTCTGTCCCACAGACTTCACAGCATCAAGTCTTTGGTAGTTGATTTTCTTTTGTCCAGGATTTTTGGGTATAATTATTAGAGGGAATATTAGAGTTCTTTTTCCAGCTTGTCTAAAATCAGAAGTCTCTTATTAGACATTTTTGTATGTTGTAATTTTATTTATTTGCTCTGTTTATTTTTTTTTTCCAGGCAAATGAAGATAAAATGATGTCTGCCAACCTAAAATACTTTTCTTTGGGAATTTTGGTCTTTCAGACTACCAGTTTGGTTCTAACAATGCGTTATTCTAGGACTCTAAAAGAGGAGGGACCTCGTTATCTATCTTCTACTGCAGTGGTTCTTGCTGAGCTTTTGAAGATAACTGCCTGCCTTTTATTAGTCTACAAGGATGGTAGTAGGTATCTAGGTTTTTGTTTGTAATTAATACAATTAATTTAAATTACATATAGGTAAACATGTGTTGGTAACTACACATTTGAATTCTTGCATATTTCTAATTCAGCTAGTAGTAAGAACATTGAAATTTTTTTTTTTTTTTTGGTACCAGGAATCAAACTCAGGACCTTTCACTTGCCAGCCAGGTGCTGTGCCATTGAGCTATATACCTGGGCCAACACTGAAATGTTCTAAAAATTTTTATTAAGATACTTTTATTTGGTGATGGTCATACCTTTAATCCTACCTCTTGGTAAGCTGAGACAGAAGGATCCCAAGTTTTATTCAAGCCTGGATTGTATATCTAGATATGGGTCAGCCTGGGATATATAATTTGCCATTTTAATGATTTTGTTTGTTTTTATACCTGGGATTGAACTCGCAGCCTCAGGCTTGCCAGGCAGGCGCTTATGCTGCTGAGCTAAATCCCCAGCCTTTAATGATTTTTAATGTCAGGTCACAAACAGAAACTGTGTAACTATTAAAAACTCTCCATTTGTCCTTATGTCTAGCCCCTCACAACCTTTAATTTACTTTGTCTCTGAATTTGCCTTGTCTAGATATTTCATATAAGTTGAATCATGTAATTATCATTTCATGCCTGACTTACTTCACTTAGCATAATGTTTTCAAGACTTCATCATGAAGCATATTCCTGAACTGATTTCTTTTATGGCTGAATAATATTTCACTGTGTAAATACCATATATATATGAAATAGTGCAGCAGTAACGATGTTTGCATCCCTATTTTCATTTCTTTTGTACATATAGGAGTAGTATTGCTTGGTCCTCTGGTAATTCTGTGTTTCCTTTTTTTAGGAAAAGGAAACTCAAACCTTTCTATAGGAACTTTACTGTTGTATTTTCATTGGCAATGTTTAAAGGTTCTAGTTTTTCCACATTCTCACTAAAACTTGTCCCTCTCATTCTTTGTATATTATGGCCAGTCTAGTGTGTATGAAGTGATATCTCATCGTGGTTGTGACCTGCATGTCTCTAACCACTTATGATGACTTTCCAGTATGTGTTGACTTTTTAAAATTTTTTTTGAGACAGAGTTTCACTGTGCAGTTCAGGCTGGCCTTGAATTTACTGTGTAACCCAGGCTGGTCTCAACAATCCTCCTGCCTCAGGCTCCAGAGTGTTGGGATTACAGGAGTGTGTGCCACTGTGCATGGCTATTGTTGACCATTTCTGTATCTTTTGAGCCAAATTTGACAAGACTTGGTAACAGGATATATGAAGCTCAGTAAAAAGAAAAATATCCAGTTTGAGGAATAATTTCTAGGCATTTAAATTCAATTATTGGGTAATTTTTGGTTATTGCAATGAATGATACATGGAAGATAGATTTAAAGGAAATTTAGCCCTTTTGTTTGGGTCCTGTTAAGTTTGGGATGCTATAAAACATTCAAATTGAAAAGTCAAATAGAGTATATCAGTGTGAAACTGAAGTCTTTGTCAGTTTATATATTGCCTTAAAGTCAAGGATTGCAAAAAAAAAAGCAAAAAAAGAGTTGTGAGGTTATGAGTTCGATCCCTGGTACCAAAAAAAAAAAAAAAAAAAAAAGTCAAGGATTACAAAAGGAACCAGAATGCTAAGGATTAGATGAGTTAACCTATTACATATACTAGATGAGAAAAAAGGTACAGACTGAACTCTATTATATCATTCCTACTCTTTAGAGGTTAGACTCAAGTTAGGCATTGTGGGGCATCTACTGCTGGGAGATTGAGGAAGAGGAGGACCCCAAGTTTGAGCCCAGCACATATCACGTAGAGCCTGTCTCAAAATACAAAATAAAAAGGTCTAGATCATGGCAGCAAAACTATGGCATACGTGCTACAGCAGGATTGTAGAGCCCTATCGGCTTGTGAACCAATTGTGTGTTTTTTCTAAACTAAAATGTCAGTATTCCAGTTAAAGTGTAATGTTGGCACTTTGTGATAAATATGTGCATTTTGGGTTGCAGTTTGGGCACTTGGTCACTAACAGTTCATCATCACTGGTCTAAATAAATACAAGTATCCACTGTACTTAGCACTCTAGAGTCAAAATACCTTTAATAAAATAACTGCATTGTGGAGGATACAATGATACTAGTTTTCAGTGAATTGAAGTGCAAATAGGTATCCCATATGCAAAAATAAATTCCAAGTTTAAAATACTGATATTTAAAAATAGCTTTATGATTTTAGCACTGTCTAGCTTTATGTCTTTTCAAACAAGACATAAAAATAAGCCATAAAGGAAAAAACAGATCATTTGGGGAGATACATTAAAATGAAAAAAATGTGTGTATATAAAACCAGGTAAAATCACAAGGCACAATTTGTTGGAAACTATTTATATCACATGTAACCACTAATAATTTATATCAAGAATTACAACAACCTCTACAACTCAGGAAACATAACAAGTCAATAGAAAAGGAGCTAAAAGCTAGAAATGTGTAATTCATAGAAGAAGAACCCTGGCCAACCTATCAAAAGAGACCTTGGGCTGAGAGGGGTGGTCAGTGATGAGGCCTGATCTGACAAGTGCAAGGTGTTGGGTTCAATCCCCAGTGCTATTTAAAAAACAAAAGAGCTCAGTCTCACTAGCAATCGGGGAAATCAAAACCACAAAATACAATTTTCTTGCCTCCAGTTTATAAAATAAATTTAACATTATCAAGAATTGGCTGGAATGTTGGACAAAGCTTTCCCTAAAGAGAAAAATTAAGATAGTATTAATCACTTTAGATTTGAATTTAAAATAAGCTAATTTTTTTATTTGAAAGGGAATAAAACAATAAAATGAAACAAAACAATGAGAATGATAATTGAATTTTAAAAACAGTAGGAAATGGACAATAGTTACTATATTGCATATTGTTATCCTCTAAATAGATGCTCAGACTGCTGGCTTTAGGTCTGTGAAGTCAATCAGACAATACAAGCATTGAATTCTTTCTTTACTTCAGTTGCTGTCATCTCAGCCTGCATTTCTCCAAGTCAGCTGGTTGCTTGGCAGGGGTGGGGGTGTTAGTCTCCCTGTCTGTGTACTGGCTTCTGGTGCGTGAGAGAGTGATGCTGTTCCTGGTTCTCTCAGCTGGCTTGGCCGCTGCTAAAAAATAAGCTAATGTTTTAGATTTTTTTCTGATAAATCTTGAGGAAAAAGTGTTATTTTTATTTTAGTTCATGTTTTTATTGAGATTGAAAAAGGATATTAGATAGCACTTTTTAAATTGTTTTCATTTCAAAAATATTCCACCTGTAACTTGTAATCCCAGGTTGGCTGAATCTGGAGGATCACAAATTGAGTCCCATGTGGGCATCTTAGTACAATCCTGTCTCAAGATTTAAAACAAATAAATGAATACATAGATAGATAGATAGACAGACAGACAGACAGGGTGAGCTTTGGATAGAGCTCACTATTAGAGTACCCTGAGGTTCAATTCTCAGTACAACAAAGACAAATAACTAACAAGAAAACAAGAAAAATGTTTTCATGGACTGATCCTAGGCCTTGTGGTGCACTCTTGTGATCCTAGTGTTTGTGAGGCTGAAGAAAGAGGATTGTGAATTTAAGGCCAGTCTAGGCTACATAGCTAGTTCTTCAAACCCAGCTTGGACCAAATAGCAAGATTGTCTCAAAATAAAAATCAAAGCAAAACAAAAAACTTCTCATAATCAAAGTTTTCCTGTTTATATTAGAGGGAGTCATCCACAACATGCAATTGTTGGTAAAGTATAGGGCTTCTTACAGTTTTTTGTTTCTTGAGGGGTTTCACTTTTTGTGATTAATAATGTAGTTTGGTTAGTTCAAAGTTTTATTTACAATTTCCTTCTCCATTTCTTGTTACTGTTGTGGAGGAAATAAAGGAAGAGATTTGATTTCCCAACTCCCTTGCCAGTAGGGGTAACTATCATAGTCTAGGTCAATGAGAGCACAGAAAGAAACCTTAAAGTTGTTATTTCATCCTCTTCTTGCTGCCTAAAACAAGAATCAGTGATTCAGCACTTATTTGATGACCTTGTAAGATGCTATATAGTTAATAGATGAAAACTGTGAAGGTAAAAAACCTGTATATTTAAATATATATACTGAGGCTAAGTCCCTGAGTTACTATGGAAACCTTAGATTTGGACTCATGTTGTGTGAGACAAATTGAGCTAGTGTTAGCTGGGTTTTCTGTTGTTTGCAGCCAAAACTACTCCCTGATTTACCTTGTTTTCCTGATTAAATCTTTATAATTATTAGTTGCCATGACTAGCTGATGATAAAGGAATGCACAAAATGTAAGTTTTTATACTGTTACCACGGTAAAGAATACTTGGTTAACAAATTAATGCATTGAGCTTTTGGTTGTCATAAATGCGTGTGTACACATGTATGTATACAGGTAGATACAAATCAATTTGGCTATCCTATATATAGGAGTGAAAGAGTATAAGGATAATGTTCTTAATGTGTTCCCTTCTAATATTTAACATTTGAAAAATTAGCAACACAAAAGTATGTTTCATATTTAAAACTATCATAACAAGTGGCTTAATTTCCTCTGTTTATAAATTAGAAAACAGACCTTGAAAGAAAATATTTTCAACTTACTTGGAATTAATTACTGATTTTTCTTATTTCACTTGTTCTAGAATGTAGTCTAAGAGCACTGAATCGAGTACTACATGATGAAATTCTTAATAAGCCTATGGAAACACTTAAGCTTGCTATTCCATCAGGGATATATACTCTTCAGAATAATTTACTTTATGTGGCATTGTCAAATCTAGATGCAGCTACCTATCAGGTACTTAAAATACCTTTCTAGTAGAACTTTTAAAAGAAAGATGGAAAGAAAACAACAATAATATTGCTATTTTCTTTTTCAGGTCACATATCAATTGAAAATTCTTACAACGGCATTATTTTCTGTGTCTATGCTTAGTAAAAAGTTAGGTGTGTACCAGTGGCTGTCCCTAGTAATTTTGATGACAGGAGTTGCTTGTGTGCAGGTAATATTTAAGATAAGTTTACCTTTCATTTTTGTCAGTGTTTCAAAACCTTATTTATTTTGCCTAGAGAATATGGTTCCATTGTTAAAGTAAATAAATGTGGACATACTTTTTGAGTATTTCCTCCATGAAAAAATACTATGTTGACACTGAGATAGAAATAAATAAAAATAAAATTTTATATAAAGAAATGAGTAAGAGAGCCAGGACTACTGGCACATGCCTGTAATCCAGCACTCTGGGAGGAGGCTGAGGCAAGAGGATTGCAAGTTTGCTCTAGCCTGAGCAACTTAGTGAGATCCTATCTCACAAGGAAAAAAGGTCTAAGATACAGCTCAGTGTAAGAGTCCTGGGCTTGGGGTTGGGGATTTGGCTCAGTAGTATAAGCACCTGCCTGGCAAGTACGAGGTGGTGAGTTCAATCCTTGATGCCACCAAAAAAAAAAAGGCCTGGACTCAATCCTCATTACCCACCCCCCAAAAAACCAAATAGGGCTGGAGTGTTACTCAGTGGTAGAGTACTTGCCTAATACCATAAGGCTAGGTTTGGTCCTTATCACCACGCACAGGAACAAAAGAGAAAGGAAGAGAGGGAGAGAACAATGACTGCATATAAAACAATGCTAGTTTTTTACCAGATATGTTAAACATTTAACATTATTAGATATCCCCTTAAAGTCTATCAGCTTTCTTGAAACTATTTTCTTGGTTTTCTTATGATTTCTGAATAAGATATGAATAATTTTGATATTTTATTTTGTTCCTCTTTTTTGAGACAGTCTCACTACATAGTTCACACTGGCCTAGAATCACTATCTAGGTCAGACTGGCTTTGAATTCATGCCTCTGCTTCCTGAGTGCTGAAATTGCAGGTGTGTGCTACCACACCCACAGGACTCCAATTTTGATACTAAGAGCTATTGAACACATTGACTAAGAAGTCTTTGGTAACAATGAACAGGATACTTTTTAAATAAAAAATGGCTTTAAAAGAACTCCAGCTCAGGCCAGAGATGTAGCTCAGTGGCACAGTGCCTGCCTGGCAAGCACAAGGTCCTAAGTTCAATTCCTGATACCCCAAAATAAAAGTCCAGCTCATAGAAGATCAATCAGAGAAGTGAAAAACTAGATTTCATAGAAAATTTAACAGTACTTATAAGATATCAGTTGATCAGCTGTGGGTCAATAACATAGGGTATCTTACCTGGTATGATGATTTTGGAGTGCCTTCCAAAAATTTTCCTTTTAAGAGTAATGAAAGTTTTCCTTCATTTACTGGTAGACTTCTTTCCTTAGAAAAGTTTTCCTTCATTTTGCTTGACTTAACACATTTTTTTTTTCTAGTTACCTATGTTTTTGCTGAGGTAACACAGGGAACATGTAGTTCTAATCCTTTCATCTACCTATCTGCAATGATAGTCTTTAAAAAATTAGCCTTTAAAGCCAAGGATTTAGCTCAGTGGCATAAGCACCTGCCTGGCAAGTGCGAGGTTGAGTTCGATCCCCGGCCCCCCAAAATTAGCCTTTAAAGATTATCTTAAAGTAATAGATTGGTCTCTGTAATAAATTAAATGTAAAGTATTTATTGTCCCTTAGGATATTTTTTTGAAATCAGAATCTGAAATAGTAATATATTATTACTGTAGGGAAAAATGATTCTAAGATTTTTATTCAAAATCTTTTCTTTGCATTTCCCAAAAATGGTACCATATGTATTTTTGTTAAGGTCTGTGGAGGCTTTTATTATGAATTTTGCAAAATATTACAAAAATTAAACATCAACTTTATTTTTGCTTGTATTCAGTGGCCCTCAGAATCCCAAGAGCTTGAGTCTAAAGAACTCTCTGCTGGTTCTCAATTTGTGGGTCTCATGGCAGTTCTCACAGCCTGTTTTTCAAGTGGTTTTGCTGGAGTTTATTTTGAGAAAATCTTAAAAGAAACAAAACAATCAGTATGGATAAGAAATATTCAGCTGGGTAAGTTTTAAATGTTTTCTAATAATATTTTAAAGAGTGATTTTTAACAGTAATTATATTGTATTTACAGATTTCTATGGACATTTAAAATAAATAAGTTTTGCCTAAAATTTGCTATTGGTGCAAATATCTGGCAATGTTTTGCCTTTTTAAAAAATGTGCTTTATTCAAGAATATGGATCTGTAGATTTGAAATAAAATTATAGCTTGTCCTTATCATTGGAGTGTTAGTAAATTTATCCTTGGTTGCCATTTCTTTCCCAGAAGATATTGCATGTAACATATTTTGCTCCTAGACAAGGGGATTGAGATACTTAAATGAGGGAAGTTGGCAGTGATCAATTTTTCATTTCTTTTCAGCTCTAAAAATGCATTTAGTTTTCAAAATGTTGTGTTTTAGTCCTTGAATAACACTGCAGTTTTCTAACTGGAAGTATGTAGCTTAAAAATAAATAAATAAATAAATAAATAAATAAATAAATAAACCCATATTGAAGGATCACTTTTCAACAAATATTTATAGTATTGTTACATTTCAATCTTACTCATGGATTTCAACATTTAGTATTTTTGGCTTATATTATGTTGTAATACTATGTATAAAACTGTTCATGTGAGAAGCAACTCTTTGGCAGATCAACACCCTCTATTTTAAGCCTTCGTCCTTGTGATTTCAGGGCTTATTTTTTTACCACCCCCCATCACATTTACTTATTTCTCTAGATTAGCAACTGTGTTTTTCTCTCCAACTCCTAACCAGTAAACTGTACTCAGAATGACCCATATTTTAAATTACATCTTCCAAATTTGATTAGGATTTATACTTTTACGTTTTCCAGTAATGTAAAAAAATCTGAACCTCCATTTTATCACAGTAGAATTTATGTTTCTCTCTAAAATTTGTAGAAATATGTTTTGCTTATAAGAACATTCAAGGTAAATATTTTTAAAGAATTTAATCATCTTTTGCTCAGTTTGTCTAGAAGGCAGAATCACACTCTTGAATTCAGTAAACAGCTTAATTTATCATTTTTTTATTTTGAAAACAAAATAGAAAAAAGGATAGACATGATACAGAATTTCAAAAAAAATTAAGAAATCACTAGTTAATATCTTACATATTGCTATTTTAGAAGAAGTTATTCAAGTTATAAAATCAAAGCATAAAAATGAACAATCGAACAATGACAGCACAAACTATTCTGTTTGATGAACTACCAAACACTTAGTAGTATGGTTATCTATCTTGTACACTTAAACATATATTCAGTTATATGTGTATACCTGCAGGTTATTCTTTCCTTTCGAGCACTTTCTTTCCCTTTCATTATTACAATATCTATTATACATTTTAGATCTTATTACTCTTTTTTTTATTACTCTTTTAAGTTTACTACTATTTATTTTTTACACTAGAAAGACAATACGATATTTATAAATGTGAGTCTGATTTATTTCACTTATGAGGATACTCTCAAGTTGCTTCCATTTACCTATAAAAGCCTCGAGATCACCCTTTTTATAGCTAAGTAATATTCCATTGTATAAAAATACCACATCTTTTTCATCCATTCTGCAGTTGATGGGCATTTTGGTTGTTTCTAAGATTAGGTATTACAAATAGTGCTGTAGTGAACATGGGTGCTAACTTACTATTTTAGAAAGAATGTATCTATAGCAAAGTGGTTAAGCACTTGGTTTTGAAGTCACTTTTGATTTCATTACTTATTACCTATATGACCTTTGAGAACTTAACCTTTCTGAACTTTACTTTTCTCATCTATAAAATTTAGTACCTAATTATAATACCTATTTTGTATGTTGTTATGAGGGTTAAGTAGGATAACACATATAAAGTGTATGTCTTGCACGTACATTGTCGTGAGCACTAATATCAGCTTTTTATATAAATGTGCAGATAGAAAAAAAATATTCAACATTTGTATGAGTTGGATAACATTTTCGTGTATTGTAAGGTAAAAGTAGATGATAAAATCTGAATTCTTGATTCTGTGGTGCTTCATGGATCTCTTTGAATTGATCTGACCACTATTCTTATGGAAAAAGTGTAAGCCATCTGAAAAGTTTTAAAAAGATGTTTAAGTAAGTGACTCAATATTACAAGAATAAAAATTAAAAATTTTTTCAAATACCAATTTATAAAAGATTAGTAAATGGATAAGAAACCTTAGCCAGAGAGTCAGAAAACAGGAACTATTACCTATGGTTGCTAGGAATGCAGATTGATATAACCTTGTTAGATCTGTTTTTTGTTTGTTGATTTTGGTTACTGGGAATCAAACTCATGACCTCATGCTTGCCAGGCAGGCACTTATACCACTGAGCTAAATCCCTGACCCAGTTAGGTCTCAATTTGGTAATGTCTACAAAATTTTTAAATCAATATAAGCTTTGATGTAAGACTTTAACACCCAAATGAGACTTTATCCTACAAAACAAAAAATAGATGTCCAAGGTTCTTTGTTTTAGCATTGGTTACAACTGTAAAAAATAGAGAAGACAGATTAAATAAATTTCTGATTTGATTAAATAATATAGTGGTTAAGAGCACAGATTCCAAAACAGGGAAGAAAAGAAAAACAAAGAAAAAGAAAAGATCAGACTACAGAGCCATACTATGTGGATTCATATGAATCCATTACTTATTATAGTGTGAGTTCATAGTGTCCTATAAAGGAAACATACAAGTATCTGTCTGATAGGTTTATAATGAGTAATGTGCATAAAGCACTTAGAATAGTTCTTGGGACACATTACATTGTTACATGCGTTTATTATTCAGACCGTGGAATAATATTATGCAACTGTTAGAATGTAGTAGATCTGTACATACTGATATGTATGACATGCATTCATCTTTGTATACTTGTTAACTTTCCATCACTAACAAATATCTCAGAAAAACTAATTTATAAAGACAGTTTTATTTTGGCTAACAGTTTTAGAGTTTTCAGTCCATGTTTAGTTAGATGTGTTGCTTTTGGAACTGTGGTAAGGCAGTAATTCATGATAGAAGCACATGGTTGAAAAAGCTGTGGTTGCTGGGAAGTAAAGATGGTATGTCTCTAGTGACATAAGACCTTCCATTAGTTTCCACCTTGTGAAAGTTCTACACCTGCAAAGTAGTGTCATGAGCTGAGGACCAAACCTGGCCCTTTGGTTGACAATGTAGAAGGAAAGATGGATGGATGGATGGATGGATGGATGGATGGATGGATGGATGGATGGAAGGATGGAAGGAAAGACGGACAGACATATGTAATTATCAATTACTCTTATAAATTAAATTTAAAAAATATGTTGGGAATTTTTTAATTATCTGACAGCATTTCACAATGAAAATTAGACACATAAGACAAATAAGGTAAGCAAGCATAAATGAAATTTTAATAGTGTTTTACATTCTTTTCAGTTCTTTTCCATCATAGAAAGCTGCTTAGTTAAGGTTTTTTGTATATAAAGAAAATTAATCTCTTTGCAAATATTTCAAAACTACTCATAAAGTGGTCCTAGAAATGAAGGGAGGGGAGAAAAAGGAGAGATAAAGGGATGAAAAAAATTAAAATGTTATGTGCATATACCTATGCCCCACAAGGAATGTAATAATTATGTATTTCAAACATTTACTTAAAAAATAAAAGAGAGAGAGATGAGTCCTGTAGATGTTTGTCTCTAGCAATATTCTTGGAAATTTCTCAGATAGTATTGGGATAGGCCGTACTATCCAGAATTAAGCAATGAACAAATAGTTTTTTGCATTCACTGAGCTGACTTGCCCTAACAACAAGATTTCAATAATCCATACACATTCTGATGGCTTGCAGTTATCTGACTTTTTCTCAGCCCTGATTTTTTTTCTATATTGATTGTTGTGCATTTAAAATGTCTAAATACAAAATAATGCTATTGTATATGTGACCCTTTATATATGCATATATAAAACGAAATACACGAAAATCTAAACATAGCAATAGAAAGATACAAGACAACAAAAAAATGACATGTTAAAATAAGCATCTTACGAGGCTGGGTATTTAGCTCAGCAGCATAAGCGCCTGCTTTGCAAGCACTTGGTCGTGAGTTTGATCCCCAGTACTGATTTAAAAAAAAAAAAAGCATCTTACAAATATTTGAATGAGCAACCATGTAATCATGTAATTTATGTTGGGACTAATGCAATCATTGTATTGGTATCTCTGGTCTTTTTTGTGTTCTTATATTCTTACAGTCTTCTTATATTCTTATAATCATAATATAGTACCAAGTATACTTTTGTTGTTAAATTTATGTAAACCAGCTGGTTATGGTAGCACATGCTAATAATCCCAACATTCTGGGAGGCTGAGGCAGGAGGATTGCAAGTTTGAGCTCAGCCTGGGCAATTTAGTGACTTTTTTGGCACTATTTAAAAAAGAAGAAGAAACAAGTTTATATTAACCAAGTTAAAAAATCAAGTATAAAGTATTAAATTATTTGAAATGTCAATAAAAATATCTTCAGAAAAACTATATGACATAGACTTAATTGTTTTTTAGGTTTCTTTGGGAGTATATTTGGATTGATGGGTGTATATGTGTATGATGGAGAATTGGTATCAAAGAACGGATTTTTTCAGGGATATAACCAGCTGACCTGGATAGTTGTTGTTCTTCAGGTAAAGCATGCAAAGTCTTTAATGCTAATAAACATTAGTTCATTATAGAGCATCAAAGTAGCTATTTACATACTGATTTGAGGTGAAAAAATTCTCTTGTGTTCTCTCATTGTATTGTTCATCCAGGAAGGTTAAAAGTAGAACCGGTTTTGTTGCCTTTATGAAAAATTATTTGAAAAGGGTTATGATTAAAACTTTGGAGTACTTAAACTTAACATTGTGAAAACACAAGTTTAAGAATAAAATTGTTGAAGCTAAGGGCAAGCACAACTTTTAGTTTTTCTATACCTTCTATCATTACATAGATGGTCTATGGTATAAGACCCAAGAAGCAAATTTAATTCTGCAACAATTTTAAAATTTATTTTATAGTTACATAGTTGAAGCTGTCACATTTTTTCAGTTTATATCCAACTTGTAATTGTTCAAGAGTTGAGTAATTTTATTTTCAAAAAGCACTCATTTCAAGCTAGGCATGATGATGCATGCCTATAATCTCAGTATTGAGGAGACTGAGGCAGGATTATTGCGAGTTTGAGGCCAGCCTATCTACATAGTGAGTTCAAGGCTAGCCTAGATCACACAGGAAGACCTAGTCTTGGAAGAAAATTTTTTTTCTATTGTGTCAAGCATAGTGGTGCTTACCTTTATTTCCAGTTAGTTGGGAAACTGAGGCTAAAGGATCACAAGTTTGAGGCCCACCTGTCAACTTCGTGAGACCCTGCCTCAAAAAATAAAAGTGGCCTGGAGCTGTAGCTAAGTGGTATAGCACTTGCCTAATATGCGTAAGGCCTTGGGCATTTAAACAATAATACAACCAAACCAAACTGAACTGAACCAAACTGAACCACCATAAACATTAAGCCCTCTTACCATCAAATGAAACTTATTTGAGTACTCAGGAATATATAAAAATAAAGATACAAATCATTGCCCTCAAGTGTTTTGGATTTTGGAATATTAGGATATATATGCTATATCTTGGGGATGGAACTAAAGTCTAAAACACAAAATTATATATATATATATATATATATATATATATAGGTAACTTTATATAATACATTATTTGCAGTACAGCTAGCTGTTTTGTGACTGTAACCCATCATAGAAAGTTAAGTATGGAATATTCCATTTGTGGCATTATGTCAGTGTTTAAAAATGCTTAGCATGTTGGATTGGATGAGGGATACTCAATTTTACAGTAAACTCTTGTAGTGCTGGGGATTGAACCCAGAGCCTCAGATATGCTAGGAAAGTACTATACTATAAGAGCTATGTCCTAACCTTCCCTCAAACCTCATTTTTAAGTAGCCATAATCTGGAATTTGAGGGGGATTTGGTAGAAAATTCTTCAGATACATGTAAAGAGAGTATACAGGGCTGAGAGTATAGTGCAGTGGTAGAGTGCTTGCTTTCTATGTGTGAGGTCCTAGTACCAGGAAGGAAAGAAAAAGAAGACAAGAAAGATGAGACATGGAGGTTCATGCCTATAATCCTAGCATTTGGGAAGCTGAAGCAGGAGAATTGCCCTGAGTTTGAGGCCAGCCTGGGCTAAGTAGTGAGTTTAAGGCCAGCCTGAACTACAAAATGAGACCTGTCTCAAAAAGTAAAAACTGAGCTGGGTATAGTGACAAAAGCCTGTAATCCCAGCTCTTGGGAGGCTGGGATTACACTGTAATCCCACTGTAAATTCAAGACCAGCAAGTCTCAAAAAAAGAAAGAAAGAAAGAAAGAAAGAAAGAAAGAAAGAAAGAAAGAAAGAAAGAAAGAAAGAAAAGAAAGGAAGAAAGAAAGAAAGAAAGAAAGAAAGAAAGAAAGAAAGAAAGAAAGAAAGAAAAAGAAAACAGAAAAAGAGAAAAGGAAGAAAACTGTTTAGGAAGCATAAGCATAATCCTAACAATGACAGGTGGATTAGAATAGGGAAAATCTAGAAGAAGAAGAAGAAAACCAAGTTAGGATACTGTTGAAAGGTTAGTAAAAAAAATTTGAGGGAGCTGTAGATGTAGCTCAGTGGTAGAAAGTTTATCTAGTAAGCAGTTGGCCCTGGGCTTAGTATCTAATACTAGGAGGAAATAAATAAATAAATAAATAAATAAATAAACTATGTGATGGGACGTGCTTGTAATCCTAGCTACTGCCAACCTTCCAGCTACTTGGGAGGCTGAAGCAGGAGGATCACAAATTCAACTTAGGGCAATTTAGAGAGACCTTGTGAAAGTAAAGTGAAAGGGGCTGGGGACAAAGGACTGAGTGCTCCCTGAGTTCAGTTCCTATTAGCACAAAGACAAAAACAGAAAGAAAAAAAAAATACATACATTTGTTATTTGTTTATTTATTTATTTTTAACCCGTACACTTAGAATTAATTTTTACTCAAAAGTTACACTGTCTCTGTATTCAGTAACCAGTTTTCTCATTTTTCTCCAAACAAGTGGTGTTTAATTGCTAATTTGGATAAGCATACATTTTTAAGAATCATAATATTATTACAAAGTGGAAGCCGGGCATGGTGGCTCACGCCTGTAATCCCAACACTCTGGGAGGCTGAGACAGGAGGATCCTTGTGAGTTTGAGACCAGTCTGGGCTACAAAGTGAGCTCAAGGCCAGCCTGAACTGCATAGCGAGACTCTGTCTCAAAAAAAAAAAAAAAAAAAGGAGGTCTGAAAGCTATCCCTTTGAAAATCCAGTGTGTTGGACAGAGAAAAAGGCTTTATTCATGTCCAAAGAAAGAGGAAGAGGGAGCTTTGCTCACAAATCAGCTTCATACACGATAGGAATAATGAGAGAAATAGGATAATTGACAGGAAGAATATTCATGTTTTAGAATAGGTGCTCTTCTAGGATCTTGGTACCATCTTTTCATCCTTTTATAGTTTGATGCTTCTGATCATGAGGCTGATAGGTGTCTTTACCTCCCAAGGGAGTGGGAAGATATTAGGCAAGTCTGGTCAAATTGAGCCTAAATTATAGTTCTGGGAAAAATATTTTGCAAATAATCCATGTGTCTACATGCAAAGCTGAGTAGAATCTGACTCAAAGGTCATGGTAACATGGAACAGTGTATGAAGAGAAGCCAAACATCTTCATCCCATTCTGGCCCTATTTTGGTCACCCATCACCCATCTGCAGACCCTAGTGAAGAGTCAGTATTTACAGCAAAAGTGGCCTTGAAATCCCTGAAAAGTAACCTGGGCAACTGTTTTAACATCACATATTAGAGGTGTTATTGCAAAGCTAGAAAGAAATTTTATGTATTGCCCAGAGATGTGTGCTCCAAAATGAATAAATTGACCAAGAGCAAGTAAAGCTGAAGATTGTATTTTGATCTTCCCTCTGGTAATGGTATGATCAAACTCCATGCAAACTTTTGATAGTTTCTTTATTAGATACCTTTTGAAATGAGTGCCCTGTTGAACCAAACATGCAAATCTCTAGTGGAAATAAGAGATGCTTAATGTAAATCACTTATATTAATGAGATTAAGTTTATAGAGAAAGCCTAAAGCTTCATGAGTAGTAAAAATAACCTCTTAAAACTTTTACAGGCACTTGGAGGCCTTGTTGTAGCAGCTGTGATTAAGTATGCGGATAATATTTTAAAAGGATTTGCAACCTCTTTATCCATAATATTATCAACACTGATATCTTACTTTTGGCTACAGGATTTTGTGCCAACCAGGTAAAGTATTTTTTATTTCTTTAAATCTCCATAAATATATAGAAAAGTAAGAATTCTTCTTACAGTAATCCTGTTACAACTTTTGAGAAATCATTGAAATGTTTTAAAATTCATTTAACTATCTTTTAAAATAAAACTACCTCAAACTAAATACATTGAGGGAAAATTTTCTACCAGAATATTTTTGAACAAATTTGAATGCCAGCTGGGTGTGGTGGCATATTCGTGTAATTTTAACACTTGGGAGACTGAGGTAGGAGGATCACTACAAGTTCGAGGCCAGTCTGAGCTATATAGTGAGTTCAAGGCCAGCATCCACTACGTAGGAAAACCCTGCCTTAAAAAACCAAAACCAGACAAACACACAAAAATTTGAATGGCCAGAATTTTCCTAATATGTCTGAATGTTTTTCTCTTGAAGTAAAACAGTCATGAAATTTTTATGTCATATAAAACAAATCATGCCACTTTAACTAAATCCAGGAGAGTAGATGACATTCCTGAAGATAATTTATAAAGAGAAGGTGCCTCAAGAGAAGCCTCAATTCAATAAGCAGGCAAAAGAGCAATTTGGGAAGGAATTATAAGAGGAGTGGTGAGAGGGACTGAGAGTGGAAAGAGGCAGGAGACCCAGGGCTCTGTGGTATCACAGATGCCAAAGAATGAAGCAGACTCAGGAAGAATTCAGTGTGATGAGTACTCAGGACAGCTGGTATTGAAGGTTGTGGGAATTTTTTGCGTACTAATTTATAATTGCATAGTAATTGCATACTAATTTATAACCCAGACTGACTGGATTACCTTTTAATGACTTTCAAGACAACATTTTTAGTTTTCTTCCAACTTCACTCTCTTCCTGATTTTCTTAACCTCTAAACTTTGGAGTCGTATCTTGTTCAGTTTCACTTTATTTTGAATTTGAGGCTTGTGTATCTAGTTGCCTGTTCAACCTTTTCACTCTGAAGTTCACTAGATACTCATTCCCTACTCCTGGCTGGGTTTCCCAATTTGGTAAATGGAGCACCTTCATTCTTCCAGTGGCTCAGGCCCAAACTCTCCTTGACTCAAAGAAGAACAAAGTTTATCCACATTAACTGAAGGAAAGCAGTATTTATAGATACGGTTATAGAATGGTTTCTAGAAGGTTCGTAAGTGTGTGGAACTTCTTAATTTTCTGAAGTGGAGTAAAAAGTTAGGCTATCAGTTTATTTTTTGTTTTTAATGCAGAAACAAATTTTGTCAACTCTTCCTTTTTAATATCTCCAGAATCAAACCATTTTTCACAACCGCCACAACTATCACCCTGTTTCAAGCTGCCCTCATTCTTATTAGGGTAAAAGAAATAGTTTTCTGACTTGACTGCTTGTTTTTTCTCTTGTCTTGGCATCCTCTGTCTTCTGTTCAACCACCAGAATGATTTTATTTTCAGTATAAATCAAATATATCACTACTATGCTCAGAAATCCTCTTAATTGCTTCCCATCTCCTAAATTGAAAAGGTTAATGGATTATTGACTTGGCCCGCATCTACTTCACTGTACTCATCTAATATTACTTTCTTCTTTGTGTTATTTTAAAGCTAGAGTGAAATTAGGCTAGGTGGCACATACCTGTAATCCTAGCACACTGAGAGGCTGAGGCAAGTAGATCATAAATTTGATTTCATCTTGGCTCAAATTTAGCAAAAATCCTATCTCATAAAAAAGGAGGGTAGGGTAAGGATGGGATATAAGTTGTGCAAAGGCCTTGGGTTCAATCTTTAGTACTGAAAAAAGAGAGGGGGAGGGAAAAAGGGAGAGAAATGAACTATAATGACTTCTTTGTCAAGGGCTTTGATTTGCTCTTCATCTTAGATCTCATCTCCTGCATTCACATGGCATTACTTCTTTTTCTTTGTTTTGTTTTTTATTTTTATTTTTTGAGAGAGAGTGTCTTGTTAAGTAATTTGTGCTGGTCTTGAACTCATTGTGTAGCCCAGACTAGCCTCAAACTCGAGGTGATCTTTTCGCCTCAGCCTCCTGAGCGCTGGGATTACAGGCATGTGCCATACCATGCCAGACTGGCATTACTTTTAAATTAAAAAATACCTTCTACCATTCAAACTTTTTTTCCCCTTCTTCAGAAGACTTATCATCAGATAAGAAAGAAGGGATAGAGCCAGGCATGGAGGCTGAAGCATTTGATCTCCAGTTTGAAGCCAGGCTCCGCTATATAGTGAGATATTGTTTCCAAAAAAAAGAAAAGAAAAGAAAAAGAAACAAGCAGAGCTGGTATTTAGTATACACTATATACTGAGTATGTTTGTTGGATGAATGTCTTAACATTTTAATATAGCTTGTGAAATTTATTCGCATTATTGCTAGAGATAATATTATACATAGAATTTGGCAATAGAAAAATATGTTCTTTATATTTTTGAATTGAACATTATAATTTTAATCCTTCTCTAGCAACCTGAACAGCAGGTCTGTGACATGCATGCTGAGATCTATACTTTTTCTGAAACAAAAATTTGAAAGTATTTTTTTTCACAGCTTGGTATAGAAATGAGTCATTTAACTATTGAAACTAGTCTAACAACACCTAATGTCTTAATGATGCCTTATTCTCTGTTTATTAGGTGGGGAAACTATGTGCCTTAATATTGAGACTATTTGGAACTTACACATCCTTGAGGTTTACTTAAAAAGTCAGCATTTTCCAAAAAAAGGAAAAAAAAATTAAACCTCATATAGATCAAAGTAATAAACTTTTAATTTTTCTGGTTTTTTTTTTAATTTATTTAAAGAGAAACAAAAGCATGTAAAGGTTAGAGGTAATACAGAATTCAAAAAAAAAGATAATAAGAAATCACTAGTTAATAAATTACATATTGTCCTCTTAGAAATAGTTGTTCAAATTACAAAATTAAAGTGTACAAAGTAGATAGTCACACAGTGAGAGTGTAAACAGCTACACATGCATGAATCTCGGCATGTATTTCTGTACTTTCTGTATTAGAGGGAAAAACAAAACTTAGCAAGACAAAACAAAACAAATTCCTATAAAAACATGAAACCAAAAAGTTGTATAAAACCACAGTACAAGGTGATCTACAATGATTACTATGTTGTTTCTTATTATCTTCAATAGAATATCTATATCATCAGGCATAATTGAATATAGCAGTATAATTGAGTATAGCAGTACATAACAGTATTAGTAAAATAAAACATTGTAGACAGTATAAAACTTCAAAGGCAGGTAATAATCAAACCATAGTGGATATTCTAGTGAATCTTGTCATCTTAAGTGCCGTTGCCTATACCCTCAGACTTGATACTATCAATCATAACAGCTTTGAATAAAATCTATCAATACAAAACAGTGATCTAACAAACCAGATTCAATTATGATCAGTCATGGTAAAACCGTGTAACTTTAGGTTAAGTTAATAGGAAATTAAGGATGATTACCATACTATATCCTGTTATTTTCAGGATTACTGTCTGTGCCCTCAAATCTAGTACAGGTAGAATGACTGGAACAGAATATAATACATCTAAGCAGAGTGGTGTGAGTAATGTGAGTTTTAAATCCTGGGGCACTATTAACAATACAGAGTATCAAGGCCATCTATGTTAGAGATTCTAGCCATCCTTCTCTCCCTCATTTCTGCTATGCTATTTTTCTGCCTTTGTTTGTCTAGTTTTCTCCTTCATTCTACTGCCAGCCCCACTCATTGAGGCCTTTCTGCCACTGTTCCTAAAATCCTGGTATTTTTTTTCTCTCTCTCTCCAGAATGTCCTTCAGTATTCTCTGTAGGTTTGGATTGGTGGTTACAAACTCCCCCAGTTCTTCCTTGTCCTGGAAGCATCTTGTTTCTTCATTAATTTCTAGTGACAGTATTGCAGGGTACATCAATCTGGCTGGAGGTTATTTTCTTTCAGGGCTTGGAATACTTCACTCCAAGCTCTTCTTGATATGATGGTCTGTATCAATTGAGAAGCCAGCTGTGAATCTGATGGGCTTACCTTTATAGGTAATCTGTTTCTTTTCTCTGACGGCTTTTAATATTCTGTATTTTTATTTATTTTATTTTAATTCTGTTGAATTTCTGGTATCTTGATTATTATATGTCTGGGTGTAGGTCTGTTTTGGTTGTAGGTGGCTGGAGTTCTGTATGCCTCATACAACCAAATGTCATTTTCTTTTCCCATGCTTGGGAAGTTTTCCTTAATTATTTCCATCAATAGCCTTTGTAATTCACCTGTGTGTATTCCTGCTTCTTTGTTCATGTTTCTTATTCTTAAATTGTAGATTCTCTTGTCATCTTCTAGCCTTTGTATTGTTACTGCCTGTTTCCTTGTTTTGTTTATTTATTTATTTATTTTTTATTGCTACCGGGGATTGAACTCATGACTATGCGCTTGCAAGGCAGGTGCTTACACCGCTGAGCTAAATCCCCAGCCCCTCCTTATTATTTTTAAGAGATCTTTCCTTTCATGATCACACATTGCAAACTTGTCTTCAAGTTTTGATAGTCTATCCTTAGTTTCTTTTAAGGAGTTTTGCCAGCTTTCAGTGGAGTTTTAATTTCCTGGTAGTCTCTTTGAATCTGCTTCATGTATTCTATATTTTCTTTATATTCTTTATTGAATGTTTCTCTCCTTTTTTTGTGTTCCTCCCTTCTTCCGTCTGTACCATCCTGAGAGATGCTTCCTGAGAGCATTTCTTTTATTACTCTACTCATAGCTTTCTTTACCTGATTTACTATTTCAGTTTTGAGCTCATCTACAAGGTCCCAAAGATATCTCTTAATGTCCATTGAAGCCATGTCTGATGTTGTGTGTTTGCCGCCCTTAGTCTCCCTTGTTTTCCTTCTGGATCGGTGCTCTCAGGGTTCTGGGCTGGGGGCCTCCTTCTGCCTCTCTCTCCTGTCATGGCCCTGGCTTCCTCCACATAGGTTGGCCATGTTTCCTCCAAAGCACGCTGGTGAGGGAACTCTCCCCTCTCCTGCCTGCTCTTGTCACTGAGGTATAAGCAGCAGCTGTGTATGCCTACCCCTTCCCACTGGGCCAGCCAAACTTCAGGTGCCTTCACCTGGTTAGTGTGTGCTAGGTGCAGGGAATCGATTTGGGACGGCTCACTGGGGCCTGGCCAGGGGCTCGGCCCAGTCCAAGCAAATCCCACGAATCTGCTCTGGGGAGGGAGCAACCAACTGAAGTCACTGTCACTCCCAGTTCAGGCTCCTCCTGCCGGATTCCAACATGTCACCCATTTGGTCTCGCCCTTCCTGTGTGGGGGGGGTCTCATTCCCAGCACTGACCGTGGATTAATGAAGGTCCCTTCACCAGCTCCACTCTCCGTTGGGCTCACCAACCCCCAACTTCAGTACTGCTGTGCTTCCCGTGAGTGGTGGCAGGAATGAGTTTGGGCAGCTCTGCCTGCCGGCGCGGATTCATGCTGGTGCAAACTTGGCAGGTCACTGTGAAAGTGCTGTGTCCTGTAATTTTTAGCTGTTTCAGTTGTAGTCCTGATGTATTTGATGAGCTTTTTTATGTTTTAATTTCTTCCTGTGTCAAGAGGATCCATCTCCCTCTGTCTGGGTCTCTCCAGGGTGTTTTATTCTGATGTATGAGTTGTTTCTCCCAGGAGGCTTTGTACTTTGTTGCACACTGACTGGCCATCTTGTCTTCTCCCACTTTTAATTTTTGAATCATGCAGGGAAATGTAAATGTAGTAAATAAAAAAGTAAATCAGAAAAGTAAGTTTTCCCTAAAGTAGGTAAATGAATGGTTTGTCTTTGTGCAGTCTTAAGTAACAGATTTCCCCAATCTTCATTCAGATCTATTTCAAATGTATTAAAATAATTTCTTTATTATCCCCATTCCACCTCCTAAAACGTATTTGGCTTCTCTGAAATGATATGCCTCTACCTATCATTCTGACTCTCCTTTTAGCAGCTTATCCATCCCTCCTCCTTCCCTTGACCTTCTTATCAATTGCTCTGTTGTAACTGTGGTGAATGAAAATAAGGCCCAATTTCACCTAAACTCTAGATAACTCCCTATTCAGTACTGAGGATTAAACTCATGGTCTCATATCTGCTAAGTACTCTACCACTGAGTTACATCTGCAACCTTCTATAGTGGATCTCTATTTTCTGTTTACTGCCAGACATCTTTGTTGATATTTGTTATATCTGTAACTTGCTACTACCAATATCATATCTCTGATATACTAACTTTTCTAATTTATTTTTCTTATACTCCTTATTTTACTTATTGATCTTAACATGACTCCACTTAGCCTTCTTGTTTTTTTAAGCATAAATTTATTAAGTAGCTACCATTCAAGTTCCTATACTAGATTTTGGAACAAAGAATTGAATGAATGAGCCAAAGTTTCTTGTTTTCAGAGAGGTTACATACATGTGAATAAATGATCAGTGCAGCTGTGGAAGTATATATACAGTCTTGTTAGAGAAAGGAGGCTCACATCCTTGTAATTATCATTAATCTGATAGTATGTTTCTAACAAAAATTTTCCCTCATAGTCACTTAAAAATGCAGTGGTTTCCTGATATTATTCAACATTCCAATAGATCCTAGTAGAGGTATCATAGAAGGGAAGAAAGACAACTAAATTAAGCATAACTCTTTGTGCAGTTCCAGAGCTCTGGAAAGCTAAGAAAAGTTGATGACCTAGGGGATTTAGCTCAGTGGCATAAGTGCCTCCCTTGCAAATGTGCAGTCGTGAGTTCGATCCCTGGTTTCGATAAAAAAAAGTTCATGATCCTTAATGAAGAAAGTGTTCAGATAGTAGTTTACTCAAACTATAAAAAATTACCTAATATTTTTGCAGTAGTAATCTCAAGATATATTATAGAAAGTTTTATGTTACTTTAATTGGGATGTATAATTATGTGTAAGGCCTCTGAAAAGTTACCCACTTACCTCAATACTTGCTATTAATCATAGCTATCATTGAGCTAAGTGCACACTAGTGGTACAACAGTAAATGAATAGCACATGGTTGAAAAGGGAAGCAGATAAATGAATAATTCATTATTTATTAGCATTGTGATAAGTATAATAGTGTAACACTGCCTAGGGGAATGAATCTTACTGATGTAGACGTAAATTGTGGGGTATTTTTTGGGGGGGTGCTTTTTGAGACAGGGTCTCGATACGCAGTGAAGCCTGGCCTTGAGTTCACTTTGTAGCCCAGGCAGTCCTCAACCATGCCTGCCCTGAATTGTTATGAACAAACATTTTTCTTGAGGAAAGGAAATTGTAGACTGAGAGTATGTCTGAAGACACTGTCTTGATAGAGCATGACAGTGAATGGCTGACTTACAGTTTTTGTTTTGTTTTGGTACTGAGGATTGAACTCACAACTGCGTGCTTGTAAGGCAGGCGCTTATTCTGCTGAGCTAAATCCCCAGCCCCTGACTTACAGTTTGATGAGGAGAAATCTGGGAGAATGAGGTTAAAGGAACCATATTTTAAAAGGTCTTTGATATCATAATAAGGATCTTTGCTTTCATAGCAGTTTTTTTTTCCAGATCAGAAGAATGACATTGTTAATACAAACTTTAGAACCAACATTAATATATGTCTCAATAATAGCATTTTAAAAGTATGCAGTTGGTGTGGGGGTGCATGCCTGTTATCCCAGCACTAAGGAGACTGAAGCAGGAAGATTACTGTCTTTTGAGTGTCAAAAAAAAAAGTATGCAAATTAAAAGTTTGATAGTCTCATTTACATCCAGTTTAAGTTCATTTCCAATTGATATGGAGTAGATTATAGCTAAAGATAGATCAAAAAAGAAAAACTATTTTATAAGCTTCCTGCAGTTAATCTAATTTCCTTTTATTAAGCATCCTATGAAAATCAATTCAGAGCCTTAGATATTACTTTGGGTTTTAAATTAATTGTGTTGGGATTTGGCATAAAAGAATGAAATTTTCCTTTTATATTTTCAAATAAAGAATTGAGACCTTTTATCATTGAATGGATTGCATGCAAAATCCACATTAAAGTGAAATAAAGCATTTGAACTATCTGTTAAATGTAGAACAGTAGAAACGTAGAACAGTAGATAAGAGTGCAGGCTCTAGTAAGATGCACCTAGATTCGAATCTTGTTTTTCATTTAACCTTGTGGGACTTTAGGCGTTTATTTAAACTGTAAACTTGTTTCGTCATAGTTTAAAAAAATGAAGCTAATATTAGTACTTTTTAATAGAGCCCACTCTGAGAACTGAAATAATGCACGTAAAGCATCTAAATACCTAGAATGTAGCCAGTCAAGGGTGGTGCAGGCCTAATCCCAGCACTTGGGAGGCTGAGGGAGAAATATTACTACATAATGAGTTCAAAGTCAGCCTGAACTGCGTAATGAGACTCTTTGTCTCAAAAAAAAGCATAGTATGTTTTCTATTTGTCATCTGTTTTACTGGAACATTCCCTTTTCCTAGTATAAATGTTTTAATAAAGATATAGAAAGATTTGTTTTATCTTTATTCTGATTTTCATCTTTTGGTCTTTCTTTCATTTTATTTAGTGTCTTTTTCCTTGGAGCCATCCTTGTAATAACAGCTACTTTCTTATACGGTTATGATCCCAAGCCTTCAGGAAATCCTACTAAGGCATAGTCATGTACTGTCTTTTACTGGTTTTTGTGATGGTGCACTAGGAATCTCAACATGAATCTTCCACGAAGGACATCTACAGATTTTCTGAAGATACCATCATCCTGAATCTGATCATAGTGTTCAAAGGTTTGAGAAATATACATGCTTAAGGATAAAGCATGTACTGCTTATCTAGGATTCAAAACTTGAAGGTATTTCCGGGAATTAAAATTAGAAGAAATATTGGAGGAAACTTGAAATCTAAGTTTAAAAAGAATCTACCTTTTTGATTGCTGCAGAAATGTCCTATGCATTCATTGTAAAGCACACAAATGTGAGATACCGATTTTTGCAAATTAGATGTATTTACCTTTATTAAATGTTTTTATCTTATTCTTTCTGTAAAAATATATCAAATCACATGGAATATTCAAAATTTGAAAATCATAATTACCTGTAAAGCAGTGAAAACAGAACTATGATTTGAAAAACATTTTCACGTATCGAAGATTTTTATATTTATACAAAAGATTATTCAATTTAGGATTGCTAAATATTATTTGTTCAATTATGTAAAATTTGATAAAATAATATTCTGGGTCTTGTTTGTCAGAATAAAATTCATATTTAAATTTAGTGTAGAGCGACATCTGTTTCTCTACATACATCCTAAGACCGTTTAGTACTTTGCAACAGCTAAAAAAATCCAGTTGTTCCTTGCTCTATAGTGGCCAGAGACTTTATAATAATGGAGTTTTACCCTTAATTTCTTACATAATTGCATTTCTTTTCTATAAATCAGATAAAACCTTAATACTACTTTAAGTTTGTATGTGTTAATTGCCATTAAACTTTTAAAATGTAATCTAATTGGGTTAAATACTCATGTATTAATTTAAAATAATCACTATTATCTGGTATCTCCATTTGGAAAATTTTGAAATAATGAGCATATACCATATACAAGTAGAAAATTTATAAACAAATATTTTGCTCATTGATCTGTAGAAATTTCTTTTATCTACAACTATTGAAGAAACAACAACTAAACAAATAGTAGTATAGTTAAGTGTGGACCAAGAATAGCCAAGTGTGGTAGCACATGCCTTTAGTATCAGCACTTGGGAGTTGAGGAAGGAAGACTGCTGCAACTTTGCAGCCAGCCTGGGTTGCATAGTGAATTTAAGGACTACACATCAAGACCTTGTCTCAAAAAACACAAATACAAACAAACAAAAACCCACGAGGGGACCAAGACCAAAATTGACTTTTGTTGTAAACATTCCTTATTGACATATTACATTACTTTAAATAGCAATATAACTTTAAGAGTTAAGTCTGGTCGAAAGAACTTTTCAGATTTCTCATAAGCCTGTTGTCCCCAGTAATATGGGGCCCTTGTGATTGGGAAAGGCAGCTGAATTCTGAATTCCCTATATTCCCATAGAGCTGCTGGAAAGGAACCACCATTTTACTTTAAAATAGTGGATATTTTTTCCTTTTTAACACTGGAGTTGAGAATACAAATTGTATGAATTATATAATAAGTTGGTTCAGAGGAGAGAGAATATATTAGAAATAGTAAGATGAATTAATGGGCAAATGTGCTTTTTATAATTGGGATATAGTTTTAATTTAATTATGAACTATATACAGAATCACCTATTGAGTATAAGACGTATTTTATTTTTTCATTTATATTGTATATATTTTTAAAGACTTCTAATAAAAACACTGTAAAAATGAGTATTTTTATATAGTTCTAATGGATTTTGTTAAGTAGAATTTGACTCAAAAACACTGTTGTTGGGGACCTGGAGTATAGCTCAGTGGCACAGCTCCTGCTTGACAAGTGCAAAGTAAAGTTCAATTCCCGGTACCACACACATATACACACACATACACACACACACACACAAATACTGTTGTCTGAAGCTGTTGGGTACTCTTGGCTAATTTGGACTGTGTGTTACCTTGATAATGCAAACATAGCCTGCAGATTAGAGCTCTAATAAACTTCATCCAGGGTTTAAAGTTGCTGAAGATTATAAGATATTTAAAATCAATTTTCTGGGGCTGGGGATTTAGCTCAGCAGCATAAGGGCCTGCCTTACAAGCACACAGTTGTGAGTCCAATCCCCGGTACTTAAAAATAAAAATAAAATTAATTTGCTGATGGTAAAAATTTTCTGGAAGCCAGAGTTGAGATTTTCACTGACCACCTTAAGACTACAGCAACACTTACATCCTGTTTTGTACTAATTGAAATTAAATTTTATAAGTACACAGAATTCAAGACTAAAAAATAAATATATTCAGCTCACATTGAGCTGAATTGGGAAAATTATGTTATTCATGCTATGTATAATCATTTGTTAATTTGGGTATAGTATTTCCTAATTTTTTTTTTTTTTGGTATGCCCTATTTTAACACTTAAAAATTTATACCAGCAATTATTGAATGTTAGGTATATTTTCAAGATTCCAAATGAGGATTATAAAAATATAATTAAGAATTGCAAAAATGGGCAAAATAATCTAAGGTGTATTTTCAAAGCAGATTTTCATTAAGAATAATTTACATTTTACTTTTTTAGTAGGTTTGAAATTGTTCTTGGACTACAGAGTTTCTAATTTTTAATTCATAAAGATACTAATGTTTGAGATGGTGAATTCGTGTCCTTGGATCATATCATATATACAGATAATGCTATTTTATGTAAGTGGCTTGTGTTTTCATGGCCTTCAAAGGTCTTATTATATCAAGCTTTTATAACAATGACACTTTGATTCTTTACATTTCCATGCTTTTAAAACTGAATTTGTTATCTCTTAACTACTTTGTTCAATGTGAAAAGGTGTTCATTCATGGGAGAAGAGTACCAGTTGATAAATTCTATTAAAACTTAAGAATATGGTAATGTAAGAAAGGTTTGAAATGTAGCACATAGATGTTTCAAGACATAATAGTATCAACTCTTTAATAAGTGATTTTAGAGAAATTGTAAGCTACTTATATGTGGATTGTATAGTTTAGAGATGCAAAATTTAAATGTTTACATCAATTTATTTTGAATGTCACAAAGTTTCATAGAAAGTAAAAGCAGTTTGATATTTAAGCTTGATTCTAGTATCAGAATTTGGAAGGAAACTGACATTTTTGTTCACTTAGTATACTTGTGAATGTTCTTACATACTGAATTATTAGACTTTTAAAATGTCATTGTACAGTTTTTTTAAAGAAAGAGTTCAGCATCACTCATTTAAATGTTCACTGTAAACATTTAATTACTGTGCTGTGCATGCTTTACATAAGAAAAGGTTTATAAAAGTTACTTATGCTATATTGAAAATCATCTTAAAAAACCTCCAGGATATTCAAAGTAGTTATAGGGCCAAAGAAAAAGCACTTTTATCAAAATCTAGTCCTATGTGCCTTGCTTTACCAAATACCTGACTTTTCTGGAGGGTATTTCTGTAATTCACAGTGTTAGAACACGTGAGCAAAATTAGTTTCAAGATTAATTAGGGCCAGGGATATAGCTCAGTGGCACAGCCCCTGCCTGGCAAGTACAAGGTTCTGAGTTCAATTTTTGGTACCCCCCTCAAAAAAAAGATTAATTATAATTCTTTTTTTTTTCTTTTATGGTTTCAAGATTTGCTGTTTAAATCTATTACCCAAAAAGTTAAAATAGCTATTCTATAAAAGCATTAGTGAATAGTACTCATTAAATTAATTATGGCACCTTTGTACCATCATTCAACTTTTTAATTGTATGTAATTGTCATTTTGTCATTTCATTTCTTATGATGTAATTACTGTAATTTAAAAAATATTCTTGAATGATTTAGATCCTGAATTTATCTGTGTTTGAATTTCATTTGTATAGAAAGATACTTTTTGAATTTGGGAGTGAGATTTGTATATTTAAATTTTTTTGTATATTTAAATTTTTTATGGATATAATACAAAGGAATGTATAAATTGGTCTTTTGATAAGTCACTTTTTAATTGATACGCTTCTCTTGTCTTTTTTGATATCCATTATCTATTTAGTAGATTATTGAAATAGGTTATTTTTAAAAATAATTCTAGCTCAGTGGCATAAGTACCTGCCTGGCAAGCACAAGGTCGTGAGTTCGATCCCCAGTACCACAAAAAAAAAAAAAATTCTATATAGCTTTTTCTTATCTTTCCTTGTTTTTCTTTTTATTTGTATCTGTGGCTTATTCATATCAAAATGAATTGCTAGTCTTTACCTCTATTTAATTTTTTCTCATGTTTGATTGTCCTTTTCTCTAGTCTGTGCTCCAGCATGAAAGACTGGGTTTTATTTAAACTAGTTAGAATTTATCTATCTATATGATGGTAATTGTCTAAACATATTTTATTTTAAATAAAATATTTCTCTGGTAGCTTCACAGTTAAGTATAGTAATTAATTATATATTGTTTCCATGATTTGAACATAATTATTTCTGTTGTGACTATCAGTTCAATGCGTAACGATCAAATGTAACAAGCAACCTATGAAATTTTATGTCTACAGCTGAAACTTTACACAACATGCTTTATTTTAAAAGGTCTCTAAGTAAGAATATTGGCAATTTTTTGCCAATGTGTGGTGGTGCATGCCTGTAATCCCAGCACTTGGATAACTGAGGCAGGACTGTGAGTGTGAGATCATCATGGGGTGCAAAGTGAGACCCTTTCTCACAACAAAACAGGCCAGGTATGGTGATATGTACCTATAGTACTAGCAGTTGGGAGTGAGGCAGGAGGAAACAAAAACAAAAGTAAACAATATCAGCTTTTTGTTTCTTTGTTTTTGAGACAAAGTATCACTATATAGTTCAGGCAGGCCTTGAACTCAGAATTACAGGTGTGCGTCACCATCCCTGGCATCAGCATTTTTAAAATGTATGCCTTTTTTTTAAAAATAATTTCTCATCAAAACCATTAACTGGGAATCTTTAATGTGTAACTTTTTTGTATTAGAATACTTCTGTTAAAAATATAACCCAACTCTCAAATTTAAGTATTATGCAAAGATATAGAATAATCTTGTAACTGTTAACATTTGAACAGGACCAGCATTAGTAATCATATTGGTCTTTCTTATCACATCTTTGTTTCTGTTCTTAATAATTATTTAAACGAGGACCGAGTACTTTTTGTTTGTTGTTTTTGAGACAGGGTCTCATTATGTAGTTCAGGCTAGCCTTGAATTCACTAGGTATTGCAGCCCAGGCAGGCCTTGAACCACACCCAGCTAGGGACAATTCTACATTTATTCCAGAAAAGAGATCAAGGAAGAAGCAAATTACTTCTGTAGTGGAGAGGGTCTCAGGGATTGCTAGTTCAGGGTTTCTCGAAGTCATTCTCAGGTTTGATATTTGCTAGAAAGAGCTAAAAAGTTAGCAGTTATACTCCAAGACACATTTATAACAGGAACAAAATACACAAATTAGAAGCAGGCAAAGGAAGAAACACAAGATAGCATCTAGTAGGCAATGGACTTGGAGCTTTCAAGTGTTCTCCTTCTTCAGTCGCACACATCAGTCTGCTCCTGCCCCCCAAGCATGAGTGTGCACAGGAGGCTCACCCAAGCTTCCATGTCACATTTTTATTTACCTGGCTTGGTTGACTGATTCTTTGCCCAAGTGGTTGAACCCCGGAGATGTTTGACATCAGCCTCCAGAGGTCCAACATAGGTCAGCTTTGTAGGGAGTATCTTAAAATAGGTCTTGGCTTAACTGCTCAGGATGGCCTGGAACTCGTAGTCCTTCTTCAGCCTCCTAAGTAACTGAGACTACAGGTGCATACCACTGTGACTTATGTACAATTCTTATTTATAAAGACTTTCAACTTACATAATGTCATTTTTAATTTTAGAAATTATGTGAAGTTTCTGAATGTAGCATAAATCTAGGGTAGAAAAACATCATCAGATACTGCATAAGTAGAATATATTTTTATATAGATAGCATAGTATGGTTACTTAGTTCTCTGTTCTGATGTTGAATAACTTTAGTAAGCTACAACTTTTGTTTTTGATGTATGCTCCTGCCATGTAATCCAGGTTGGCCTTGAGCTCAGTATATAGTCTAGATTGGTGTCAAACTTGCTGAGGGCCTCGTATCCCAGCCTCTTGAGTGCTGGGATTACAGGTGTGCAACTACCACGCCTGGCCAAAGGCTTTAGTGTTTTATTTTGTTTTTTGTACCATGGATTGTACTCATGACCTTGCACTTGTGGAGCTAAATCCCCAGCCCAAGGCTGTAATATTTGAAAACACAAATTTAACGACTGACTTAAGGGATGGGCATAGTGATGTGTCTGTAGTTCACACTACTGAAGTGAGATGGGTGGATGACTTGAGGCCAAGATTTCAAGGCCAACCTGAAGACTGGCCTATCTTTAAAAAAAAAAAAAAAGTGCTGTAATCCTAGCACTTCAGAGGCTGAAGGAAGAGAGCCACCTAGAATTTGAGGCCAGCCTGGGCTACATAGTGAATTTGAAACTACAAAATGAGACCCAGTCTCAAAAAAACAAAACAGTCGGTACACTCCCTGGTAGTCCCAGCACTTTCGAGGCTGAGGCAGCATCATTGTTGAGTTCAAGGCCAGCCTGTGTTACACAGGAAGACCCTGTTTCAAAAACAAAAAACAATTTTAAAAAACCCAAAAAGGTTTATATTATCTTATTTAAACTAGAAATTAATGTGCAATTTTTGAACAAATTTTAAATTAGCCATTAACCATTAGCAGTTTAAAGAAGAGCTACAGAGAAGAGCTGATGCTTGTTATTTGGCTCATAGGTAGAGCTGCATTGTCATTAGGTCCACATTTCTAATCATACTTTATAAGAGTCTGAGTGTCAGCTCTCTGTGTGGTAGGATCAGTGTATCCCTGCCTTTCATATATGCATTTGTGCTCATTTATTCACTTAGGATTTCTAAAATGTTGAAAGTAATGACTTTAAGAAAAATTAATGTAGTAGTCTTTTGGAAATATAGTTTACCCTAAATGTATACACTTTCTTCTGACTGACAGTAGAACACATAGAAAGTTGAAGAATGAATGGCTGGCCACAGTGGTATATCCCTGTAATTTCAGCACTCCAGGGGCTGAGGCAGAAAGATCCAGGAATATCACCACAAGTTCAAGGCCAGCCTGTGATGCATAGTTTAAGAGAAGCCTAAACTGTATAGTGACACCCTGTCTCAAAACATCTACCCCCAAAAAGATGAATGTTGTTACAGTGTTTTGAGGTAATCTGAAAATGGATTTTTGTTAAATGTACCTTAAATGCAGAGTATGGAAAAAGTTTTGTTAAATGTGTTAAATCACACGTGTTTTTAACATTTGCATATGATACTAAAGAACTCTGTGTTTGCGTGTATGTGCACATGTGCTCTACTGGGGATTGAACCCAGGTCCTCGTGCATGCAAGGTAAATGCTCTATTAGTGATCTACATCCCCAGAGCTTTTTATTTTATTTTGAGATAGTGTCTCATTAAGTTGCCCAGGCTGGTCTCAAACTTGTAATCTTCCTCCCTCAGCTTTATGAATAGCTGGAATCACAGGCCTGTGTTACCCTACCCAACTAAAAACTTTTTAATTTAAATTTTCTCCATCTAGCCAGGTGTAGTGGCACAAGTCTGTAATCCCAGCACTCGCCAAGTTCCAGGCCGGCCTAGGCTACATAAGCATGTTCAACGGCCAGCCCGCATTACAGGGAGAGACCGTGTCTCAAAACAAAGAAAAAAAAATTTTTTTTCTCCAACTTTTCATTTTGAAATATATATTAAAGAGAACATACTACCTAAATTCAATAATTATTTATACTTTGAAGGTTTTATCTCAATGGGGACACTTTATCCCTTATATACTTTGTCCCTTATATACTTCAGCAGGAATATCCTACAAAAAAGGACATTTTGCTAGTTGGTTAACCTTGATACTTGTCATCCTAATTGAAAATTTAAATAAATTCAGATTGCATTATCTAAGTTTATATTGGAATATTTGTAGTCTCAAATAATATTTTTACAGATTTCTTGCCTCTTTTTTTTTGTAACAGAAATCAACTCAGGGCCTCCCATTTGCCAGACAGGTACTTGTGCCCCTGAACTATATCCTTGGCCCCATCCCTCATCCCCCCCCCCCCCCGCCTTTTTTTAGGGCGGGATCTTTTTTTTTATTTTAACTTTCTTTTTTTGGGGGGGGTACTGGGGATTGAACTCACAACCTGTGCGCTTGCCAGGCAGGCACTTATGCTACTGAGCTAAATACCCCAGCCTTAGGACAGGGTCTTGCTGTGTAACCCAGGTGGGCCTCAGTCTCCTGAGTGCTTGGATTACAGGTGTGTGCCACCACACCTGACCAGCTTGTTCATTTTTAATGAGGATACAGTTGAACTTTATGCTTTACATTTGATTATCTCTTTTAGTCTAAAAGATCCCTCCATGGGCCTGGGGATATAGCTTAGTGGCCCAGTGCCTGCCTGGCATGCATGAGGCATGAGTTGATTCCTGGTACCAAAAGAACAAAAACAAAATAAATAAAAGATCCCTCTCTGTACTCTAATACCTTTTTTCCTTAAGATAGGACTTTTGAAGAATCTAAGTCACTTGAATGCTGCTTTTTAATATCTGTGCATGTCTATGATCTGTTTGGTTTATTAGTCTATTTATGTTTTTTTTTTTTTTGAACTAGAAGTCAAGATTATAGGTTTGATTAGCTTCAGGTTAAATTTTTTGAAAGACTAATTATAGGTAATACAGGTTTTATACTGTTCCAGTTATAACATGTATAAATGGTCTTTTCATTGTTGGGAATTGATTACTTGATCAAGGTGATGATTTGAGAATGGATCTCTCTATTGTAAATGTCCTTTCCGGGAGTAGGGCTATGGCTCAGCAGCACGACAAGTCACCACACCTGGCTAGATGGAGAAAATTTAAATTAAAAAGTTTTTAGTTGGGTATGGTAACATAAGCCTGTGATTCCAGTTATTCATGAAGCTGAGTGAGGAAGATTATGAGTTTGATACCATGAGTTTGAGTTCTAGTATGTTCTCCATAACATGAGGTCATAAGTTTGATCCCTGGTACCAAAAAAAAAAAAAGTTCTCCTGTATAGAGTAATGTTTTGGCAGTATGAGGATATTCTGTAACCTGCCAGTTTTTTTAATTCAGATTCTTCCCTGTATTAACATTTTGTTACCAGTACATTTGCATCTTCTCTTTTCTTACACATACAGTACAATACAAATCACTCTTTCTGAAATAGTTGATAATAAGTTATGGGTATCACATCCTTTGTTGCTAAATACCTCTTTTTTTTTTTTTCCAAATCCATTTTATTTCAAAAGGGAAAAAGAAAAGAAAAAAATACAACGAAATTTCAAAACACATCAGTCAGGGGGCAACAATGGTACATATGTTATATATTGTTGTCTCAAGATCATTCACCCAGAGCACCAGACATCTGCATCCAATAGTCTGAAGAACATCAGCACAAGTCTTTCTCTTCAGTGTGAAGTCAGAGCAGTCAGTAGTGTAACTATCTTAACTATTATTTTTATATAAATATATACACATATACATATGTTTCTTTCAGCCTCTCACACCAGTCAGACAATACTGTGTTTACACATGTGTGTCTTATTTCACTTATGAGTATAGTTTCAAGTTACATCCATTTATCTATAAAAGTCTCTAGTTTATCCTTTATGGCTGAGTAGTACTCCATTGTATAAAACTACCACATCTTTTTATTCTTTCCTCAGTTGATGGGCATTTAGGTTGTTTCCAAGATATAAGTACTATAAATAGTGGTGCTATAAAACATGGGTATGGGTGCACATGTATTGCAGTGGTAGGATGTTTTTAATTCTTTTGGGAAGATACCAAGAAAGAAAATAACTGGTTCCAGTGTGACTTCTAGTCCTGGTTTTTTGAGGAATCTCCAGACTGATTTTTACAGTGGTTGCACCAGTCTACACTCCAGACAACAATAGAGAAGGGTTCCTTTTCCCCCACAACCTCTCCAGCATTTGTTATTCATTGATTTCTTGATAATGGCCATTCTTTCCAGTTTAAGGTAAAATCTCAATGTTGTTTTAATTTGCATCTCTCGAATGACAAGTTGAACATTTCTTTAAATATGTATTTATTCTTTGTATTTCTTCATCTAAGAAATGTGTATTCATCACAGATGCCCATTTTTGGATTGGGTCTTTAAATCTGGGAGGACTGATTTTTTTGAGTTCTATGTATGTTCTCCATAATAATCCTTTGTCTGAGGTACAGTTGGCAAACATTTTCTCCCACTCTTCACTCTTGGTGGTTTCTCTTGCTGTGTAAAAGCTTTTCAATAGGATGAGATTCCAGTTGTTGATTCTTTGTGATAGTTCCTGTGCAGTCAAAGTCTTTGCCTACACCAGTGTCTTCAAAAGTTTTACCTACTCTATCTTCCAGCAGATTTAATGTTTCTGTTTCAATATTAAGATCTTTGATCCATTCAAATTTTAGATTCATGGTGAAAGATATGGGTCCAGTTTTAATCTTTGGCATGTGTAGAGCCAGTTTTTCCAGCACCAATTTATTAAAGAGGTTATCTGTCTTCCAATGAATGTGTTTGGCAGCTATGTCAAAGATAAGGTGGCTTAGTGTGTATGGAGTTGCTTCCACATCTTCTAACTGTTCCGTTGATGTTTGGGTCTTTTTTTTTTTTTTTTTCCCAGTACCACACTGTTTTTAACACAGTATATAGTTTTAAGTCAGGGCTTGTGATGCCCTCCGTCTTGTCTTTGTTGCCCAGGATTACCTTTGTTATTCTAGGTCTCTTCTGGTTCTAAATGAATTTTAGGAATGTATTCTCTAGCATCTGTGAGATATGCTAATGGTAGTTTAGGAATGTATTCTCTAGCATCTGTGAGATATGCTAATGGTAATTTCATTGAGATTGCATTAAATCTGTATAACAATTTTTGAAGTATGTCCATTTTCACTGTTTTTCCTACCCAAAAGCATGGGGTGCATGTCCATTTCCTAATATCCTCTTCAATCTCCTTTTTCAGAGTACTGTAGTTTACATGCTTTGTTAGATTGACTCTTAGGTACTTCATTTTTTGAATGCTATTGTGAAAGGTGGTGTTTCCCTGATTTTTCTCTCAGTGACTTTATTTTTTGTGTACAGGAAGGCTATTAATTTTTGAATGTTGACTTTGTATCCAGGTATGCTACTGAATTTGCTAATTAAATCTAGTAAGTCTTTTGGTGGAGTTTTTGGGGTCTTCTGTGTAGAGTATTATGTAATCTGCAAATAACAGTAGTTTAACTTCTTTCTTTCCTATCTTTATTCCTTTTATTTCTTTCTTTTGTTGAATTGTTCTGACTAAAGTTTCCTGGACTATGTTGAATAAGAAGCAGAGACAGTAGGCATCCTTGTCTTGTTTCTGATTTTAGAGAGAAAGCTTTCAGTTTTTGTCCATTTAGTATGATATTGGCTGTTGGTTTTTCATAAATGACTTTTATCAGATTGAGATAAAGACCATGTATTCTAGTTTTCTATAGGGTTTTATAATGAATGGGTGCTGGAGTTTGTCAAAAGCTTTTTCTGCATCTGTTAAGATGATCATATGGTTTTGTCCTTGGGTCTATTAATATATCTTATTACATTTATGGATTTATGTGTGTCAAACCATCCCTGAATTCCTGGAGTGAATCCCAGTTGATCATGTTGTATAATCTTCTTGATGATTTGCTGCATTTTGTTTGTTAGTGTCTTATTCAGGATTTATGCATGTACATTCATTAGGGAAATTGGCCTGTAATTCTTTCTTAGTTGGGTCCTTCTCTGGTTTTGGTATCAGGGTAATGCTTGCTTCCAGGAATGAATTTGCTTCCCTTTCAATTCATTAAATAGTTTGAGAAATAGTGGTTTTAGGTCTTCTCTAAATTTCTTGTAGAATTCTGCAGTGAATCCATCAAGGCCTGGGTTTTTCTTGTTGATAGGTTTTTAATTACATCTTCGATTTCATTTATTGATATTGGATTATTTAGGATTTTTATATCTTGTTTCAGTTTGGTAATCAAATATTTCTAGGAATCTGTCCATTTCTTCTGTACTTTGCATCTCATTAGAATACAAGTTTTCAAAGTAGGTATAGATTTCATTCCTAATTGTGTGGATTTGAGATTTGAGTTTTTCCTTTTTTTTTTTTTAATAAGGTTGGCTAGAGGTGTCAATGTCAATTTTAATCTTTCAAAGAATCAACTCTTCACTGATTCTTTTTTTTTTTTTTTTGTCTCCAGTGTGTTAAATTTTGTTGTGATCTTTATAATTTTCTCCCTCTATGAGCTTTTGGCTTAACCTTCTCTTCTTTTTCTAGAAGTTTGAAATTCATCAGTAAGTTGTTTATTTGTGCTTGCTCTGTTTGCCTGATATGGGTATTGACTGCTATAAATATTCCTCTTAAGACTTTCATTGTGTCCCATAAGTTCCAGTATATTATATTATTGTTATAAGTGAAGTATAAAAATTGTCTTCTTTAATTTTGTCTGTGGTCCATTGGTTCTTCAGTAGTGTGCTATTTAATTTTCATGTGTTTATGAAGTTCTTGTGGTTTTCTTTGGCATGGATTTCCAATTTCATTGCACTGTGATCTGATATTATGCGTGGGATAATTTCAATTCCTTTACATTTACTTAAGCATGTTCTATGAACCAGTATATGGTCCATTTTGGCCTTTGTGCAGCAGAGAAGAATGTGTATTCTGATGTTGTGGAGTGGAACACTCATGGACATCTACTAAGTCCATTTGCTCAAAAGTTTGACGTAATTCTATTATTTCATTATTGATTTTTTTGTCTAGTTGATCTGTTTTTGTGACAATGGGATATTGAGGCCTCCCAATATAATTGTATTAGGGTCTATTTGATTTTTCATGTCCATTAGTAATTGTTTTATATAGCTGGGTGCACTGGTATTTGTTGAATATACATTTATGATTGTTATCTCTTCTTCTTGGGTTGTTCCCTTTACAAGGATGTAGTGACCTTCTTTATCTTTCTTAATCAGTCTTGGCTTGAAATTCATTTTGTCTGCAAGTAGAATAGTTACCCCTGCTTTTTTCTGGGTTCCTGTCACATGGAGTATTGTTTTCCATCCTTTGATTTTCAGTCTATGAATTTCTTTTTGAATTAAATGTTTCTTGAATGCAGCATATTGTTAGATCTTGCTTCTTGATCCATTTTGCTAGTCTGTGTCTTTTGATTGAACTGAAACCATTAACATTGATGGTTACAACTGATACATATTGACTTAGCCTTGTCATGTTATTTTCCTGTTGTTGGCTCTTCCCCCACTCCAATTGTTTGCTTTCCCTGGAGGATTCTTTCTGTTGGGTTCATGGAACTGTAGTCCTTACTATCTCTGTCTAGAATGTCTTTCAGAACAATTTGGAGTGCTAGTTTGGTGGTCATAAATTTCCTCAGATGTTGTCATGGAAGTATCTTATTTCTCCATCAATGTGGGTTTTTTTGTTTTCTTTTGTTTTTTTGGTACCGGGGATCGAATTCACGACTGTGTCGCTTGCAAGGCAGGTACTTATGCTGCTGAGCTAAAGCCCCAGCCCCTCTCCATCAATTTTGAAAGGTAGTTTTGCAGTATACATCAATTTGGGTTGAAAGTTGTTTTCCTTTAGAACTTGGAGTACTTGACTTTCGAAGCTCTCCTTGACTTGAGAGTTTGTGCTGAGAAGTCAGCTGTGATGCTGATGGGCTTTCCTTTATAGGTGATTTGCTTTTCCCTAACAGCTTTTAGGATTCAATTCTTGTGTTGAATTTCTGGAATCTTGACTATGATATGCCTGGCTATAGAATTTTTTTGATCATGGCTAATTGGAGTTCTATATGCCTTGATTATTTGTGCTTCAAATTCTTTTTCTCTACCAGGGAAGTTTTCTGCCATGGTGTCTGTGAACATTTGTTTAATTTGATTTGTTTTATCTCCTGCTTTTTCATTGACTCCAATCAAACTTAAGTTATTATTCTTCATCTCATCTAGCAGCTGCTCAATTGATTTCTCATGGTCCCTTGCTATTTTTAAGAAATCTTTCTTTAACTGGTTGCAAACTGCAAGCCTGTCTTCAATATCTGTGATCCTGTCCACACATTGGCCTAATTTACTTCGAATACTTTCAGTAGAATTTTTATTCTCTTGGGTTTCTGCTTAAATCTGCTTTGTGGATTCCATTTCTTTCCTATGCTGAGCTTGCATTGTTTTCTTGAACTCATCTACTTTTTTGTCTGTATGTGCTCTAGCATCACTAAGCATGATCTTTATCTGAGAGATTATTTCTGATTTCATTTTTTGCAGAGCCTCATTCCATTGCTTTGTTGTTACCATTTCAGGGAGGTTAGTTGGTAGGCTTTTGGGTTGTCCCACCTCATTGCCCCTAGATTTGCCTTTGGTGAACTTGATGTCTGGGGTTGCATTTTGTTTAAGTATCTTTTCATTTTTTCTTTCCTTTTTTAGTTTAATTGCTGGGGTGAGGCTTGTAAGTTGCCTATGGTTGTTTGCTTATTGCTAGTATTTAGGACCCCTAGATGATATCTACTTCTCTGAGATATCTTCCAGATGCAGCTGGTTTTTGAGTTTGTTGGAAGATCTTATTTCTTTACTTTGTTGGAGATGAGAAGTTATTACTTGTTTGGCCCAGTCCCAGGTACTTTGATACTGTATCACCATATTTCTATAACCCTTAGTTTCAGTCATGGAATACCAGGAGGAACAGATATTTGGAACAATTAGGTCAGTTTTGGTTATAGTGGTACCAATAACATCAAACATATCCTAGCAAATGACAAACTGAGCTAACAATTTGCTACTTTTAACCATACAAACTAGATTTGTGTTTCTATAACAGAATCTAAAATGAACCAGAGAATTATATACACAAGTCAATTTTGCCCTCAGGGATAAGAATGTTAAAATGGATGAAGGAGAAAATAGAGAAGTCAAAGAAGAGGAAGAGATTGGAAGCAAGGTTGGATGACAAAATGGGATCAAACCAACTTTAAGAAACTGGTACAGAAGACTGAAGGAAAAGAGAGAACAGATAAAAGGAGTAACAGAACAGAGCCACAACCACAGAGGCTAGGAACCAGGTTCACACTCAGACAAAAACAAGAACAGAGGATAAAAGAGAAAGAGAGAAAAGAAAGAAGTCCACTTCCAGGGTTGTCTCTGGTTTCACTAGTAGACAGCATGTGGAGACAAGAGTCCTGATCTGCATAGTTCTCTCCTGGCAGGCCAGCAGTAGCTTTCTGGCAGGGTAGTGGATAATCTCATAAGGCCTGCCCCAGGACCAGACTCACTGGGCTCGCAACCATCCAGGTAATTTTCATGGGTCTGAGCCCAGCTGGAACCTGCTAGAAAAAACCAGCAGCAATTGTGGATCCTGGGCTTATCTGGCCCATCTCTAAGACAGCTGCCAGCTAATCACTTTCTTCTGTAGGAGGACTAAGTCCTCTGTACTCACAGCCAGCCAGTGCCGTTTGTCATGTCTGCTGTTCCCCTTCAGTACCGTGTCTCTCTGTAGAGGCCTTTGGGGTTGCCAGCTGTCACTCTGTCCACAGGTTTGAATCGCTCCTCTAATGCAGTGAGTCCTGCCTCAGGGAGAAGGCTCACTGGCTTCCTTCTTCTTCCTTAAAACTTTTCTTTTCACTCTCTGTGGGCTTCAATTCCCACTTGAGATTCTCCTGGGACCAGTGGACCCAATTCCCTCCTTGTCATCCTCATGATGCTATAGTTCAGTGTGTGGATGGTGACTGAGAGGCTGTTGTCTCTGCTGCTTACTGCTCTGCCATTTTCACTGGCCAGTTTTTCATTCTGTGGCTTCAGTACATCAGTTGATTTTTTATTTTTTTATTTTTTTATTTTTGTGATGCTGCGTTGGCTAGGCTGGCTGTAGATGTGTGCTCAAGTGACCCTCCCCGCTCAGTTCCCTATAAGCATATGCCAGCACACTTGGTACAACTGATAGTTTTGATTTGTTTGAGGTGCTGAGGATTAAATCCAGGAGTACTCTATCAGTGAACTCAAGCTTTTTATTTTTTAAAAAAACATTAAAGAATTTGTTTATTTTTATTGTCTTTTTGAGACAGGGTCTCGCTATGCAGTTTAGGCTGGCCTTGAGCTCACTTTGTAGCCTAGGCTGTCCTCAAACTCACAACGATCCTCCTGCTTCAGCCTCCCAAATGCTGGGATTATAGGCATGCACTACCACACCTAGCAAGAAATTTTTATTTTATAATCCACTTGGTTAGCATCTAAAGAAATTTTCCTTCTGTCCCAGTAAAAACTACACACAAGAAGTGCCCATGGAATTTAAGAATTTAATGATCTTTTGTGTGGTATATGTATTACATACATGATTCAAAAGACATTTCTATGCTTAACTGTAAATCATAAAATCCACATTTTAGAGGCCAAGTTTCATAAAACTTTTATTTGAAAAAAATGTTTTTACAAAATACTCTTTCAATTAAAGAGACTTTCCCATGGGGTACATGTAGCTTTTTTTTTTTTTTTATTTTGAAGCAGAGTCTTAACTATAGTTCTGAGGCTCTAGACTTGAACTTGTGATCTCTTGCCTGAGCATTAAGTTGTAGAATTTAAGGCGCAGGAGAAACCAAATGGGAAACAGGAAGATTTCAATTTTAGATCTATGTCAGCTCAGGTGAGAAATCCAAAATGTCAGAGCAAAGGATAAAGAACGGCTTTTATACATTTGGTTAAGAGGGTTGTCTCTGGGGCAAAAGGAAGAAAAAGGCAGTTTGTTAGACTGTGGTCCTTGGTGGCCCTGTTCTGTCATTAACAGGATGTTATAGGAATAGAAAGTCATAAAACTTTACTTACAGGGACAAAAGTTACACTTCAGAGTAATTGGGACTACAGATTTGTGTCACTGAGCCCAGCTTTCATTGATAGTTCTTTATTGTGCCACATGGGTTTTCCCCATGTGCATTCTTCGGAGTCAATTTGGAGTGGCACTGGACAGCTCCTCCCCTTAGCACTGACTTCCCTGTTCTTGCAAACCCAAGGGTTGAACCTCCTGCTTTTCCATTGTGCTCCACCACTCCCTCAATCAGCTGTTTTGTGTCTGTCTCTGTCTCTGTCTGTCTGTCTGTCTGTCTGTCTGTCTGTCTCTCTCTCGGTGGTGAACCGAACACTGTTTATTATATCAGAGAGCAAAATGTTGATTTAAAATTTAAAAACTCTTTAGTTTCCTTCCACATTTCTTCATTCATTTACATTTTTTTTTTTTTTTTGGTCTTTTTGAGGCAGGGTCTCACTATACGCTTCAGGCTGGTCTCAACCTCGTAAAGATCCTCCTGCCTCAGCCTCCCAAGTGCTGGGATTACAGGCATTTGCTACCACACCTGGCTTTAAATTCTTCTATTGTTAAGAGAAAAAACCCTTTCTTTTCCCCCATTGCCTCTCTTTTCAAAGATCATTATGTGTATGAATTTTTTTTAAAAAAATTCCTCAATGTAGTTTTTGGTGCTCATATTGCAAGCTTGTAACTCCTGGAAGTTACCGAAAACTGACCTTTGCATCTTTTAGACATGGTAACACTCTCTTTGGGTTCCCCTTTAAGTACACTTGATTATACTTGTGTTGTTCCAAACCTGGAATATCAGCTGTTTTTTCCATGAGTTCTGTTTCTTTTTAGAAGAATCGAATTGTGAATCTATTGTTGCTAATATGTCATTGCTTTTATGTCACCTCTGTGGATAGAGCTAGAGTACATATTTTTAGAAAAGTTACTAATTCAAATCAGTATTTACAATAAAACAGTGTCTCAATTTTTATTTTGTATTGTTTGTCTTCCTAGAGTGAAAAATCTTCCCCGCCAATAGCAACATATATTGCAAAACTACATTACCAGTGTTGTCACTGAGTAAAATTTAAGCATTCTTTGCATTTTTGTTTGTCCTAAGAACATAGCCTATAGTCAGAGGATGTGTTCAGATTTAATGGTAATCACTTCTCTGATCATCAATGCATTAAAAGATTCATTACTTCTTATTAGTATTCAGTTTTGGAATATTACCTTAAAATCTTTATTCTACTTTTGAAAATGTGAACCATTTGTTCTATGGTTCAAAAGTGAAAACTGTCTGAACAGTACACCCAGAGCAGTGTGGTCTGCTCTGCTGCCTCCCACTCTCTTCCTCACCCCCTTGGATAGGGAACTATTTTCATTACTCTTTAGTTTGTCTTTCCGTTTCTGTTTGAAAAATAAACATCTGTATATTTCTTTATTTACTGTGTTTCTTTCACTAGTTGGTGTGTATTCTTTGTTTCCTAAAATGTTTTTTTGATGTTTAGAAAGGTTTGTATGTTAGTTCTGGTGTTTTATTTTGATATTTTTCAATGTGGTTTTTGTGCTGTTTAGACCTGTAGTTTTTTGTTGATACCTTATTTCTAGTTTATTAGAATGTATAAATATACTTTCCCTACCCTAGTCTCTGCCTTTGTTGTAAAATTATATCTATATTAAAAATTTTAAAATGTGTTTACTACTCTTTACCAGTAGTTACTATGTTCTAGGGTGCTGGAGTCTCCTAGGTACTTTTTGTCCCACACAAGCAATTGAATGAATCAGGCATAAATGGTGGCACAGTTTCACATTTATTAAAAGTGGTTTTTTTTTTTTTTTTTTTGAGCCGGGGATCAAACTCATGACCTCGCACTTGCCAGGCAGATGCTTAAGCCACTGAGCTAAATCCCCAGCCCCAATATTTGTTAAAGTGAAAAAACAGCCGGGTGTGGTGGCGCATGCCTGTAATCCTAGCACTCGGGTAGCTGAGGCAAGAGGACCCCTCTGGGTTTGAGGCCAGGTTGGGCTACCTAGCAAGTTCAAGGCCATCCTGAACTGCCTCGGGAGACTGTCTCAAAAAAGAAAAAAATGGTAACACAGAAGTGTAAGGGGAAAAAAGGGAGGAAAAAAATAAAAATAAAAAATACACTCCACAGTGCACTTTGGCTATTGTGAAAGAGGCTTGATAGCACCTCGTGGCAACCATCTTCATGTTTCCCTCTCTGGCTCTGTCTAGGTTGTCCTATTAAAAACCTACTCAAGTCCTGGTGAGAAGTTCATGTGAGGCCTCTGAGAACTGTTTTGTGTGTCTATCACACTTCTTTCTCAGCTTTTAGTCACCCTATCTCCATCTCAGGACTTTACCTTGTTTTTTCCCCAGTCCATTCTTGGGCAGATTAAAGTTCTAGGTTACTCAGTAAGGGCTTAGAAGTACACAATTCTCTGAGTTGTGGCACATGCAAAATTTATTCCAGAGCTTTTGTACTTGAAGTACAGTTTTCTTCACACAAAATCCTACACTGAAACTTCCTTGTCTCAAAGTGTTTTGAAAAAATGTTGCTTTACTGTTGTGTTGGTCGGTGTTGTCGTCAAGAAGTCTGGCACTGGTTGATTTGCTTCCTTTTTAGAAATTGTTAATTTTGTTTGGTGATATTTGCTTGGAGGCCTAGATAATTTTTTGTATATAATATTAACACTCATCTTTTAAAATCTCTTTTCATTTTGTTCTCATAGCTGTTGTGCTCCTCTCCTCTGTTTCTTTGTTTTCATTTGTATCTGTTTTCTTTGGTACCCAGGAATTTAGTTGTCATTTGTAAAATATCATTTTAGTATACTGAGCAATTATCATCTTCTATTGAGCCTTAAATTGTGAGTTTGTTGTGCTCTTTGTTATCTATAGTTGTTTATTTAATGATGTTTAATTCATGTTGGAGCATTGTATGCAGTTTTCGCTTATTTTCTGGAGGGTAATATTTCCTGTTGATTAAGAGTGTTTTGGGTTTTTTCCAGGTGTGGTAGGCACATGGTATTTCACTGAACTATATACTTCCACCAGTATTTTGTTGTAGTTGTCACTGTTTTTAGGCAGGGTCTCTTTGTTGTCTGGGGTGTTCTTGAACTCCTGATCTCAAGGAAGTCCTCCTTTCTACCTTAGCCTTCCCAGACATTCACTGGGCTTACAGACATTCACTTCTGTGCTTAGCTTCTACTAATTGAAAAGCTTTCATTCTCTGCTTTCTTTTTTGGCTTTTCTATTCATAATAAAGTGTAGGATTTTCCTGTATCCCCAATAATAGGCCATTTAGTAGACTATCGGGCAGAATAACTTAGTTTCCTCGTGAAAGAGAAACCTGTTAGCATCATGAAGTGCAACTTTTTAAAAAATTTTGTCTTTTTGAGACTGCAGTTCAGGTAGTCCTCCTGCCTCAGCCTCCCCAATACTGGGATTATAGGCATGTGCCACCATGCCTGACTGCATTTTGTTTGATAAATGACATTTTCCAGCTGTAGTGGTACACTCTATAATCTCAGCATTCTGGAAGGCGGAAGTAGGAGGACTGGAAGTTTGAGTCCAGCTTGGGCAATTTAGCGAGGCTGTCTTTAAAAAAAAACAAACAAAAAACTGGCTGGGTGATACAGCTCCATGTAATGATCCTAGTTAGACCCCCAGTATTGCAATCATCAATCTGTGGCACATTTGGGGCCAGGAGATGGGTGGTGGATTCTGTAATAGTCTTACTTCTTCATGAATCTATAGCGCAGCCACTCACCCTTCTCACCAAGGAATCCCTCTCCTCTGTTGCCTCATGAACTGTTCTGCCTTGGTTTTTGCCTATTTCCAAACCTGACTCTGTCCTTACTATTATTCCCAGTATTCCAAATAATTTTAATTTTCCAAATAATTTCTTCTAGCATCCGTTAGCCAGTGCTCATGTTAGGCAATGTTAGTTTCTGTTGATTGGAACCAGATTAACTTTGGCCTATTGCCCTCTAGACATAAAGCCTGTTTGTGAATATTCACAACTCAAACCCCATATAAAACCACAAGAATATAGAGGACAGATGTTAGAATAGAACGGATATTTTTTTTGGGTCGGGGTGGGTTTTGTGTGTGTATGTGGTCCTGAGCTTGGACCTAGAGCCTGTGTGCTAGGCAAGCACTGTACGGCTGAGCTACACTCCTAGCCCTTAGGAGTCCTCTTGTTTTAAAATGTGTCCCCCACTAGAATGCAGCCTCCATGCAGGTAGACCTCTAATCATTTCCAAAAGATTGGTACAGTTAGATAAAGCATGATTTGAAGGGCTACTAAAAAGTCAGAGTAAACACACAATAACCACTCACCTAATACTTTTTTGTGCTGAGGTTTCCTGTTGCTACACTTGCTGAGCTTTGTTTTCTCCTTTCATATTGTGTTCTGAGATAGAATGAGACAGATACGTTTCCTGAGAAATGTGCAGATGTGTTTCTTTCATTCCATTTTTCTTTGTATCTCTTACTAGCTCTCTTCATATATCCATAATAGGTTCCGAATGATTTACTTATAAAACATATATTACTTTCTGTAAAGAGCTTCAAGATGGAGTTAATCTAAAATTTTTTTATATGGGAATATTTTAAAGACTTAAGTATGGGTTTACTTATTAATTGGAAAATATAACAGTAAGTCTTTATCAGACTGACATGCCTTTCTTCTCCCTTCTAAGGAAAATGGTTTATTTTTCCTATCTAGTCAGTGTGGAAAAGAAGGAACAAAAATTTCACACTTTTTTCTTTTTTTCTTGAAATAAAATGGATTTGGAAAAAATTTCACATTTTAAAAAACATAAAATAGTTTCAAACTTACACAAAAGTTGCAAGAACAGTACAAAGAAATCACATTCTATTTGCCTCTTTTACTTGGTATACAGTACAGTCAGGTAACAAATGGCCCTCAAGTTAAGTGGGTTAGAACAATACTTTTGTGTCACAGTTCCTGACAGGAACCCCGGAGTGGGTATGGTGTGGGGACCGTAGCCTGTAGCCCTTGCCAGTCTCAGGAAGTTGTCAGGATGCGGGCAATGGTTGCTGTCAGCTGTGAGCAACACCCCTGCCGGGGGTGGGGGTGGGGATGATTGCAAGACCTCTGAGGGCTCAGTGCGACAGGGCCTCTGCACAGCTGTGAGGGTGTCCTGCACAGCATCTGCCAGACTCGGGGACGTTCTTTTATGACTTGGCCTCCTAAGTCAACATTGTCACTTCTGCTTAAATCAATGAGTTAGAAAAGTGTCACTAAAATGTACATATAAGAAGTTGATCCAGTAGTTCTGTGAAGAAGTTTTTTTTTTGTTTTTTTTTTAGTAGGGGTAAAACTCAGGGCCTTTGCACATTTCCAAGCCTTTGTTTTTCCTTTGCTAAACTGTTGGGCTCGCTGGAACTTGCCTCCCGCTTCTCCTGCCAGGCTCAAAAATCAATTTCAACATTGTAAGCCTTTATAGTTCATATTCCATTTTGTCAAGTACTCTTTCTAGCAATCTCTCAAATTGATTTTTAAATATAGTAAAAAGCGGCCTACGAAGTGTGCCAATTATTTATCGGTAAGGAAATAAAAAGGTACAGATCTGTAATCCCAGCACTCTGGGAGGCCGAGTCCGGAAGATCTCAAATTTGAGCCATCCTCGGGGCAATTTTCTGAAACCTTTTCTCAAAATGTAAAAGGAAAAAGTAGGGAAGAGGGGAAGGCCGTGGGTTCAATCCCCAGTTCCGCAAAACAAACGAAAAACCTACCTACCTTTACCTCTTGGGTTACCTATAGGGAAATAATTTTTCTCTTGCTGCTGTCATCATTTTCGTCTTGATTAGAACACACTTGGAGGCTATCTTAATAGTTTAGAACTTCTGGTTACAATTCCAGTTGCAACTCTTTGTCAGCCACCGGCAGGTAATAACTTTCTGAAAGTTAAGAATTACTTGATCTGAGAAAGCTCTCCACCGCCAGGGCTGCCGAGCCTTAGCGGGGGCCTGCATGCCGCGAGGGCGGGCGCGGCGGCGTCACGTGGGCGCGGCGCGGCGGGGCAGGCGGGGCGCGGCGCTCGTCGGGCGATCGCACGATGTGACGCGCCGCCCGAGGCAGGCCGGGCCCTCAAGATGGCGGCGGGCGCCCCGAGCGGCTCGGCCCGGCAGTAGTGCGGGAAGGCACTCGCCGCTGGGGCCGGCCGCCCCGGGAGTGGCTGCAGCAGCTCCAGGAGTCGAGGATGGTAAAATGACCCAGGGGAAGAAGAAGAAACGGGCCGCGAACCGCAGTATCATGTTGGCCAAGAAGATCATCATTAAGGACGGAGGCACGGTGAGCTGGGCTCCGCACTGGCGGCGTCCCTGGGATCCCTGTCCCGTCTCTTTCTACCCCTCTGCTTCCGCCTCCGCCGCTCCTGCAGGGTCCGCGGCGCCGGTGTCTCGGCGGGGACTCTAGCGCCGCCGCTGCGAGGGTTACGCTCCTCGCGCCGGCCTGCGCCTTCGGCCTGTCCTCGGCGAGGCCGCCTGGCTGTTGCCGCCGCCCCGCCGGCCCCGCTGTTGCCGCCCTGCCGTCTCGAACTCAGGTGCGCCGCGGCCCGGGGCTTGGTGGCCGGTTCGGTCGCGGGCCGGCACCCGAGCCGCGCTTTCCCGCTCGGTGCCGCCGCAGCCCCGCTGCCATATGCTGCTGACCGGGCGGCCTCGCGCCGGCCCACTCTGGCGTACGCCCCGGCTCCCTAGTCGGAGCCCGGCGGCCACAGCCTGTCGGTCAGCTACTTGCTAGGGAAGTCCTTCCTTTAGTGCCTTTAAAAATATTAAGTAGAGTTAATCTTGGCCTAAGGCTTAGCGGAAGAGCCTTTGGGAGGAAGACAGGTTGGAGATCGGAAAATCTTGCATTTTAGAAATACTTATTATTCACAGTAAACTTACCAGCAGGGGATACACGGTTAATTGAAAAAAAAACAACTCACCTATACTTTTTTTGTGCTGAGGTTTCCCGTTCCTACTCTCACTGATACCTGTTTTCTCATTTCATATGTTCTGAGATAGGTATGTTTCCCGAGAAATGCGTAGAGGTGGTTTCTTTCATTCCATTTCTCTTTGTATTTTAATGAAGCCTTGATCAACAGTTAGCACAGTATTAAATTTGTAAGTAGGCCGTCACTGGAGGTGTGCTGAACTCAGCTCAAATAAATGACAACTTTCTTTTGAGATATTTCAGAATATAGCCTAGTCTAAGGATGCCACTATTTAAAAAGCTTGGGACATAATGTAACGATTTCATATTGTATTTTTAATTAGTTGTCAAATTTATTTGTTATAGCACTGACGTTTGTTGAAAAAGTTCGTAATTTCTCATTCTTTTTACTGTACTTGTTTAATGAAAATACCTTCATCGAGTTGAGAATAGTCCTACTTTTTTGACCAGGTTGGTAAGAGAAAAATACTATTTCCTTTGTCAGCCATAGACAATATGAAATTTTAAAATTATCCGTAAAATCTTCACAAGTCAATACTTTTTAAAAGCCAAGCGATATTTAAAGTAGTGTCTTTTGCAAAAGATAATGGAACCATGACCAAGAAGCACACCTTCCTTGTCTGTATGTTTTTATTACCTTTTTGTAATTCTGATTTATTCTGTAGCAAATTTTTCCCAAATCTTGTAATTTTGAAAGGACTTTTTAAAAAATCTTTTTTATTCTTTTATCTGTTATGAAGTAATAGTGAATTTGTAGTCAGGATAAAGAGAATTAAACATTTTTTTGCACAAATATATTTTAAGAAGTAAAATAAATTTGTAAAATACTGTGAATGAAAACTTATTGAGAGCAGTGGGCATTAGACTATTATTTCTCATCTTATTCATTTTAATATTTCACTTTCTATTCTAAGAAGTGGAGAACTGTTAGAATAAGGACCCTTGTTTTGCACCTTTGAATCCCACTGGGCCTACCTAATGTGTAAATTCAAAGTGATAACACTTATTTTGTATTAGCATATTCCTAAATGAATTTTTATTATAATTCTTTATACCTATACATAATCAGGAGATACATTTTTAATAAATGCCATTTTTTTTGCTGTACATTGTATTGTAATCTAGCTATAAGGTGAAAAAAGTGCAACCATTATAATCACAAGTATTAGTTGAAAGTGGCAGTTGCTTTTCTGCCTTTCACAATAGGTGAGACTACTATTGTGGCTTTTTTTTATTCTTTTTGGTTGATTGATGTTTTGAGACAGTCTTGCCATGGAGTTCAGGCTGGCCTTAAAATCATTGTGTAGCCCTGGCTGGCCTGAAACTTGCAGCAATCCTCCTGCCTCAGATATTTGGTTACAGGTGTTTGTCACCAGCCTGGCTGAACATTTTTTTAAGATAGTTTGATCTTGTGTGTGTGTGTAATTTGTTGTATCATTAAAATGCATTGAAGCTATTACTGTGGCCATTGTAGAGCTTTTAAAAGGTTTCAGATTCATTCAGAGGCAAGTATTTGAATCTCTAGCTATGATCTGTGTTTGACTGAATAGCATTTCACATTTCGATGGTACTGAATTGATTCCCCCTTCCCTACCTTGTTTTTCTCCTGGTGTGTGTGTATTTTTTTTTTTTTTTTGCCACTTTTTTTTTGAACCAGGGATCGAACTCACCACTTTGTGCTTGTAAGGCAGGCGCTTATGCTGCTGAGCTAAATCCCCAGACATCTGGTGTTTTAAAAAATTTGCCTTGTCTATTTGTTGATGACATCTGTATCAGCTGGATCAGACAATTTTAGTATTTATAAACAAAATGAATAGTAAATTATTTGTAATTTGTCAAATACTTAAAGCAGGTTTATAGTTTTAAGCAGTTGGAGAAGTGAACCCTTTTGTACAAACCAGGTTAATCATAAATTGCTCCCCCTCCATGGCCATGGATCTAACTCAGAGCTTTGAACACAGGAGTCAAGGACTCTGCCACTTAACTATATTTCCAGTACCTTAACTGACTTTTTTTCTATGAAATTATATTTCAGTCCATTTGAGTAGTGCACAGTTAAGTTACACAAAATTGTGTGATTCTGTACTAGGAATTCTTAACTTGAGGGGTCTTTTTATTCTGAAATTTCCAAATTTTCTTTGATGACTATACAGTTTGCTTGCAAGATTCCCAAGAGCCCATACTTCCCAAAAGAGCAGTTGTGTTTGAAAACGGCACAAGTAAAGCTGATTGTGATGGCACACACCTCTTGTAATCTTAGCACTTGGGAGCCTAAGGCAGGAGGATTGTGGTGAGTTCAAGCAAGCAAGCAAGAAAGCAAGCAGCACAAGTAACTACAGAATAAGTTGCACAGTGTGTAATCATTTATTGTATACCATTTATTGATATACATTTCAGTGACAATAACACTGTTGAATTTGCTTTTCAAGCATCCATATGTAGTAGTTTTGTTATGTTTTCATATATGGAGCTAACATTTGATATATATATATATATCAATTTAGATCATTTAAGATAGTTGATTTAAAAGGACATTCTGATATTTTTAGAATACTTCAGTTTTGCTAAATCATGATCATATATTCAGAGATTGTATAGGCATTTCTTGGAGAGGCTATGAGTTGTACACTTAGTAAATTCGGTTAAACGTTATCCAAATTTAATTTTCCTTGTGGTTTTTCAGTTTGCTTTTTGTTATGTGTTAAAGGAATACATCTCTGACAAAGTAGAAAATACACAGTTCTTTCACAAATGGAGTAAAATAATTTGAAGGATTTGATAGAAAGCAGGGCATATGTGAATTACTTTATTGCAAACACCTGTAAGAGTGACATATTATTAGCAAAGTAAACATCCCCAGATAATCAGAGTGCTACATTTTCTCTTGATATATTTTATTTTGTTTGGCTTTTTGAGACAGGATCTCACTATGTAGTTCAGGTAGGGCTTGAACTATGTAGTCCAGACTAGTTTCAGACAGTGATCCTCCTGCCTCAGCCTCTCAAGTGCTGGTATTATAGGTGTGTTCCCTGAGCCTGGCTCCTCCAGATTTGATTTGATTTTTGTGGTACTGGGAATTGAACTCAGGACCTTGAGCTTACCAGGCAGGCACTATGCTGCTGAGCTACATCTGTGGCCCTTCCTCCTGATTTTAATGAGAATATATAAGAATCAGCAAGCATAGAGTCCAAGGTGACCCAGTCTCTTCCACTTTCCTGAAGAGTGGCTCAGGTAGTTAATAGGACAGGTATCAAGGATGTAAAGTCTGTAGACCCAGTCTTTATAGACCGAGAGAGCTGTTAAATCAGTCTTTTAAGATTGTACATATAGTTGTCTGTCATCCTGGGAAAATGGATTCCAAGACCCCTCTTCCGTTGCAAAAAGCACAGATACTCAATCCCTTGTATGATACAACACAGTATGTACTATTTACATCTAACAATGTCCACCCTTCTGTATATTTTATCTACAGATTTCTTATAATACCTAACACAGTGTAGGTGCTATGTGTGTTTGTTATACCGTATTCTTTAGGGGATAATGACAAGAAAATGTCTGTACATGTTCAGTGTGAATGCATTGCTTTTCTTGAGTATTTTGGACCTGTGCTTGCTGAATCCATGGATGCAGAACTCCGAGATAAGGAGTGCCAGTTGTGCTGTTTTTGGCAGGTATCTCCTGGAAGGCAACACCCCAAATGACTTACCTCCATGCTTCACCTTTTGTTTTATGTTAGTGCTCAGAGATAAATTAGAAATTTTCTCTGATTATGTGTCATGATATTAGATCATATGCTTGCCTTTAAAATAGTGTCTGCAGAAATTTCCTCATAGTTGAATATAACTTGTTTGTAGCTACTGAAAGTTTGAAATTTAAGTAAAAAGCATAGCTTTTTCCAAGCAGTATTCTAAAAAGTACATATGATTTAAAATTTTAACTTACGGATTTGAGTTGTGTTTTAGTTTTATTTTGAAATGGAAGTGTCAATTAAAGTTGTTAGTTTCAGTAAGGGTATTGGAGTGGGTTTTGTCTTCTTGATAGCAGGTATATTAGTTTATTCTTCATCATAGGTTGACTTTTTCTATTTATGGAAAGATATTAGTTTTACCAAGTACTCTGATTTAAAGAGTCTTTTTAAACGATCAGTGATAGATAATTATTTTGTCATTTAGCAAATATATCGAGTGAATTAGACATTGCAATAAGACCAGTCCTGAGTTTAGGTTCTGTTTTAAACATTGGTGACACTTTGATTTTTGAACTAGTAGGTTTTTTTCTTCATTTTTATTGGTATATTTTAGAAATACATGATGATAATATTCATCTTAGGATGTTTGTACCTGTTCATTAATATATCTTGGTGGTGCTGTTTTTCCCATCCCCCCTTTCAGTCCCCTCATTTACAAAAGCTTTGTCTCCATTTTTTCTTTTCAGTCTTTTTTTTCTCCCCCCTCCTTCCCTGTTTCCCTTCTCAATATCTTTCTATTATTTTCTTTCCATTTCTCAATATCTTATTATTATTCATCTTGGTACTTATAGTGTGTTTCTCCCACCAGAGAAACCATGTGATATTTGAGCTTATGTTTTCAATTTATTTCATTTAAGTGTGGTCTCAGGGTTCATCCATTTACCTAGAAATGTCTCAAGTTTATCCTTTTTATGGCTGGGTAATACTCCATTATATAAAAAAACACCTTTTTCCATTCATCTGTTGATGAACATTTGGACTGTTTCCAAGATTTAGGTATTACAAACTATACCAATATAGATGTGGATGTGCATATATTAGTATAGTATGATGTTTTGTTCTTTTGGGAAGATAGCAAAAGGGGACTATCTGGATCAAATGGAATCACTAGTTTTAGTTTTGGGGGGAGTCTCCGTATGGATTTCCACAGTAGTTACACCAGTCTATAGTCCCACTAACAGTGGAGAAGGGTTCCTGTTTCTCATAGCTTTGGCAGCATTTGTTATTGGTGGGTTTTTTTCTGTCTGTCTGTCTTCCTTTCTCTTTCTTTTTTCTTTCTGTCTGTCTTTCTGTCTTTCTTTTTTTGTACCAGGAATCCAACTTGATTTCTTGACAGTGACCATTCTTTCTGGAGTGAGATGGAATCTCAGCATTGTTTAATTTATGTTGCTTGAATGACCAGTTGAACAGTTTTTCATATATGTATTTATATTAGCCATTTCTACTTCTTCACTTGAGAAGTTTCTGTTCATTTCAGATACCCAGTTTTGGATTGGTTCTTTAATTGGGGAGGGAGATCTGAAAAAAATTTCTTTGTTTTGTTTTGTGTTTTGGTACTGGGAATCAAATTCAACCTCCTGCTTGCCAAGCAGGCACTGGGCCGCTAGTCCCTTTTTGAGTTGTTTTATTCTAGATATTAGCTGGCAAAAGTTTTTCTGCAGTCTGTGGGTTGTCTCTTCACCCTGTTGGTGGTTTCTTTTGCTGTGCAAAAGCTTTTTAATGAGATCCCAATTGTTGATTCTTTGTGATTTTTCATATGCAATTGGTGTTTTGTTCATAAGTGTTTGCCTAAACCAATGTGTTCAAGAGTTGTATCTATTCTCTCTTTATGCAGATTTAATGTCTTTGATTTAATATTTAATTCGTTGATCCATTTTGGTTTTAGTTTAGTGCATGGTGAAAGGTATAGGTCTAGTTTTACTCTTCTGCATGTGGAAAGCCAGTTTTCCCAGCACCATTTATTAACAAGACGTTTGTTTGTTTGCTTGTTTTTTGGTTCCGGGGTTGGAACTCACAACTTCGTGCTTGCCAGGCAGGCAGTTATTGAGCTAAATCCCTGGCCCCTATTAACAAGACTTTTTCAGTGAAGATATTTGGCCCATTTGTCAAAGATAAGGTGGCTGAGTATGTTTGGAGTTGTTTCTGTATCTTTAAAGTGTTCCATTGATCTGAGGTCTGGGTGTGGGTGTGTGTGTTGTGAATACCATACTATTTTTATCACTGTAACTTTGTAGTGTAATTTCATTTTGGGGATGGTTACACTACCTGCCTTGCCTTTGTTGCCCGGAATTGCTTTTGCTTGTTTAGGTCTCTTCTGGTTCCAAATCATTTTTAGGATTGTGTTCTCTAATTATGTGAGATATGCTATAGGTACTTTGATTGAGATTGCATTAAATCTGTATAAGTTTTGTAAGTATGGTCATTTTCATTATATTGATTCATCCTATCCAAGAACAAGGACTAGATTTCCATTTTCTGATATCCTGTTTGATCCTTTTTTTTCCTGTATTTTTTAATGTAAATGTCCTTTATGTCCTTCATTAGATTGATTCCTAAGTATTTCAGTTTTTTGGATGCCATTGTATAGGTGTTGTTTCACTAATTTGGCTCTCAGTGGATTTATTATTTTTGTACAGGAGAGCTGTTGATTTTCGAGTGTTGACTTAGTATGCAGCTATGCAGCTGAATTTGGTTATTAAATCTAGAGGTCTTTTGGTTGAGTTTTTGGGGTTTTCTATGTAGAGCTTCATGTCATTCCCAAATAATGATAGTTCAACTTTGTTTCCTAGTTGTATTCTTTTGTCTAATGGCTCTGGCTAATACTTCCAGAACTATATTGAATAAGAGTGTTGATGGTAGACATCCCTGTTTTGTTTCTTATTTTAGAGCAAAAGCTTTCAATTTTTGTTCCCAGTATGATGCTATCTGTTGGTTTTTGATAAATGGTTTTTGCTAGATTGAGACCATCTTCCAATTTTCTGTAGACAAGTGCTTTTTCTGTTTCTGTTGAGATATAGTTTTTGCTCTTGGCTCTGTTAATATGGTATATTACATTTATTGATTTGTATATGTTGAACTGTCCCTGCATCCCCAGGATGACTCCTACTTGTTCATGGTATATAGTTGTTATGGATTGAGTCTGGATGTACCCGCAATGCCTCATGCAGTTAAGGAGATGGGCTTCCAGAGTTTGTGAATGAAGCATGGTCCAGTGATGGGATTATGTGTGTGAGTGCCACACCCAAGTGAGTGTGGCCTGCATACAATATAAGGGCAGAAAGAATGTTTTTTCCATGCTTCCTTTTATGCTTGCTGCTTTTGCTGTTTTCTACCCCTGTTTTCCATGAGCTGTTCCCCACTGCTGTGTGCCACTCTGCCTTGGAGCCAGCTGATTGTGGACTGAAACCACAAACTGAGCTAAATAAACCCTTCCTTCCTTTACTTTGGATGTCAGGTATTTTGTCCTAGCAACAAGAGAAAAGTAACCAAGACAGTAATGTTCGTGATCTGCAACATTCTGTTTGCCAGTATTTTATTGAGGATTTTTGTTTCTGTGCTCATTAGGAAGATTGACCTTTAGTTCTCCTTTTTGGTTGGATCCTTCTCTCATTTTGGTATCAGGGTAATGCTTGTTTTCAGGAAATGTACTTGAGAGTATTGCTTCCCTCTGAATATCATTAAAAAGTTTGAGAAATAGTGGTATTAGGTCTTCTCTGATTCTTGTAGAATTTAGCAGCGCATCCATTGGGTCTGGACTTTTCTTTGTTGATAAATTTTCAGTTTCATTAAATTTCATTAAAAAACTTGAGAAACTGGTATTAGGTCTTCTCTGATTCTTGTAGAATTTAGCAGTGCATCCCTTGGGCCTGGGCTTTTCTTTGTTAATAAGTTTTTAGTTTCATTGACTTATACTGGGTTATTTAGAATTTTTATGTGTTCTCAATTTAGCTTTGTTAATTTATATGCAACTAGGAATCTGTCCACTTCTGTGTTTTCCAACTTACTAGAATACAGGTTCTCAAAGTAGGTATTGATGATCTGAATCTCTGCAGGATCTGTTGTGATTTCACCGTCTTCATTCCTTATTCCATGGATTTTTGTCTGTCCTTTTTTCTGATATGAGTTTGTCCATCTTTCAAGGAACCAACTCTTGAATTCATTGATTCTTTGTACGGTTTTCTTAGACTCCATTGCTTTAATTTCTGCTCTCTGATGTTTTATAATTTCCCCCTCATTGAGCTTTGGGCTTGACTTGTTCTTTTTTGTAGAAGCTTGAGGTTCAACATTAGGGTGTTTATTTGAGCTTGCTTAGTTTTTCTGACATAGGAATTCAGTGCTATAAATTTCCCTTGTATGATTGCTTTCATTGGGTCTCATAAATTCTGTTGTGTTGTACTGGCATTATTGTTTAATTATAGATACTGTCAGATTTCTTCTTTAATGTCATCTTTGACCCATTGGTTCTTCAGGAGGGTGTTATTTAACTTCTGTGTGTTTATGAAGTTCTTGTGGTTTCTGTAGCCATTGACTTCCAGTTTCATTGCACTATCAACTGGTAATATGCATGGAATAATTTTAGTTCCTTTAAACTTATTTAAGCATGCTGTGTGAGGTAGTATGTGGTCTATTTTGGAGAAAGTCTGTGTGCTGCTGAGAATAATGTTGTGGAGAAAGTCTATGTGCTGCTGAGATGATGTGGAGTGGAACACTGTAGACATCTACTAAATCTCTTTGTTCAAATTTTGATTCAGTTCTGATGTTTCTGTTACTTCAGCTGTTACTTCAGAGGGTCTAGGTAGGTGGCTGTCCGTCCACTGTTCTACCTCACTCCTCTTTGGGCTTTTCTTTGGTGTGCTGGATGCCTGTGCTACATCTTGCTTAAATGTCTTATTTCTTTTTTGTCATGTTGCTTACTAGAATTTACCACAAAGCAACATAATTTTAAACTTTGGGACTTTTTGTTTTTTTAAAGAGTAAAACTTGATCTCACTGAAATGTTTTGGGGGATTCTTTTTTGTTTTTGGTGGCAATGGTGGGATTTATAATTTTCATTGAATAAAAGTATTTTATTCTAGGGACTTGGGATTTAGCTCAGCAGTATGAGCGCCTGCCTGGCAAGCCCGAGGTTATGAGTTTGATCCCCTATACAAAAAAAAAAAAAAAAGATAGTTGCAATTTTTATAAATGTACTGTATCTTTAACAAAAGTTATATATAATGACTACACTAAATATAGTGATAGATAAAAGAGATAGAATATATATTATCTTCCAGTTAGGGTGAAGTTACATCTCAGTTAAATCCACTATAAATGGAAAGCATTGTAATTCAAAAATCTATTTAAAAATCGAACTTATTGACCATCATAGTTTAACAACAAAATACTGTACACTAGGGGCCAGGAATGTAGCTCAGCGACACAAGCGCCTGCCTGGCAAGCGCGAGGTCAGGAATTCAATGCCCAGTACCTGGAAAAAAAATAATAACATACATGATGAGAGCGTCATGTTTACCTTTGTGATTGTGTGGATGACAGTGAGCTGAAGCTCGCTACCACTGGCCATCATCACAGGAGAGTACCTATTACGTGCAATTCATGGAAAAGATCAGAACTTGAGGTACAGTCTTGAATATGAATCACCACAATGGAGTTGAAAAGTTCTGAATCAAACCATCGTTAAAGAGACTATAATTCGCTTCATTTCTGTTTTACCATAAGATCTAATTATGGAATAGTAAAATACAAAGCCTTCCTCAGGGATCATGAGATAAAGTAAATTTAGGCCAAATATGATGAAATAAGTGCCTTATACAGCTAAATATGACTACATAGTAGTTTTCTATTGTAACAGTGAAAGAATAAATAGATTTTTAAAAGACTGCCAAAGATGTAGCTGATGAAACTGGCTTGTTCCCAGTGGAATGTATGGTTTAGGAATCTGGGGATTAGATACTGAGGGGTGGAGGTGAGGGTTAAAGGAGATTGTTTCTGACTTGTAAGAAGGTTGAAATCAGGGATGACTACCATGGAACCATTTCTTACGCCTCTATGTGACAGAAGTTACCTCATTGAATGAACTTTTGATACAATAATTACCACCTTTTGAGGTAACATCCTGGCCACCTGAAGTTTGAATATGTGTTAATTAATGTTCACATTGGTCTTCAGAATTTTTCACTTTGTCTCTCTTGGAATTTTTATGAACATTTTCACATGTCATCTGTTTTTGTTCTCTCCTTTTAATAATACGAACTTTACAATCTTGGCATTAGCAAGTGCTGTACTTTCTGGTCAGATATTTGCCCGTCTTGCCCATCACATTTCCCACTGGTGGTTTTGTTTTTGTCTATCCTATATCCTTTGTTTTCTGTCTCAGATTGTTCTTAAATTTTTTTTGGTACTGGGGATTGAACTCACGACTTCACATTTGCCAAGCAGGCACTTACGCCACTGAGCTAAATTCCCAGCTAAATTTTTTCTTAAACCCAGTGCTTAAATCAGAAATCCTACTTTAAAATGTTAATTCCACATCAATAAAGTGTTTTAAAAATTTGTCCATTTTGAATTCATGAAAATGGATGATTTATTTCTTTTTAATTAATTTATTTATTTAAAATAAAAGAGATGAATATGGATATGCAGGTTGAATACCTGAAATGCTTGGGATTAGAAATGTTTCAGATTTTGGAATGTTTCCTTAGATTTTATTTTACTTTTTATTTTACTTTTCTTTTTTTTTTTTTTTGGTACCGGGGATCGAACTCATGATCTTGTGCTTACAAGGCAGGTGCTTTTGCGGCTGAGCTATATTATGCCCTTATTTTTTATTTTAAAGAGAATAAAACCAAGGAAAATAAAACAGAATAAAACCAATCAAAATAAACCAGTATAATTGATGCAGTACTTTAGAACCTTACAAAATCAGCAATAGTTACCATAATGCCTTTTATTGTCTTCAAAATAACTGCAGATACCTTCAGGCATAGTAAAAACCTAGAAGAGCAGAATAGAATAGACAATAAACACACACAAAAAAACGAATACAATAAAGGACTTCAAAACAAACCAACAGTAAATTCAAAATGGCTACCATAATGTCTTGCTATCTTTTAAATGGCGGCTCATGCCATCAGATTTAACATAATCAAACACAACAAAAGAGAATAAAACCCAACCCAAGAAAACATTGAAAATGATATGGTTTCCAAGCAGGGATCATCTCCTGGTGAGGCCTGGTTCTCTTTCCCCTGAAGTCCGCAAATGGTGCTGACCCACAAGAGAGGCTTGGGTTTGGCTGTCCCCACCCCAGCAGGGCCCCCACATGGCGCTGGTTTCTAGGTGGGGATCACCTACTTATGAGGCCTTGTTCTCCCCCAACAAAGTCTGCCAATGGTGCTGACTCATGGAGAGAGGCTTGGGCTGGCTGGAAACTAGTGCCATGGTTGGCCCCTGCTGGGGTGGAGACACCGAGATCCTTAGATTTTATTGATAGAATATCTTTAATCTGAAAAGCATGCAAAAGTTTCAGATTCTGGGTGTTAGATTTTCAGATTAGGGATGTTCAGTCTGTAACACCATAAAATTACCAGTATTTTTTCTTATTTTATTTAGTCCTTTTGAGACAGAGTTTCACTATGAATTTATGCTGGCCTGAAACTCACTTTGTAGCCCAGGCAGGCCTCAAACTCATCAGGATCCTCCTGCTTTAGCCTCCCAAATGCTGAGATTATAGACGTGTGCCACCATGCCCAGGATCCTCAAAATTACCAGTATTTTAGAACAAACAAATGTCTTTATTACTGCTTTGAATTTCCCTTTATTTTTATTTGAAAAAATAGTTTTTGTTTTGTTTTTCCTCTTGCAGTGCTGGGTATGGGACACAGGACCGTTTATGGGCTAGGCAAGGGTTCTACCACTGAGCTATGCTCTCAGATCCCCTGATCCACTTTTAAGTTACACACAAAATAAGAAAAGTGGTTCAGGAAGGACAAGTACTTGATAGAGCTACCTACTCTTTTCCATTTTAGCTTTGCAGTTTTTCTCTTAGGCATTTGTCTCTTAAAGCCATCATAAACACTGTTGACTTTTTGTTTTTCACAGCCAAAATTAATCTATATGTACAATTTTATATCCTACTTTGATTTTTTAAAAAAAATCTGACATTGTCATAAAGCATTTTTTCTTTTCTTTGTCTTTTTGAGACAGGGTCTCGCTATGCAGTTCAGGCTGGCCTTGAGCTCACTTGGTAGCCCAGGCTGGTCTCGAACTCACAAGGATCCTTCTGTCTCAGCCTCCCGAGTGCTGGGATTATAGGCGTCAGCCACCATGCCCGGTTTAAAAGTTATTCTTAAACAGTTTGGGGCTGTGTATTGTCTGATTTGCAGACTGTGGTTTGACTATAGGATGCAAAATAAGAGGTCAAACATTTAGCTTTTCATTATTCCCAGTATAAATAGTAAAGGTGCCCATTTTTTGACTGCTTGGTGATTTCTGTGGTATAGAATGTTACTAAAGTTTTTTTTTCTTTTTGGTTCAAGGAATCTAACTCACGACCTCATGCTTGCCAGACAGAAGATATTTTTAAAATTCTTGATGTCGGTCCTTTATTTTTTTTCAGGTTGTAATGTCATTATGAATATTTTGCCTAGTGAAGATACTGATTTTGTTGCTGTTGTTATTATTTTTGCAGTACTGGGGTGTGAACCCAGTGGCACTCTACTAGAGGCAAATCTCCAGTCTCCTTTGTTTTTTGAAACAAAGTCTCACTAAACTGATTGAGTGGGACTTAAACATGTGATCCCGATTCTTCCTCGCCAGTACTTCCCCTAGGATTGGCAGTGTGAATCACTGCTTCTGGCTGTTTTATGATTTCTTCTATAATCTTCCTCCTTCTCTCTCTCTCTCTGGTGCTGGGGATCATCAAATCCAGGACCGCATGTATGCTAGGCCAGTGTCACACTCCTAGTCCTTGTTTATTTTTAGATTTAGCCACTATATGTAAAACTGAATTAATCTTTTATGCTTTTCCCTTTTCTCACTGTCCAGCCAACCAAGCCAGAAAATGAAACATCTCTTAATCTTTGATCTTCCCTTACCCTCTGCACATCCAGTCAACCACTCAGTCCTGTTCATTCTATTTCCTAATGTTTGTTACATTGCCTTACTTTGCTCCATTCCTGCCACCACTGTTTGATTCAAGTTGTTCTTTCTCTCCTCAGTTTCAGCTGCAATAATCTGCCTTCTGGTCTTGCTGACTCCCTTTCAGCCTGTTTGCCACATGGCATTGAACAGTATTCTTGAAAGGCAATCCTGTGATGTGATGTTACTGTGTGGTTTATAATATTGGGATATTTTCCTGTAGCCTTTAATTTAAAGCTCTTAACGTGACTGAAAAGGCCTTTTCTAATCTTGGTATGCTAGTGCATTCTTGGATGCAAGCCCTCTGGGAGACTGAGGCAGAAAGATTGCTGGTTAGTGCCTGGCCTGCCTGGGCAACTTAGTAATTAAACAAGACTGTCTCAAAATAAAAAGTGAAAGAGGGAACATGGGGAGCTAGTGATGTAGCTCAAAGCAAAGGTCTTAGTAGCACCAAAAAGGCCTTTTTTCAGTTATGTTTCCAGCCTCACCTCTTTGTTTTTATTACTACACATTTCCAGTAAATAAATTTATTGTGAGGTGCAATGATTTTTTTACTCTTCCCCTCTAGGGACCTGGCCAAGATCCCTAAATGCCTGCAAGGAAAGGATGAAATAAGAATCAGACAAATTTAGTAATATACAAAGGGGAGCTGGGAGGCCAATGTCTGAGGATGGGCAGAGTAAGACATTCTCTCAGTTAGCCACTATTTATTGGATCTGTACAGTGATAGGAGGGGCTAGCAGAAAATTCAAGTGGGGGATGATTTAGCATAATCTTTGGATGACTCCAGAGGGCGGAGATGATTTTATGCTAAGGATCTTGCCCTGGAGTGTTTTTTAATCTTAGTGGTGTTAGTTTAGTCTTAGTGGATGGGGGAGAATAGCCCCATCCCTAAAGAGTTAATGGGAAATCTCAAAAAGGAGTTACTGATAATCAAAACCTTCATTTATCTCTTAGGGAAGTATACAAAATTAGCCACTGAATTTGTGGTCCCCAACACCTCCCTGTGAGTCTGCCACTTGTCTTCCTTAGATAGCAGAGGCTGAAATGAGGCATCCATGTCTTGACTTTTGTATATCATGCTTCATTTACCTCAGATACTCTTGGTCGTCTTCACCCTGTCTTTTCCCCTAGACATACCCAATATTACTAATGTTTTTCCCACAGGACTTTGGAGATCTTAGTTTACGACAGTATCTTCTACCTTCTAGGAACCCTTCCCTCATACTCTTTGTGACTGATACAGTGCTCTTTATCTAAATAGAAAACCACTTTTAACACATCTTTTTGGTGTCCATTTTGCTCTGTGGATATATTTGCATAATATTAATATAATTACCTTATGTGGAGGTGCTAAGGATTGAATGCAGGACCTCATGCATATAAAGCATGCATGTTGCCACCCCTCCCAGCATATGTTTTTTGCAAGGAGCTCAGGCATCCATAAGATACCTGTTAATGTGGAACAAGGATTTCTTTGTCAAGTTTGGGAAATTGTTTTCTTGGAAATTCACAATATAAATCAACGTGTTGAAGACACCAAGAAATTCTTCTGGGCTTTCTGCTAGGTATTAGGTATATGTGATGTTGAACAAAATAGGTCTGGAGCTTACCAAATCTTTTGAGCATTTTTTAACTTACCTTATGATACTTGCTTTATTTAGAACTGACCATCAGCCTTTTTTTCCTAAAACTGTTCCTTGGTTATCTGGGACCCCTGTATTTCTTTTGATTCTCCTGATATTTCTGTTTTTTTCTTTTTAGCCTTCCTCGTGTTTTTGTTTGTTTGTTTTTGTTTTGCTTATTACTAAAATGTTGGTGATCTTTGGGGCTCTGTTTTAGCCCACTCCTTTTATACTTTATGTCTCCCTGAATCTCACCTACTCTGGTGATTTCAAATGTTCAATGTTTTAATCAGGCTTCAGAGATGGTAGAAACGTATTATGTAAATAAATGGGCAGTGTCAATTGGGTGTGGTGGCTCATGCCTGTAATCCCAGCACTTGGGAAGCTGAGGCAGGAAGATCACCATCAACCTGGGCTACAAAGTGAGCTCAAGGCCATCCTGAACTGCATAAGTGAGACCCTGTCTCAAAAAGACCAAAAAAGAGAAAGGGGAGCAGTCTCTAGGAAGCTTAAGTAAATTTGAGGCTCATTGGGAAAATGCTGAAATTATCAGCCTCTACTACTAGACAACTAACTTTGTAATGTTTACCAAATAAAAATTTGGAAGTTTTCCTTAATTTGTACTCTCATTATCTATAAAGTTATCCCAGTTTCAAATTCTGTGTGCTTATATCCATTCTTTCTCCTTCATCATCTATATCTCTTTCCTACTCTCATCATCTCTTACTTGAACTGATTCAGAGAGCTTTCTTTTGCAGTTAGTTAGTGCCTTAGTTTTGTGTTTAAGAAATCACAAGTGATGTATTTGAAAATGTGAATCATCTTTTTGCTTAAAAGCCTTTGTTGATTTCCTGTGTGTGTAAGGATGAGAAAGTTAAAGGCTACCTCTTCTGTCTTCCTCTTTAGTCTAGGAGTAGGACTTTTTCCTCCAGTCATGATCCTTGTCCACTCCATAACGTTTTTCTCTGATGTGATTTATCCATACCACTTCTTTGACCATACTTATTCCTTAATTCATAACCTATATCTTTTTTGTTGTATTTACATAAAAGCAGATGATTACAATGTATTCTTTTGTTTAGTAGGCTGTGAATTTTGAAATCTTGGAGTGAGTCTTGATTGTTTTTATAGTCACAGAATTTCTGGTATGTAGTAGGCACTTTGTAATGTTTGCCAAATAAGTGAGATCTTGTGCAAATTTGTTCTCAGCTGTGGTCCTTAAGCTGTCCCCTTTCTCTCAGTTCCTTAGTTGCAAGTTGTAGTAAGGGTGTTTTCAGGTACCCAGATCCTCTAGGTTAGAAGAGACATTTGTTAATTTTAAATATTGATGATGCTTTATGGCAATATTTAAAATAATGAAGCATCATTTTAGTCTGCAGAGAAATCCAAACTGTTAGTATTTCTGCAGAAAGCTATTGAATATACTTAAAAGCCTAAGGTATGAAACTGTAATGTTTGTTTGCCTGCATGTAAATCCTGATCTTAAAATGTTATTCAAGTTGATTGAAGAGACCAAACAGCAATAGTTTTAGACTATATATCTCTGTTATAAAGTGAGGCCTGACTGCATGTTCTTAATAAATATGTATTGATTATTGTCATTTTAATAACTCTGGAATGCACTTACTTTTTAACTTTTAAAAAATCTGTTTTTGTAGCCTCAAGGAATAGGTTCTCCTAGTGTTTATCATGCGGTTATCGTCATCTTTTTGGAGTTTTTTGCTTGGGGACTATTGACTGCACCCACCTTGGTGGTAAGTAATCTTTAACTTATTTACCACTGACTCTGAAACTTTTTAGCCCTTTTTCCTGTTCCATGGTTAACTCCATCAATATTGTCAGTTCTTCAGTACTTTTCTGTATTTTATTGCTTTAGTAGTCTGTTCTAACCTTTCCCTTTTCCTTACTAATAAAAAAGTAAGCCGGGTGGTGGTAGAAGTGTATGGTTTTGAATGTGTCATCTGACATGTTCAGGCAGAGGCTTAATCACCACTCTGAATAGTGTGAAGGAATTCTTACACCAACAGATTTAGGAAAATAATGTTTGTGACTAACATAATATAGCATAATTATTTGGAGATTCATATGCAGTTGCATTTTCCAAATAAGAAATGTAATTTGTGCTAAAGATTTAGATAAAGTAAAGCTGGTTTTTACCTTTTTAAAGGTTTGGAACCTTAGAAGAGACCTTGAACAAACCAGACAACTCAGATAATAGCTGTTTTTCTCCTATCAGTGTAGATAAGGGGAATTGAATAAAGGAAAGATATCTATGGTAGTCCATTGTATCTTGAAACTTAGATGCACAGCTTATCAAATCCTAGAAGAATTTTTAAAGTAATATATGTAATATATTCAGGAGCAGTGTGATCATTATTAATTTAAAAGGTTTTTTACAAAAGAACTTTTCAAAAACTGGATGACCAAGTAGATTGAATTACATTTATAATGCATATTTTTTGACATACTTACCAACAGTTGCAGAATTTTTACTGTATATAAAATAACAATTATGAATATATGGTGCATATTCATATTACTGAAAGATTCAGAAGAAAAGAAAGTTTTTAAATAAATGCCATTATTTTTATATTAAACTATTCATTGCAAGTTAAATTAAGTCTTTGAAAAACAGACATACAATTGTGAGAATATGAGTTTGAGGACTGGGGATGTGGTTCAGTGAGAAAGGTTTAAGGGTTCCATTTCCAGTACCACAAACAAAAACAAAAAGTCAATTTGAATGTGTTTGATTAAGATCTTTTCCTTTTTAAAAAGTATTGCTCATTTACCTGTAATGGATTATCAATTCTACATAAATGAATTTTCAAAACAAAATTATGGTATAAGCTTAGAAATTAGCCAGTTATTTTTAGTCTATTAATTTCTGATGGTAATCTTTTTTTTAATGTTCCTATTTTTTCTTTTTCTTTTTTTTAATGTTTGAATCAAATGGATTCTGACAGAAGTCTTTGAAAAATTAATTTACACATTTTCTGCCTTCATAATCTAAATTTAGTGTTCTGGAACTTCTTCACATGGTGCAAAATCATTATGATATTCATAACTTCATTATGTTGTAATAACCTCCTGTAACGGACCCCTGAGGTTCTCTAATGTGCTATTGTGCTTCTTTATAATCTGCTTATAACCAGGTTAACATATAAATGTCAGGTGGATTTTTACTCTTGTGGTTTCAGTACATTCTCTTGTTCTGTGAAGCAATGTATTCTCTTTTAATCTTCACAAATCCCTTGGCTTGAAAAGTCAAGAAACCTGATGGCTACTGTTGTGATAGTAAACCTGTAGTATTGATACTTGCTTAGGCTTGCTTGACTTGTGCTCAAGATTTTGGGGGGGAATACTGGTAGTTAACTGATTTAGTCTCATGATTTATTTGATTGATTAATTGATTGATTGTCTTTTTGAGGCAGGGTCTCCATATGTAGTTCAGACTGGCCTTAGGCTCACTTTGTAGCCCAGGATGGTCTTGAACTTGCAAACAATTCTCCTGCCTCAGCCTCACAAGTGCAGCTATCACAAGATTTACACCACCACGCCTGGCTTTTTTTTTTTTTTTCTTCATACTCTTATTTTAGATAGTTGAGGTCTTTGGACTACTCAACTATTAGCAATTGTTTATAAGGTTTTTTTTTTTAAATAATATTCCCATAATCTGTCATCAAGATTTGAAGTCTTTATACCTCAAAAATTTTGTGTCTGGTTTTATAGGAAAATCATCTTTGTGTAATTTGGAATAGGTCCCTTGCCAGTTGGACAAAGAGAGACTATTTTCTTTAACAAGAAAAAAGTTTCAATTTTAATAGACATGAGAAAACCTTATCTTCAGTATATTATTAATTGTATCTTTATTTTTTGTTGGCTGGCAATGTTAAGCATCAAATCTAGGATCTTATACAAGTGAGACAAGCACTCTACCACTAAGCTGTATCACCAACCCTCATCTCCCTACCCCCTTTTTGTGCTTTTGGTTTTAAAATATTATATATATATTTCTTTTTTTTGCTAAATCCAGGGCCTTCCCACTGAGCTTCCTTCCCAGCTCTTTTTCATTTTTTAAATTTTGAGACAGGTCCAGCCCAGATTGGGCTCAAATTTATAATCCTCTTGCCTCAGTTTTCCAAAGTACTGGGATTACATGCTAAAATACTGGATTCTGATTAGGAAAATGAAAGGGCTAATTTGTTTCACTGTGTAGTTCAGACTGGCTTTGAGTTCACTTGTATAGCCTAGGTTGACCTCGAATTTGTGGGATCCTCCAGCCTCAGCCTCCCGAGTGCTGAGATTATGTGTACTGCCATGCCCAGCTATTTTTTTTTAATTATATTTTTAAGATCAAGCATCTTCTCAGAAGAAAGTCCAGATATTTAGCTCAGAGCTTTATTTTTGCCTGAGTACTGATTGTTCTCCTTATCTGTAGGTTCTACGTTCTCAGGTTCAACCAACTGCAGATTGAAAAAACTTTTTTTTTAAATTTTTTTTGTCTTTTTTGAGACAGGGTCTTGCTATACAGTTCAGGCTGGCCTTGAGCTCACTTTGTAGCCCAGGCTGGTCTTGAACTCGCAACAATCCTCCTGCTTTAGTCTCCTGAGTGCTGGGATTACAGGTGTGAGCCACCACAACTGTCTTAAAAATACTTTTAAAAAGAGTTGGACTTATATTAAAACATGTACAGACTTTTAAAAAATGTCATCACACTAAGTAATATCGTGTAACAATTATTTTGTATTTACATTTATTAGATACTATATAATTTAGAAATGACTTTAAAGTATACAAAAGATTTATATAGGTTATCTGCAGATTTGTTTCAGGTACTTTCAACTTCGGTTAGTCAAACAACAAAACTTTAGCATCACTATGGGAAACTGCGTGTAGATGCATAAGTAAATCTGTGTGTACATGCCTTTATATATAACATATTTGTGTTGCCTTTTATGATCAGGGCCACTGAGTGGAGTGGCTATTATAAAATATTAAACAGTGTAGAAGTGTGTGAGTAGGACATGAAAGTTCTTCCACAACTTAGCTACCATTTCTGGGCAAGATAATAGCCTTAGGCTTCAGGGAGGTCTTTACCTTTGCCCTTAGGATGGGTTAGCCAACAGATTGAATAGTTCTGTCAGTTAGAATGTGTAATCGATTAACTCAGTAATTTTTTTTTTTTTTAACCAAAAGTGAGTGTCTGTGATGCTAAGGGAGTTTTTCAAAATACCTGGGCCTTAAAACTTATCTTGGTAAAATCAGACTCAGAGGTGAAGCCTAGGCATATGATTTTTTTTAGAAGGATCCTGCTGTATTAGTTAGTATATAAATGGTTTTGCTTGTTTCAAGACTTCTAGAAATTATTAACATTATTGATAGTAATCTTTGCTTTGGACTCTTACAACTGCCCTTCCTGGGGGTTGGGAGATACAGAAAAGAAAGTTTAGGGGTAAAAGAAGGCACCAAGTAATGGCATTTTTCTCTTTCTAAAAGTCTGTTAACTTTTTAAAAATAGACCTATGATTCTAAAAATACTAAGCCAGTGTTTGGTAGTTCAAGCTGCTAGATACTCAGCCCATGTTATAAGACTCTGAAACCCACTATTATTTCTTCTGTTAGTGTGCATTCTTTACTACAGAGATAGTGTCAAGGCATTTAATATTTCAAGGATTATTTATTCTCAAAAATTTTAAGACTGATAAAATTTCTTAGTATTTTTTTCCATTCAAATCTAAAGAGATTGGGCAGATCAAAACTTTTTACAATTGAATTAGTTATTTTTGTCTCTTAAAATATTACAAGTTATATGGATTCAAAGAAGAAATTGCCCTAGAGAGGAAAATTGGTAGCAGAGTAACAATTTTGAATTTTAGAGGCTGATAGGGAAGATAATGGGGCCACATGTGCAAACAGACAGCACTATTTTATGAGTGTGACTTCCAGAAGATACAGGATTATTTCTAAAGCATTGAGGAGAACGCAAATTGATTGGAATGAGAGGTTGCTTAGCAAAGCAAGTCCTTGGTGACATGATTGCAAATTATAAACCTCTCCTGGGTATTCATTATACCTTTTTTTTTTTTTTTTTTTTAGACAGGGTTTTGCCATGCAATTCAGATTGGCGCTTAACTCATGTTATTGCCTGGCCCAGCCTCAAATTCGCGGTAATACCCCTGCTCAGCTTCCCAAGTGCTGGGATTACAGGAGTGTGCCACCACACCTGACCACCCTTCATTTTTTATAATGTTCAGCTTGTGCTTTGTACCAAGATTAGGCCCTTAGTAATTTGGAAAAAAAATAGATGACTAGAAAAGGTACTAGAATACCAGTTTCATGAATTTAAAATCTTTTCCACTAGTAACAAGGACTGGAAAACTATGGCCAGAGGACCAACTCCTTTTCACAGACTTTTTTTTTTTTTCCCCATAGACTGTTTTTATAAATAAAATTTCATTTATGCTTAGATACATTCATATATACTTTGTGACTGTTTCTGTTCTACAAGGGCAGAGTTGAGTACTTCGTGTAAGACTATCCTGCAAAGCTAGGAAAAGTGAGAACTATTTATTTACTGTCTGTAGATTGTTTATTTATTTATTTATTTATTTATTTGCAACAGGGTCTTGCTTTGTAGTATTGGCTGGTCTTGAACTCATTGTGTAGTCCAGGTTAGCTTCGAACTCATGGCAGTCTTTCTGCCTCAGCCTCCCAAGTGTTGAGAGGATAAAGGGTGAACCACCAAGCTTTGCTGTAGATCCTTCTTTTAGATCTTCTAGTCTTTGTTATAAATAACAACAAAGTATCTCAGTCTTCACACCATTGAAATTTTGAACCAGATAATTATTTGTTATGATGGCTGACACATGCATTATAGGATGTGTAACAGTGCTTTCAACCTCTGCTTACTAGATAAAAATAATCTCCTCCACCACAGGTAACCAGGAGTTTGAAGGGGGCAGAATTACCCTGGGTTGAGAACTACTAATTCAGACAAAATTATAAATATCTTAAAGATACGATTTTTTTTCATGTTCTGCTTATCTTTGACCAACATTTCATTTCTAATTTTTTTCTTTGGCGTACTGGGCCTTGTACGTGCTAGGCAAGTGCACACTCTCTTAATTTTCACATAATGTGAGTACATCCTGTTAAAATTCTAGTTTTTGGCAGAAGAGTAACTGAAGAGAAGGGAGCAATTCTAATCCTTACAAAGGCTCTTCTCAACTTTCTTCTTACTCCCCTTATTGTCATTTTTTGTTTTTATTGAAGGAAGAGTATTGTATGATGGAAGATGCATTGGGTTTTAAGTCAAGTAACAACTCAGTTGCCTTATTTGTAAAGCTGTAATTTAATCTAATTTATAATACTGTTATAAAACAGTATTTATGAAGTCCCTGCTCAATATGCAGTAAAAAAAAATATTACTTGCTTTTTTTTATTTTTCCAGTTGTCTTGCCCTTCAATTACTCTTTTGACCATTGAGTTCCCATAGTTTGTTGAAATTGATGCCATGTAGGTTGAGACCAGGCCTTGGAAATGATAGAATATAATTCATTATATATTTTATAGGGATTTTTTTCCTTATGAAATCTTGCTACATTTATTTTGTGGCAATTAGAATTTTCTTATTCTCCTAGTCTCATATCCTAGATAATGTGTACACACCTGAAAGGTGAAAGAGAGCTCCCACATGGGGAGCAACATAGCAAATACAAAGGCATAGACCTCAGAGCCTGACCTCCTGGGCTCATTTCAGCTTTCTTGCTTTCTATGTGATCTTGGTTGAGACATTAAATTTCTATGTGTATTATTTTTGATAGAATTACTGAGAAATTAAGTGATAATATATGTAAAGCTCCCAATTTAGTACCTTGTAACATAGTAAATGCCATGTAAATATTAGGTACTATTATGCATACATAGTGTCATACATACAAATCTGAAAATTTGTATGAAGTAGAATTGGATAGTATGAAGGGATATTTGAAATGTAAATGTAGAAATTTTACTGAGACTAAAAGGTAGCATATCATTTTTATTTTGGTTTTTATTCTTTAGGTATTGCATGAAACCTTCCCTAAACATACATTTCTGATGAATGGCTTAATTCAAGGAGTAAAGGTGGGTTATACATGTTTATATGTACATATCTATATATGTGTAATCCTGCCCGTATTGCTAAATTAACTGAATAATCCATTAAATATCCTCTTTTATAATTAGACTGAAATGTAGGAGATTATATAATACTTTAGGCTAACTGGGTTTTAAATATGATTTAACTCATATTGCCAACTGTGTATAGTCACATATTTTTCCTGTTAAACATTCTCATTATTCCAGAATTCTCAGTGCTTCATAAACAAGAATATCGATTGGAAAGAGGAAGATTATGCCCTAAAAACACCCATAAATACAAATTTATATCAGCATGATAAAGTGTTGGCTATTAAATACATTTTTTATAAACAGATCTGATACTATTAAAATGGGCAATTAGCACATGTAATTGTAAAACTTTTAATGTAGAGTTTTTGTGATAGAGAATTCATTAGAGCATTTCATATTTAATACCCAGCAAGAGCCCTGCAGGTAATTGTAGCCTGAGGAAACTTAAATTATATGTAGACAAATAGGATATTATTTCAAGTTCAGTGATTTATTTACTGTGGAAACAAACATTTAAAATTATGATAGTGAATGATTAACTTTTGGCTCCTGGATATATAGCATACTTTATTTTATTTAAATTTTATTTTAGGGTTTGTTGTCATTCCTCAGTGCCCCACTTATTGGTGCTCTTTCTGATGTTTGGGGCCGAAAATCCTTCTTGCTGCTAACAGTATTTTTCACATGTGCCCCAATTCCTTTAATGAAGATCAGCCCATGGTATGTGCATATTCAAATTACAGCAATCAGATACCATTTTCTGTTAATTGCTTTCTTAATATTTATTTCTTGCATTTTTCTTGCTTGCTTATCTATATAGTTTAATTTTTATTCTAATAAGTTTATTCTTTAACACAGATAAAGCCCCTAAAAATACAGTGCCTAATACAGGTTTAAAGCTGGGTGCTACTGTTGGAAACATCAAGGCTAACAGCATACCTGCTTTTGGATTCATAACCCAAATTTCAAAACAATATTTTTAGAGACTGGGTAAAATTCGTGACTTTTTATTTTCCCTGAGTAGAACGTTAAATATACAAATGAATTTTATCATTGTATTAATTAGGAATAAGTTTTAGTGGTATCGGTAAAGCCCAAAATAATAGTTGCCTAAAATCAAGGCAGTTTTACTTCTCTCTCCACATAGTCTGAAGTTGAGTAGTCCAGAACCAGGATAGCAGTTACAGTGAATGAGACTTCTGTCTTGCTGCTCTGTCATTCTCAGCTATTGCCTCACAGTCTAAAATGTCTACTTAGGCATGAAGGTGTGGCTAAGAAAGTCATACCGCTTTCTTTTAAGGATAGACTTCCCATTTAGCCTTTGGTTGCATATCTTGTGTCAGATATCAGGCATTTATTGCTCATAGTTATATGAGACTAGGCTCCTGGCCACTCTGCTCAAAATTAGGAGGAAAAGAAGGAAAGCCCCAAAAGAATGAATGTCTCATAGAAATAGAGTAATAATTTTTTATCTTATTTCTAATCCTGCACTGAGTATTAATTAATTCACTTTACAGTGTGCCAATACTGTGTTTCTGTTTTATGTCCAGAAAGGCCTAGGAGGTACATGGGGCAAGATCTTCTCTGATGGATTAAAGATCTTGCAGTTGAAATCTTACAAAGGAATTTAGGGAATGAGCAAAGAATTTGCTTTGGAAAATTGTGTTATAGAAATTTTAGTAGTGATAAAGGCAGGTGGAATGATATTTTGAAAGTTCATTGTGATTACCTATAATTTTAAAAAAGCTAAACATCATTAAAATACAAATTTCTTACTCCCAACTAATATTTTGGAGTCATCTAAAGTAATATACAGTTTTTTTTTTAAACAGTCTTCATTCTTTGTAATGACTGTTGTCAATTTTATAAATACTGCCATTCAAGTTTCTCTTTGTGAATACTGAGGTTATTTTGCCAACGTTTGAACAGCTAAAGATAATTTACAGAGAACATCTAGTTTCTATGTAGAGGCTCAAACTAAATATGAAGTAACTTGTTCATGAGCTTTGCTGAATTTTGTTTTTTTGTGTAGTACTCTGGTGGAAAATAGGAATAAATGAAGTATAATAGACTTTATTTTGATGGTGTATTTAGTAGAGGCAACAAATTCATTTAACACTTAAATAGTTGGGTAAAAGATTTACTTAAATATATTATCTTGTATATGCTGTATTCCTGATTAAAGGAAAAAACTACTTGTACCCATGTTTTCATGATATCTGCGACTTAGGATTTATGAAAGTGTTAATCCATGAACTGTCTTAGAAAGCTCTTGATTAAAATTATTCTTATTCTAATTAGCTAACAGAAATGAAGGAAAGTACAAATAATGGCAACTGTTCTAATATTTCTTGTCAATTGTCTTTTATTGTTAGGTGGTACTTTGCTGTTATTTCTGTTTCTGGGGTTTTTGCAGTTACTTTCTCCGTGGTATTTGCCTATGTAGCAGATATAACCCAAGAGCATGAAAGAAGTATGGCTTATGGCTTGGTATGTATACCTTCATGATAGAGAAATATCTTGTTTAAAAGTATCCCTAATAAGTATGCAAACTTTTGCATGACAAGATTTATTTTTTGCATAAAAATGTATTTCAGAAATAAAGTTATCCATTAGACTATACACTATAAGTCACATGTTAGAATTGAACTCGAAGTATATTTTACCTTATGGAATTTTTTTGTTTGTTTTTGTGTTGTGAGGAATTGAATCAAGGACCTTGAACATGCTAAGTGAGTGCTCTACCAGTGAGCTACACCTTCAGCCTGTAACAAATCCTAAAAATAAGGAATTATTTACTATGTTATCAGTTTTTAAGCTGCTATACATATTTACTGCCTTAGTCTATAATAACTAGTAACATTTAGCTCAAGGTTGAGCATACCTTTTCTGTGGCTTTATGGGCCCTTGTATTGTTTTAATCTGTGTCCCCTTGTATTGTTTTTGCATGCATATATGCCTTTCAAAACAGTTCGAAGCATTCTTAGCTGGATTTGGGCCAGAACACTTTTTTCAGGAAATGAATGGCAATGCAGCATTGTCTCAGGGTGGGGTGGCTCCCGTGAGCACAGTACACACCATCCCCTAGAGAGCTGGAAGCAGAGCAGTGATGAGCAAATACAGCATTCAGCAAATACAGCTAAAGATGTTGTAATAAAGAAGGACCAAATACTGAATCGGTTTGAATCTTAAGATTTATAAGAAACTGTGATTTCTTGATTCAGAGAACATAATAGCACAGAATCTTAGAATTACGTTTGGGGGAGAAAATACTGGGAGAAAATTATGCAAAGTAATGATTTCATTTATAAATTTAGAACATTAGATGAAATGAAGCAGATGATAGCTAGGAATTTTAGAAACAGTTTACTGAGGTATAGTTTATGTGTCATGAAATTCATCCATTTTATGTGTGTAGTTTAGTGAATCTTAGTTAATTTATGAAATTGTAGAACTGTCACAGAAATCCAGTTTTGGAGTTTTTGTGTGTTTAATTGTTTCCTCTTGGCCAAAGCTTTTAATTAACAGTATTCAGTGTGGAAGTTTTTTGTGTTAAAGGCATATTCTGTAAATGACCACTTAAATCCACAAATGGTATGGATGCAGTAAAGCAGAGAAAGTGATCTCTGTGATCCTCTTTCCATCTGACCAGAAAGAAATGACCACAAAGTGGAGAGAATTGAGGAGCAAGAAACTGACTGACTGACTTGTAATTGCACCTGTGCTCACTGCTGTGCAGATCTGATCTCTGTGAATACCCTTTAGATACCTGACTGACCTTCCCAGTAGATGTGCCAGAACTCTACTCAGGCTCAGGTCTCTCTGAAGCCCCCTGGAGCACTGTCATAATAGAATATCACCACAAGCCAGTTCTAGAACAATTCTCTGAGCCCAAAGAATAGCTATAGGCCCATTTGCTGCTGTTCTCCTCTTCACCTCTTACTCCATGCAGCCAACACAATCTACTTTCTGCTTCTGGTTTTAGAAATGTCATGTAGATGAGTGTGGTGGCACATCCTGTAATCCCACCACTTGGGAGGCTGAGGCAAAAGAATTGCAGCAAGTTCGAGGCAAGCCTGGGCTACATAGTGAGTTCAAGGCCAGCCTGCGCTAAAAGTGAGACTCTGTCTCAAAAGAACTCCCCCAAAAAGAAAATACCTGTAAATAACACAAAATCTAGTCTTTTATATCTAGCTGATTTTACTTAGCATACTCTTTTGAAATTTGTCCATGTTGATACTATTAATGAATGTTTTTCTATGGCTGTGTAGTGTTTGATTGATTGAATTTACTACGTTTTGTTCGGTCACCTGTTCAGGGGCATTTGGTTCATAGTTAATTGTTTTAAGTTACTATGTTTTATGTATTTGTTCAAATAATTACCTTTGAAAACTGAGTTGCACCTATTGTGTATTTGTAGGCCATTGTTCAGTAGGCCAGATTTGTCTGGAGTTCCCGTGTTTTCTCTACCTGTGTCCTTGGTACTTTAACTTTTTGTCAGGCCTGTCTGGACTTAGTAGAGCTTTAGAAATGTTCTTAGTCCCTGCCTTCTGTGATCATAATTCTCCCCATCTAACCAAATAGTTTTGTACTAGGGCTAACATTATTATTTCTTTTTTTGAGATTACATTGCAGTGTGCTACCCATCTTAGTGTTAAATAGCCATGCTCAAGTGATCCTCCTACCCCAGCGTCTTGAGTAGTTCAGAACTACAGCCACATCCACCATGCCCTGCCCACAGGTTAATGCTATTATTGGTAAGGAGAGAGTCTCAAACTCTTATTTCAGCCATCCCTGAGTTGATATCAGAATAAACATTCTTTTAATTTTAATATTAGATTAATCATAGTGAAACTGGGTTTCCTTAGAACAGTGGTTTTTAAACTCCATTTTTGAAGAGGATGGAGAATTTATGGTGGTGCCCTAGACTAGCATGGCTAACCAGGAGCCAGTATTTGAACAGTGCGCTAGGCCCCAGCTTTTCCTCAACTACAGTAGCTATTTTATTTCCTTTTTCTTTTCTAAAGTGTTTCACATATTAATTTGCCAATAAGAGTTATTTGCACAGCAGCTCCAAGGCTTAAAAGAAAGTTGGGCCTACTTGATATGGTGGCACATGCCTGTAATCCTGGCACTCAAGAGGCTAAGGCAGGAGGATTGCTGTGAGTTCGAGCCTGGCCTGGACTACGTCACAAAGAAAGAAAGAAAGAATGTTGGAATCTATTGTCCTTAGAGGCTAATACATATATTTTAGATAACTAATCCTTTTATTTTCCTGCAAAATAGAGTACAAGAAAAGTGGCACAGGTGAAAAGGGAGGCCGAAGTAGCACTCTGATAAACAGGATTATGAAAGGAGTGATGTGGTGAATTAAAGTAGTCAAGATGTCCTACCTAATCTCTTCTTTGTCCTTAATTTATTGCAGGTTTCAGCAACATTTGCTGCAAGTTTAGTCACCAGCCCTGCGATTGGAGCTTACCTTGGACGAGTGTATGGAGATAGCTTAGTAGTAGTCCTAGCTACTGCAATAGCTTTGCTCGATATTTGCTTTATTCTTGTTGCTGTGCCTGAGTCATTGCCTGAGAAGATGAGGCCAGCATCATGGGGAGCACCCATTTCCTGGGAACAGGCTGACCCTTTTGCAGTAAGTATATATGTATGTATGTATGTATGTATGTATGTATGTATGTGTATATATATATATATATATATATATATATATATATATATACACATTCTCTTTGGCAAGAAGAAAAGAGAAAAAAATACATGACTGACTGCAGTGTTAGTATTTTGCCATGCATTTTTTGGGGGGGAAAGTTCTTGAGCCATTTTTTTTCCCCAACATTTAGAAATACTTTTTGGAATTGTTTGGGGAAATGAAATAAATTTTAAAAGGTAACTTGTTGTCTATGTATAGTACCAAAAGGATGTAAGACCTTATATCAGTCTTTTTCTTGTTCTAGTCCTTAAAAAAAGTGGGCCAAGATTCAATAGTGCTGCTCATCTGCATTACCGTGTTTCTTTCCTACCTTCCGGAGGCAGGCCAATATTCCAGCTTTTTTTTGTACCTCAGACAGGTAAAATCCTATTTTAACCAAGTGAACTTTTCTTTCATTATTTAGTGCCGTAAGAAAAATACTTACCTTGAGAGAGCTGTAATCGGCAGAGAACATCAAGATCAGTATCATTTTGTAAACCACAGTTAATAGACTTAACCTCTTGTTCAGGGTGCCTGATATTCCTTATTCCTTTCTCATTAAGAATTTTAGCTTAGGCAAAAAGTTTTCCTTATCAGGATAAGTAGTTTATTTGTTGCTTCTTAGGGTAGTAGGTAGGATGTCTTAACTCAGTATTCATCTCTTCTAATTTCTCTTTCAATTAGAAGCTACATAAGGAGGGCAACTAGTCAAAATGAGAGCACAAAAAATTTTTTTCCTCCTCAGTACTGGACTTACTACAAGGCAGAAAGCAAGCCTTTACAGATACCTGTATAAAGCAAAATGCTAGTGTTTCTCTGCAAAATGATTCTGAATGCTTGAAGTTATCTTCAATTTAGTATAACCAAATTAAGAAAATTAATGTAGAAACAGGTATTTTTAGTGTGTTGAATCATTGTATTTCATCTAAAGAATTTTTTTAATGAATTAAAAATTGAATTAAATAAGTATTAAAACTTTTGTTTATAAATGTTTTTTTGTTGGTCCATTTAATGTTAATGTACAAGTAGTTGCATTAGTATGGTACTTTTTAATGCCTTTTTATTCACTAATTTTACTTTTTCTGGAAACGTAGATAATGAAGTTTTCACCAGAAAGTGTTGCAGCATTCATAGCAGTTCTTGGCATTCTTTCCATTATTGCACAGGTGAGCTTCCATTTTGGTAGAATGATGTCATAGAGTTGGACTCTGAGTGGCCATTCAAATGGGACTTTATAGAGATTGACAGTGGTAAAGTCTTAGGTTCCATTAAGTTTATCCTGTACTTAACCGATTGTAGCAGCAGTAGGTGCCAAGCAAATCCAGGCAGTAACTTTGTGCAGTGGTGAGTTGAAGGTGTTTCACAGAGAATTTGTCTTCTGTTCAGCAAATGCTATCAGGCATGTGGGATACAGAAGAAAAGGTCTCTGAGTACATGTAATTGTGTGGGCAGATGTGCAGATAAACAAGATGTGGTTTGATTTGCATTTTACACATCTGTGCTGCAGCAGAGTCCCAACATTGGTGAGATTAGAAAGGAACAAGCAACACTTCAGCCAGCATTACTGGCCCCATAGATGCATACAGGCACACAGGCCAGGAGTAAGATCTTTAATTGGCCATTCAGTGTCTGGTGCTTACCTAGGAACCGTTTCTAAGAGGACAGTCACATTAAAAATAGATTAGATGGCCCTCAAAAACAGGTGAATAGAAGGGTATAATTAGTGTATAAATATTGATAATTACATTTTTATGTCATATGGTTTTACTATGCCTCAAAAGTATACTGTTGGGAATGACTTATTCCCTATTGAGATAAATAGATAAAAGGAAATGTGAGATAGATAGATAGATAGATAGATAGATAGATAGATAGATAGATAGATAGATAGATAGATAGATATAAAAACTCAGCCATGAAGTAGGATACATCTGAGTTAATTGTAGGGAAATGGATCTATAATGCTAAGTGAAATAAATCAGACACAAACTTAGAAATCATATATAAGCACTGTGGACTAATTTTGACCTATGAAAACTTTAAAAAACCAGGTATGGTGGCGCACGCTTGTAATCCCAGCACTCAGGAGGTGGAGGCAGGAGGATTGCCATGAATTTAAAGCCAGCCTAGGCTCCATAATGAGACTTTGTCTCCAAAAAAAAAAAAAAAAGCCCAAAACTTTTTAAAGCTATTACCTAACTGTGGTCTCAATCATTACTAACATTTTATGGGCCTAGTTTCTTTTTTTTTTTTTTCCTTCCAAATCCATTTTATTTCAAGGAGACAAAAAGAGAAAGAAAAAAAAAAAACTAAAATGAAATTTAAAGACATGTCAATCTGGGATATAAGCCTGATTTAATTGGTCCTCAGTGAAAATGAATACAGAGGTTTAACTTTCATTTTTCTGACTCTTACTCTGGAGCTGTGTCAGCAGAAAGATGCTTCTTTTCTTTGCCTCAGCTTCCCAAGTAGCGACCTGGCACAGAGGAATCTTTTATCTCCTTACATGACTTGGAGCCATTAACTCACATACGTTAAGGACAACTGTAGCTGCAGAACCAAACCATAGAAAAGCAGTTGTAGTCCTGTTATACAGTGAAATTGCTAAGTAGGTTTTCTTTTTAAACTTTATTGTGGTAAACTTTTTTTTTTTTTTTTTTCTCCCCAGACCATAGTCTTGAGTTTACTTATGAGGTCAATTGGAAATAAGAATACCATTTTACTGGGTTTGGGATTTCAGATATTACAGCTGGCATGGTACGGATTTGGTTCGGAACCCTGGTAGGTATAACTGTTCTAATGTTTATTTTCTTAATTTTGGTATTTGTGGCTTTATTTGCTTCTCAGTGAAGGCACAGACCTTATATCTTTTGTAATTTATTCCTTCATAATATGTATAATACAATTTTCAACTAGATATTTTCCTAAAGAGGCTTAAGAATGGAAAGGTGACTTTTTATAGCTAGGTGACTGGCTGAAGTTTTACATGGTATTGAGCTTTTGAAATTTTATTTTTTTGAGGGGGGGACTGGGAATCAGACTCAGGACTTTGCGCTTGCCAAGTAAGTGCCATGCCACAGAGCTATACTCCTGGCCTTTTTAATTTCTAAGGTTCCTGTAGTCTCAATCACTATGTCACTAGGAAAAAGAAAAATTCCACAGTAATAAGGTACTGAAAGTTGGCATTATTTTTCCTTTTCTGTTTTTTGTGTATATCACTAATAACAAATAAGAAGTGGGCTGAATTCCACTGTCTCAGCTTTTCTTGCAGTTTGGTTTCCTGCAGGGAGCTGATGGTAATGGTGACAGTGTTCAGATTCCCACATACACTGTTGAGCATAAGTGTTGTGGAGCTGAACTTCCATAACACCTCTGGGCAGATATTTTCCAGTCTGTTACAAAGAGGTGCTTGCAGCTTAAATGATCTAAAACATGTCTTTTAGACATCAAGCCAAGAGCATCTGGTTTACTTATTCTTTACAATTTAAAGATTAGACAAATCAGTGACGTCTTTACCCTGAATCACAAGTCTATGGGACTTTGCTGGAAGCCTTTACAAGCTGCTGCTTTTTTTACCCCCTGTGGTTCTGGAGAGCAAACCCATGGCTTATGCATGCAAAGCAAGAGCTCTACCACTGAGCCATGTCCCTAACCCTTACGAGCTTACATTTAGAAGCATTTTGATGTTTCTTTACCTGTGCTATATATTCTTAACAGCTCCACTTGCTCTAGAAATGCCCATGATATTTAACAGTTTAATGTGATATCTCAATTTTATATTAAAAACTCACACCATTCTTGTGAATAAGTGGTTGTTTCTGTTCGAGACGAGTAAGAGACTTTCAGATGACTCACACAGAGACACGTAGGAAGCAATAAAGCATAGTTCTCCTATCCCCATTTTATAGTAAGAGGGACTTGATTAGAAGTATGTAAACTTTGACAGGTACTGTGGAAAAGAAGTGTTTTATTTTTTTGTTTTGTTCTTTGATGACAGGATGATGTGGGCTGCTGGGGCAGTAGCAGCCATGTCTAGCATTACCTTTCCAGCTGTTAGTGCACTGGTTTCACGAACTGCTGATGCTGATCAACAGGGTGAGTTGGCAGGAACCAATGATAACTACTTAAAAGCACAGAAAATCCTAATCCTGTTTTCTCTGTGCAGTGCAGAAGTACTGAAATATGTATGTTGAAGGTAGACAATCTAGGGTTTTATCACCAGGTGGGTGTGGATTCCTTTATCTTTCACTTTGAATATGTGGCCCTGCCTGTTCTTTTGATAGGAAATTTAGTAGCAGTTTCATTAAATACTTATTATTGTTTGCTATGTTATGCTAGACAGTTTGGGATACATTCATAGTCCTTTTTTTGAAATCCTAAGTCTTACAGTTTTAGTTATCTGAAGACATGTAACAAACATAAAAGTCTTATGATTTTGTGATAGGAATATTTAATTACTGAAACACTAACAGAGAAAGCAGAATTCTTTGAAAAAAGATAGGTTTTTTTTTTAGGAAAAACCTATCATAAGGAAAAGAATAATTATTGCGAGAGAAACGGCAGTGGTTTAGAAAATCAGAAAGGCTTATGGCCAAAAATCAAGTTGCATTTTTAAATTGGAGAGAAAATCAAGATATAAACAAACTCAACAGTACTGTATATATTTTACTAAAAGGAGTCTTCAGTAGTCTCCTGGGAAGTTAACAGTGGTACTTGTGAACTCATAGCTGATTTTTAACCAAGGATGTTTTTGCTTAGTTCTTTCCTTGTTCATATACATAGATGTCTGGATTCATGTTTGCATAAGATAGGATACTATGTAGAGCTGATGGCTTCTGAGTAGTTTTTAATGTCATTGTCTATTTAAAGCCTTCATTTCATATTGATTGCATATGTGTACTTGTTTTTAGAGTAGGAAAAAAGATACATGTATACTAAATGACTTCTGTAAACAATATAGGTGTTGTTCAAGGAATGATAACAGGAATCCGAGGATTGTGCAATGGCTTGGGGCCAGCCCTTTATGGATTCATTTTCTACATATTCCACGTGGAACTTAAAGAACTGCCAATAACAGGAACAGACTTGGGGACAAATACAAGCCCTCAGCACCACTTTGAACAGGTAATTTTTCATTCACATAAAATTGCATAGTTTATGATGTTTATTATCATGAAATTATTTTATACTGAATAAAACACTTAAAAACCAAAGTTTAACGGGGGGTGGGAGGTTAGCTTAGCAGCATAAGTATCTGCTTGGCAAGTGCAAGGTCATAAGTTGAATCCCCAGTACCAAAAAAAGAAAAAAAACCCCAAAATTTATAAACAAAAAATGGGGTTAGAGGAAAAAATAAAAACCAGCAAAGTCTAAGAGGACTGTGTTTCACCATATACTTCTTTGTGAAGTTGGCTGTTTAGTCTCTTTTCGTCTTAAAAGTAAAAAATTTAGTTTGTGAAATTCCATCTAATGTTAACTACTTTTCTGTACAACTGTGAGGCTTTTATAATGTTCCCTATTAAGCAACTTGTTTGCTTTATTTTGTCTTTGTAAATGAAAATATTAATGCTAGACAACATTGATGATTTTAGTAAATACAAATGCACCACCAGTTTCCTGGCTTACTTAGAATTCTGCAGTAATCTTAAAACCAGCTAAGCCTATTTATAAATTAAAAAAAAATGTGTTACACATCAGTGAAACCAGAAATACAAGTTATCTGCTAAGAGTGAATGTAATTTGGGGCTAAAATACTGTGTAGTTTTTTATTTCCCCAACTTTTAGTCAATTCAGCATTAATACTTTGACAGTTCAAAGATTTTGTTATCATTAGTGTCTATTAATTTTATAAAATGTAAGGTTTCAGGGTGTATATTTTGATCATAGCCATTTCTGCATTCCTTCCCTTCATTCTCTTCCTGTTCTCATAATCATTCCTTTCTACTTTTGTGTCAGTATTTTAGATTCCACATTATCAAGGAGAGTATGTGGTACTTGTCTGAGTCTGGCTTACTTTACTTAACATGATGGTCTCCAAGATCATCTGTTTTCCTGCAAATGTCAGAATTTTGTTCTTCCTTATAACTAATTCTCCATTGTGTACTGTAGTTATACCACATTTTCTTTATCCATTCTTGTGTTGATGGGCTTGCTATCTTGGCTGTTGTAAATTGTGTCACAGTAAACATGGGTATGCCGGTATCCCTGGAATATGGTGACTTTCCCTTCTAGTGTATACCGAGTGGTATAGCTCTATTTTTTTGTTTTATGAGCAATCTCCATACTGATTTCCATCGTGGCTGCACTGATTTATTAAGAATCTGACCAGCAGGGTAGAAGGTTGTCTCACTAGCTTTTTTTAATTCTTTTGAAATCTTGATAGCCATTCTCACTGGGGTGAGGTAGAATCTCAATATAATTTTGATTTAAACTTCTCTAATGACTAAAGAAGTTGAACATTTTTTCATATTATTGGCCATTTCTACTTCTGAGAAGTGTGTTCCATTCATTTGTTCACTCATTGAGTGGGCTGGGTTTTTTCGGTGTTTTTTGTTGTTGAGTTCTTTATATATTTTAGATCTTAATCCTCTGTCTGAATAGTAGCTGTCAAAGATTTTCTCCCATTCCATAGGGTCTTTATTCTGTTATTTCTGTTACCATGCAGAAACTGATGCAGTCTGATGTGTTGATTCGTGCTGTTGAAGACCTAAGTGTCTGTCTCCTTATGCCTCAGTTGTTTTCTTCTAGGTTTTCTTCTGGCTGTTTCAGTTTCAGGTCTTACACCTAGGTCTTTCATCCATTTGAATTAATTTTTGTACAGTGTGATAAATAGGGATCTCTTTGTAATCTACAAGTGGATATCCAGTTTTCCCAGCATTATTTATTAGAGTGTCTTTTCTCCAATTTGTATTTTTGGCTTCTTTGAATCACATGGCTGTACTTGTGAGTTTGTTTCTGTGTTCTGTTTTGTTACGTAGTCTATGTGTCTATTTTGGTGCCAGCACCATGCTGGCTTTTTTGTTTTTTTGATATAGGATCTCACTGTGTAGCCTAGGCTGGCCTTGAAGCTCAGTAATCATACTATAACTGTGAGCATGTGTCACTAAGCCCATCTCATGCTGCTTTGTTACAGTGGCTTTACAGTATAATTTGATATGGTAGTGCCTCTGGTCTTGCTTTTTCTCCTCAGGATTGATTGGGGTATTCTGCATCTTTTGTGTTTCCATATGAGTTTTAGGATTGTTTTTTCTAGTAATATAAAGGATATTGGTATTTTGAACAGAAAATTCACCTCATTGAATCTGTAGATCATTTTTGGTAATATACAGCCATCTAAACAATATTAATTGTGCTGATCCATGGACATGAGAGAGCTTTCTATCTACTCTTGTCTTCAAATGTTTTTCTCCCACCATTCCTATAGTTTTTATTGTATAGGTCTTTGACCTCCTTTGTTAAGATTGATCCCTGGGTATTTTATTTAAAGCTATTATAAATGGAACTGTTTTCTAGATAGCTCAGTTAGTTGACTATTGGTATATAGAGAAGCTGTTGATTTTTTAAATGGTCTTAATCCTGCAGGAATTAATTTCCTTTTTTAAATCAAAGGAGGTAACTGAATTTACTATGGAATTAGTATATAATACACTTTCCTTTAGTGCTATCAAATTAAACCATTTAGAACCTGATTGCAGATTTTGTGCTAAAAGTGATGCTGTATTTCTGTACCATCTGTTTCGCAAGTTTTTTCATTTTCTAATGTTTTTGGCATTTTTATTATTAGTGCTTATTAATTTTATTTTTTAAAGAGTAGGAAAATTTATTGGGGAAAAGGAATGGGGAATGAGAGAATAGCACCTGTGATACAGGAGGGTCCCAAATGGGTTGCCACCTGTTAATTTTATATATTTTGATAATATTCATCCCCCTATTCTCTTCCTGTTTGTCTGTATAATAGGCTGTACTTTCATATCTCTTTTACATTCCACTTACTGGAGAGAATATACAATACTTGTCTTTCTGGTTTGCTTCACTTAATATGATGATCTCTTTTTGTATCCATTATGTTGAAAATGACAAAATTCTGTTTTCTACAACTGAATTAATATTCTGTGTGTGTATATACCACATTATCTTTCTGTTGGTAGGCACCTAGATTGGTGAATTGTGCCATAGTAAACATCAGTATGCAGGTATCCCTACAGTATGCTGAGTTTAATTACTTTAATTATATCTAAAGAGTGGTATAGTTGGATCAAATGGTAATCTTATTTTTACTTTTTTGAGGATTGTTTTACCAGTCCTTATTTCCAGAATTTTACATTGACAGTGAATACTCCTTTGTTCTGGAAGCGAATACATTATAACTATAGCTTTAGTAAAATGATTGGCTTGTAATTCACAACAATTAGTTCTAAAAGATAAGCAGTTTATCATGAACAAATATATTTGTGCAAAAATCCTAATTACATTTTTTTCTTTCCCAGAATTCCATCATCCCTGGGCCTCCCTTCCTTTTTGGAGCCTGTTCGGTACTGCTGGCTCTGCTTGTTGCCTTGTTTATTCCTGAACATACCAATCTAAGCTTAAGGTCCAGCAGTTGGAGAAAGCACTGTGGCAGTCACAGCCATCCTCATAGTACACAAGCACCAGGGGAGGCCAAAGAACCTTTACTCCAGGATACAAATGTGTGATGACTGAAATCAGGAAGATTTTTCTATCAGCACCCAGGTCTTAGTTTTCACCTGTAGTTCTGGATGTACATTCCATTTCCATCTACAGTGTACATTAAGATTGTCTCAAGAAGTGTATCTGCATGAACTCCGTGGGAACTAAAGAAAGAACTAAAAGAACTGGACAGTTTTCCAAAGATGTTATAATTTCTTTTGAAAAGAAACCTTTTGTTTATTAGCACCAATTTCTTGCCACTAAACTGTTTTATTATACATCCTTTAATTAAGAAAAATATATGTAACTTCTTAGATATTAGCGTATATTTCTCTGCTACCATTTCCTGAAGGTGTTGAGCTTTAACTCTATGCTGACTCTCAGACTGAGTGTAGGTATTGATTGTGGACCTTCATTTTTAACATTGTAAAATCCTGAGTCCAATTTTAATATTGTAAAATCTTGGGTCAAGTAATTCAAAGCCTTAATGCAGATGCACTAAAGTAAATAGTAAATGAATTGTTTGCATTAAAAAACAAAATTTAAGAAAATTGTACTAAATCTGAATCATGCTTCAAGCTTGTTTGCAGTAATTTTATTTTAAATGTACTCACTACTGTTTTTGAAGTGAGAAAATACCATTTAGGATTTAAATTAGGGTGGTGAGAGTCTGTTAAATAAATGCAGGCTCAAATTTGTTCCCTAGTTACTTCTTTATACCACTATATATTTTTTTGTTTGCATAATCATCAAACCTCAACACTTGAATACATAACCTAAAAATTATATAGCAAAGCTGGTAGCCTTGAAAATATCAATGTGATATCTATATGTAGATAAATATATATAGTGGCCTTTCAGGACTGTCACAGTAACACTTTATTTACAGAGCTAATGTTTGTCCTAAATTTTCAGGACCCTAGAAGAGAGCTTTATACAATTACTGATGTGAATTTCTCTAAAGTGTATATTTTTGTGTCCAGTTATATTATTTAAAAAAGTGTTACTTTGTAAAAAATGTACATAAAGTTTATTGTATAGTTTACACTGTTTTCATCTTGTGTGTGGTTATTGCCTAATGCTTTTTAAACTTGGAACACTCACTGGTTAAATAAGGTCATAAAAATGTAAATATTCTGTTAATAAAATTAAATATTTTAATGATTTTTATAAAAAAAAAGTGTTGATCTGTGAATCCCTACTCTAGGGGCTGTTTTGGCTTTATTTATTTATTACCATAGTTGTTTTTAAGTAACAAAGCATCTCTGTTCAAATCCATTTCTTCTTTAGTATAAAATACTCTTAGTTGTGTACTGTTTCATTTTTGGTTTTCTATTAAGAGTATAGCACTATAAATCAGAGCAGTCCTATTTCTTTCATTTTTAGATTCTGCAGTACTAGGGATTGAACCTAGAGTCTCACTGTCTGCTAGGTAAGCACTCTACCACTGAGTCAGAGTCTACCCCTTTTTATTTTGAGCAAGGGTCCTGCTAAGTTGGTCATGCATCTCGAACTGCTACCTGCCCTTAGCCTTCTGAGAACTTGGGTTATACGGGCTTTTTAAAAAACTTTTTTCATGTCATAGACCCAGGGTAATTTTAATAACTTTATTAACAAAACTCAGTTTATAGAAATAACATTAAAGGAAACATTTCAATTATTAACACATGTACAGTTATACAATGGAAAACAATTTCAATTAAAATTTTAAGAGGCAGGGCAAAGAGCACACAGAAGTCTATATATACATATTTAATACAAAACAATCTCTAGCAGGTTGACAGAATAACTTCAAAATTTGATTTTCTGTGTGGTTTATATAAAGGGATATCACTGTATAATTTTTAAAGCTAGCAGTATGTCACATATCCCATCCAAACCCTGTCAGTGTTTATATATATATATGTGTTACAGAGTATTTACAGCAAAGCATATTCTATTTTGCCAGGAGTTCACAATATGTGCTGTCAAGTTATTGTAACTGTTCTTAGTAATACACTGTATTTAAGCAAGGGGGAGAAAAGTCACTGCATAATACTAGTTATTGAATTTTCTGTTTAGACTCCTACTTTTAAGATAGCTGGCAATGACCAGCAATTTCAAAGTATAGAATTCAAGACAATTCTATTAAAACAAAAAACAGCAAAGATTCTTTGTCTTACCATAAACCAAGGAATGTTTGTGTATCATCTTGAAATGTCCTTTTCCTCATCTATGTAACATATCTGAAAGTAATATTTAAACTATCAAATAAGCATTAGCACTTTGCAAACAAAAATTGATTTAGAAGACTCAAAGATAATGCTACTTTATATTGAATGCTTGTTGATAACAAAATGGGGTCCTATGATTCTGGATGAATTTTATAATTCTGTCCCAAGGAATAATATTTAATTAAAATTTGTAGTAGCAAGGAAGAAATAGTTCTTTTGCCTACTTTATTAAGTAAACATTAAATGAATTCAAGTTCTGATATAAAAACAAGTACAATGAATACTCATGATACACTAGATATTCTATATGGTTCCAATTTTTAAAACAAAATTCCATGGACATAAAATTAATTGTGAAACTAATAAAGTTCCAAGTTAAGGAGAAAAATTAGATGAATGTCAACTATTCAGGAAGCATTAAAATCCTGCAAACTTCAGTTCAAATGACAAACACTTTATACATTAAATACAGTGTCCAAATTGTATAAGAATATAAAAAGTTAATTGACTCAATAGCTAAATATTTTTTTAGGACATACTCATACTTGTTATAAAGGTTTAACTCATTTCAGTTACATATGGTATTAAGACTTTTCCCTTTAAAGATCAAAAAATAGACAATCTTAGATAAGTCATTTTCCCTCATAATTGTCACATGGCAACTTTTAAATGGATTTGACCAATGAAACTGGTAAAATGAATTATTAACACTGGTTTCCTTTTTCTGAGCAGATTTCAGTTTACTCATTCTCAGTATGATCTGAATAGCCTTTGTAAGGATTCATAAACTCCTTATTGAAATTCATATTATTGTTACTTTATCAAAGACTATGTTCAGAGATCCAAAAATAATCACTTAAACTGTCAAATCCCAAGTACAAATTTGTTCCTTTAATCTGTGTGCTATAAATGATCTAAACAATCTAACAGTAGTAGCTCAAGTAAAATTTGAAACTTGTATGCTTAGGATTAAACTTCTGTTAATATTTTTAAACCACCTGAGTTTCTAAAATGTTAATAAATGCATAAAATCGGCTGGAATTAACTGCTTGACAACTGTCCAGGGAAATAGGCTGAAGATGTGGAAGGGAGCACTGTCAGTTTGGAAGAAGGCTGTAATGCTCCTAAAGTGCCATCTTTCTGATGGTCTGCAAATGAGGACAAAAATGGTTAGTGTTATTTACATCTTTAATCATTCAATTAACCATGCTGTATAAAATCAGTCCAGGAATGTCTTCTCACCTGCATTACTAAACAGATTCTGGCTGAGACCACGTAAAGGAATGCTATCTTCTCTTTTCTTCAAGTATTTGGATTCCAACCCTAAATTTTCACCACTGGAAAGAAAAATTATTTTTTTAAGGCTGATTTTATGAGCTACTTTTGAAGGCTTATACACAAACATTTAAGTTGGATGTCTCTAGTCCAAGAAATCTTGAGACTTACTGAGCACTGACATGTTTACATGTGAAAAATTCCACACAACCTCATATGATGGGTCAGTCAAAACATGGGTACACTAAAAATACTATATAAAATTATCTTCAGCTTCTGCATATAAGAAACATAGATAAATTTTGTGCTTAGGCTTAGGTCCTCAGGACTGAAGCAAAAACTAATAAAACTAAAATTTATAGGTTAACTTAGTTCAGATAACATGCTTCATTACTTTCCTAAGCAAATGTCATTTATTTGTACATAACCAAACTTATCTTCCGCAAGAGTGGGAAAAGGACTACGGGAGAAATATAAATTTTCCGAGTTTTAAACACCACATAAATGAGATATGACAAAAAAAAAAATTAGTATTTGGCTTGAGAGTATCATTAGTTAATTCTAAAACGATATAGAATATAATATATATATAATTAAAACAAGATACAAGATTTCTTTTTCTTTGACCAAAAAAGTGTTGGAAAAACTCCAGTAACTCAAAGTGGTCATTGTCATGTATCATATTAATACATAACATCTATCACATTATTATACAATTTTAGTTAGAATAATACAATGAAATTTCAAAAGAAAATGGATATTTTAGTATTTTACCCCTTTCTAAATCTATGAGTGTTAACAATTTCCCTAGTAGTACATTTGTAGTAAGTTGTTAAAGAATCTTGGAAACAGTATTATAACCTTAAAATTAAATGACAAGCCATTCCTCAATGTTTAGAAAATAGATGAGTGAATAGGTGTTTTTTTTTCAATTATAACTTTACCTTTTTCTTACCTTTTGATATTCACTGTAGTTTTTATTAGCTGACAACAAAGGGACAAACCATTTCTAAACAAAAATTTTAATTACTGAACAATGCTAATTTGTTTTCAGATGATTATGGACTGCAAGTATGATTGTCATTTTCTGCTAGTAAAACTGCTCTTAGTGTATAAAAAGTACAGACACTCCTAGTTTAATGACAGAATTCCATTCCCTAACTAGGTCATTAAGTGAATTAGTCACTAAATGAATTTATAATAGATGTATATCCCAATATTCAGAAAAAAGAAATGGTCAAAGGAATCTCCAACTCGATGACTTTGCTTTTATTTGCATAACTCTTGTATGCAGTACTGTATGTACCAGAATGTAAAACTACAGTAGTACTCTATGTTACAGTACAATCAACAAAAAATACAGTAATGTAAGAACAAGGTGTGCTTTACAAAAAAAGGTATTGAGACTTAATAAACAAGATGTACAGAACTATATAAAACAGGATAAAAATTCTTAAAGATGACCCATAAAACTATAAGCATTAAATTTTATGTCAATAAGTACTTACTTTTCCTTATCAGTTGAGCATGGAACAGTAATAGTTGCTCCTGAGTGAGTATCCCCTAGCGATGTACTTGGTTTTGTAAATTGCAAGTTAAACTGAACCTGTGAAGAAGAAAACTATCTCATGTAATTAGTGAAAATTTCAGTTCTCACAATAGTTCTATAATTGAGATTGGTGTCTACATTTTTATTTTGATAAATCTAGACTGTAAAAATAAAGCTTACAGCATAAGCATAATTTAAAAAAAAAATTTTTTTTGAGACAGAGTCTCACTATGTAGCTCAGGCTGTTGTTGAACTCCCTATGTAGCCCAGGCTAGTCTTGAATTTGTGGCAATCCTGCCTCAGCTTCCCAAGTACTGAGATTACAGACATGTGCCACCCCACCCAGCAAGTATAGTCTATTGAGATTTAATAAAAGTTGTATTTCTCCTTAGGAAAAAGTTCCTTGTCATGCAAGCAACATGAATAACACACAATGATCTTTTAAGCACTGAGGGAGGGGAAGGTAGAGGAGGGTATCTGTACATATACTAACTTCCCACAATGAATGTAATCATTGTGTACTGCAAACATGTACTAATATAAATAGAAGTTTTTAAAAAATCATGAACATTAACATGCTGAAGTATAATAGTGTTGAAAGTCATCAATTATCATAACAATGCTTTTATTTCATAGATTCTTAAAGTTCTTCCCTTTTTAAGAACTTGCAGTTTTATATTTAAGGTTTTTAAATGAGTGCTTTGAATTCTGAAATAGTCAAAAGTAATCAAGAATCTATGAAAAAGTATAAATAGTATATGAAGTACAGTAGTTTATTTTTTTTGGTTTCACTATGTAGTTCAGGCTGTCCTTAACTATGTAGCCCAAGCTGGCCTCAAACTCACAGCAATCCTCCTGCCTCAGCCTCCTGAGTGCTGGAATTATAGGCCATGCCTGGCTATAGTTTAATAATGTATTATGACTTTTATACCAGGAAGATTAAAGTGGATCATATATTATGATGTCTATAAACACAAATCACCTTAATAGAGCAAAGAAGAAAAATAACTACTTCCACAGAAAAACAAAAGGAAGCAGCAAATAGTAAGTATGTATTTTTTGGGTAGAAACATAATAAAACAAAGGCTCCTGTGTTGAATACTTGACTCCCAGTTGATGGTGCCCTTTGGAGGTGAAGCCTTTGAAGGTTACAGCACTTGCCTATAAGCAGTGAAGGCCAAGGCTCAATTTCTAGCAATGCCAGCAAAAAAAAAAAAAAAAAAAGCCAAACAAAAACCTAACAGAAGTTTGGGGGAGGCAGGTCACCAACAATAGCAGGAGAGAGGAACACAATTCCTGCTGCTGCTGCACTTAGGTGGGTCCCCACCATAAGTTACTCTCACACCTTCTCTGATCACACACTGCAGAAAGACTGTGTATGAGCGCCACAGGTGGGGTGTTGTGATTCCTGCCACCACCACTCACCAGGAAGTACCTGAGCCTGCAGCAGGGTCTGCTGAGAGGACACTGCAGGAGCAGAGAGTATCAGAGACCCCTGTAACAGCAGACACCACAACAGAGCCTGAGAAAGACACCATCACTAAACAAAGCCAACACTCCTACAGTACAAAAAGCCATCTAGGGTGCTCTGCACCAATACTACTGTGTACATCACTCCTGCCCCATACTCATGCGACCTGTGGAATAGTGGGTGTCTGACTCCAACAGTACCCACTGTACTCAAATGTGCAAATCACAGCCAAGGAAGCTACAGATTCCAGTGTCCACCTGCAGTCTCAGAACTGAAACTTAAACTGTAACAAAGCAATAGCCCAAGACACAACTTCAGGAGAACGCTGTTCACTAATGCTGCCTCATAAAAACAATGGTTGGGACATTTACTCTATCAGATGCACAAATTTTGGGTTAGAAACACAAGAAAAATGGAAAACAGTTTTTATGACACCTCCTTAAAATTTAACTGGTTACAGATTTCAAAGACAAAGAAAGATGAAATGACTAATAATGTCAAAAGACTATGTAATTTTTTAAAAAGGCTCCATTAGAACCAAGTGAACAGACAGTTAAATGACATTAGAAGAGAGCCGGGTATGGTGGCACAAGGGTCTGTAATCCTAATACTTAGTGAGGCTCCTATGAGGAAGGAGCCTCACTCAAAGACAAGGCCACCCTGGGCTCCAGTAAGCTTGAGGCCAGCATGAACTACATAGTGAGACCTTATCTCAGTAAACAAATAAACACACAAAAGAAATCAGGAAGACAATGTTGGATAAGAATGAGAAATTCAGGAAAAAGAAAGTCTGAAAAAGAACCAAACAGAAATCTTGGTAATAGAGAGCTCACAAAGTTAAATAAAAAATTTACGTAAAGGCCTAAACAAAAGATTACATTAAGTAGAAAAATTCTGAAGCTTGTAGACAAGTAATTTAGCATCTCATGGACAGAAAGAATTACAAAACAAAAACATGAAAGTTGCATTCAAGATCCTTGAGATACCATTAAACAATCAAATATTCTTATTATTGGCATATCTATAAGGGAAATGGGGATCAACTTTTAGGCATAGAAAACCTATTCAATAAAATAAAAGCAGAAAACTTTCCTAATAAGAAAGACATGGACATCCTGGTAACAGGAGGGCCTACAGAACCCCAAACAGACATAACCAGCAAAGATCCTCACCATGCAATGGTATAGTAAAAAATACAGGACAAAGAAAGAATTTTAAAATCTGCCAGAGGAAAGCATCAAGTTACATTTAAGGGCAACTCCCTCAAAAAGCATATTTCTCAGAAACCACACAGGCCAGGAGAACATAGACTGACCTCATTTCAAGTCCAAAGGAAATTAACTGGCAATAAAGATTACCCAGTAGGGTTACTGTTCGGATTTTTTAAGGAGAAATAAAGATAGAGAAGAAGTCGGGTATAGTAGCACACATCTATAATTTAGCTACACAGCAGATTAAGGCAGGTAGATTGCATGTCCAAGAGCAGTCTGGACAACTTAGAATCTGTTTCAATGACAAGAAGGAGAGGAGGGCTAGTCATGTAGGTCACTGGTAAAGTCCTTGGCAGAACATGTTCAAGGCCCTTGATTCAATCCTCCTTACCACATGGACCAAAAAACCAGACAATAACCACCACAACAATAAACACTTTCCAAGTTACAAAAACTGAAGGAATTAACGAACGATCACCTGAGTAGCCTTATAAAAGTTACTCAAGGAAGCTCTACATCCAAAAGAGAAAGAACAATCACCACCACCATGTTTTTGTCAGCAGAAAATTAGTATTATAGTATGGACAGCTATTTTGAAGACAGAAGGCATTAAGCAAGATCTGAAGTTTCATAATATTAAAATATCCAAAATAAAATCAAACTTACTGAATAAAGCAGGGAACTCTAAGTAACTCACTAGTGAAAGATGTCTACTCCAAGATGACACAAACACTTGTAATTTCAGAAAAAATTTCAAAGTACCCATTATAACCATATTCTAAGCAGAGTGAACACTCTTGAAACATAAAAGGAAAAAAAAATCAACAATGAAAAAGATGTAAAAAAAAAAAGGAGATTTTAGAAGTGAAAAACTTCTTTGTACAGGCTCTGAAAAAACTAGACATAATAAAAAATATATATAAAAATTAAAGTGGAATACTAAAAAATGTTCAAATAACCCTACAGAAGTCAGAAGGGGGGACCCTAACTAAAAACTGAGAGAAAAACAAGGTACATTCTTTATATAAAAACTACTTCAAATATAATATGTTAAAGTTTAAAGTAAAAACCTACCTAGATCAATGATCATCAGAGTAGGTGGAAGTTAGGACCATCCAGTAAGATGAAAAAGAAAAAGCTTATAACTTTGATTTATATATATTTAAATCTCATTATTTAATTTCTATTTTTAATGTTAGTAATAAATCAGATTTATGCAACAAATGCACTATTAACTCAATAATTCAGTAAGATATATAAATCATCATTCCATTTTAAAAATGGAGAAGCCAGTCCATGTGTGGTGGCACACACCTGTAATCCCAGCAATCAGGAGGCTGAGGCAGGAGGAGTACTGGAAGTTTGAGGCCTGCTTGGGCTACAAAGTGAGTTCAAGCTAGCCTGAAAGGTACAGAAAACGCTGTCTCAAAAAATAAAAACAAACAAACAAAAAACCAAAATAGAAACTGAAGCATGAGAGTTGGATGATTTTTTTTTGAGACAGTCTTGCTATGTAGTCCAAGTTGGCCTCACCACCACATCCAGCAGAGTTGGAAGACTTTTTACTTTTTAGTGATTTGCTTAATTTCACATTGACACAAACAGGCTTTAAACCCTAACATTAGTTGCACTTTCTTAACCACCAAATTATATTGTACATAATACTGTAGTTCTGCAGTATATGTACACAATTTACAAATAAATATGTATTTGAAAGCAAGGTGTTCTTTTCATCTTGTTTTCAACTATTGAAGGCATATGATCAAAAGAATATGGAAATTATGAAATACAAATTATTAAGAAGCTGGGTTATTGGCACATGTCTGTAATCTTAGATACTTGGGAGCCTGAGCCAGAAGAATCATGAATTTGAGGATAGCCTGGGCAACATAGCAAGCCCCTACCTAGGAAAAAAAAAAAAGAAAGAAAAAAAGAAAAGTGCTGAGATCTTGCCTATGTTAAGAACATCCAACTAGGCAAGTATCTGTGGTTTAAAAAAAAAAAAAAAAAAAAAACTCTGTTAATTCCATCAGAATTCTAAAGAAGAAACTGACTGAAGATGCAATCACATTCCAGTGATAACAAACTGCTAACTGTAGCACATATGCCATAGTTTTGCTACCACTGAAACATACCTGTACTTACTATATAACAAAGGTTATTTCTTTGCATGAACATATCTAATTGTCCTTAATAAGCAATGCAAGCAGAACCAATCGTCTAAATCCTCTTAACATAATATTATTCATAAAAACTTAATCCTCACTTCATTGAGAATTCTCATAGTGTCTGGTGATAACAAGACATGGATAAAAAGAAACCACATACCTAAGTAACAAAGATAGTTTTTAGAGCAGCCCAGACATTTGATAAATCTATAATTCCAGTTTCAAAGTTCTCAATTCTATCTTTTATAAAATAGTCTCTTCGTAAATGTTTATCATCATGATTTAGGGAAAAATCAACTTGGATATGAAATTTGAAATGAAAATAAAGCAGGACTATTCTGAGTAGATTCAATTATTATGAAACCAATACACACAAAAACATATAAATCTAAGATATTAATTATAATACTGACAATGACGCAAGTAGGAAGAAAAAGCTTTAGCAATTAAATCAAGAGTTGGAAGGACTATTTGTTATGTACTATTTGAGATGTCACCAGAACTACAATTTAGAAGTTGTTATAAGCCAGCTTGCCCTAAAGAAATCTTAAGTTCCGGCAATAGAATCCTAAAGTCTTACTACATCCAATATTCCAGTATTATAAAGTTAATAATCCTAGTTAGGCTTGTACATTTAAAAAGAATGAACAAAAACAGAGATTGAATAGGAATAAATAAAGTTTAACCAGATTGATTCTAGTTTTTATTAATTATAATGACTCAAGAAACATAAAAGTGCAAGTACTTTTTATAAACATGCTATATACTAGATATTTAGTAACGTATTCATTTAATACATTACCTAATACTTAGAAACTAACAAGAAAGAATGAACATTTTAAAGGTAAAAATATTTACAAGCTAATAAATTTTTTTTATTAAAAAAAAAAGTGCTAGTAATTTGTCTACCTTTGGTCCTGAAACCGGGTGGATGGTATTTTTAGTAGGTATTGGATGAGAAAAGGTATTTTGGTATGCAAATGCAGAGGACACAGGATAACCAATCCCACAGCTTGGGTAAGCAAGTCTATTATCAATCTAAAAATAAAAAACATAAAAAAAATTAAGGATGAGAAATAATTCTAAATAGTATTTGCTGATCTAGGAGGCATTAGCATCTGTTAATAATAATAGTTTAGAACTACTGTTAGAAGACTAGCTCACAGACCCATTTTGTTTATTATGCTACCACAAACTCTGCTTTTTACTTAATGTGAGGCTAAGATATCTCTCCTTGGTCCAAAGGATACTCAGAGTGGCTATGCAAGCCTGGATCAAGGGAACTAGCAGGAAACTAGTTTAAACTCAGTTAAAATACAAATTACTAAACCAACTTATTTCACTAGATTTCCTGACAAGGAAAGTGTCATGAAAAACAGAAGTCATATCAATAGACCAGTCAGGGATAAATAAAAATAATTTGCTGCTAGACTGAGAAAGAACAAGATTAATGTTCTTCCCCGCCCCGCCTCCAGTCAGAGTCTCACTATACCTAGGGTGGGCCTGACTCATAGTAAAATTCCTGTCTCAGTCTCCCAAGTGCATTACAGGCATGTACTACCGGGCCCAGTTAGATTAATGTTCTTAAATGGGCTAATTCAGCCAATGATTTGCTTTGCACTAATTTCCAACTTAGCACCACCAATGTCAAGTCAACATTTATTTTTATAATAAGAGGACACATGAAACACAGATCTGTTTTTCTCTTGATTCATCATGGCTATGGAGTGACCTTGTCTGAAACTGTTATATTCAACAGAAGAGCCCAAGTGAGTAGAAGCACATTCCTAGTGGCTCCTAAGCCTAGTTACCTGATAAAACTGGGCCACCTCCAGATGCAAGGAACTCTTTTATTCTTCCCTCACTCCTTGTAAGGAAGATCCATATGACCTGGTCTTAGAAGCCAGAGAGCTTACATCATACAACCAATTTATCAGACTCTAGAGCTGACAAGACCATTAACAGACTCTTTCTCTCCCTTTCACTAACAGGATTCAGTTTAGACTTTGTTCATTGTACTTTCAAACTGGAGGCTTATCCCTAAATTCTCTTATTGAAGTCCTCTAAACGTTTTTTTGTGTATTTGGGCACAGTGCATGTGTTTTAAAGTTTTTCAGCACATTCAGTATTACTTTAACGAGTCTTGAATGATTTCTATACCCAGTTAAGCTGCACACAAAAGTATGCCCTTGAAATACAGTTGCTTTGTTGGAGTGAAACTGCTTGTTTTAGGGACAATTTGTACTCTGCTTCATTGCTAAGTAATTATCAGGTTCCCAACCTGAATCAGTACCAGCACCTGAAGTCACAAACTTCCTACAAACCTGGAAATTGCTTTTTCAAGAAATTTATTAATATCATTCACATCTTATTTTAAAACTTACCACATTCAGGTTAGGAGAAATTCCACTTCTGATTGTGTTGCTGATGGAATGTGCAGGTGGAGTGGTAGAAGGTCCCAATACATCTTGCTTTCTCACGAGTTGATTTTCATTTAGTTCTTTATTTAACCATGTGATTACTAACATAAGAAAACAAGAAAGGATTTTATTTGACTTTTTTTTAATTACTTAAAATGTCTGAAATTATATTAAGCTTTTTTGTGTGTGTGTGGTTCTGGGGATCAAACTCACAACCTCGTGCTTGCCAGGCAGTTACAGTGCCACTGAGCTATAATCCTGGCCCTATATTAAGTTTTTTAAATGTCAAGTTTTTACAATTGCCTTGTATTACAGTTAAACAGTATAGGCCACTAAGTTCTTATAACCAAAGATTCTTATTTTAACAGCTGCCCACATGGGACTCCTTATTCTATTATTGTCTTTTTTCTTTTTGAAACAGGGTCTCACTATGTAACTCAGGCTGTCCTTAAACTGGCAATTCTCCAGCCTCCACCTCCTAAACCTGGACTATAGGCATGGGTCATCATGTCCTGCTCAAAAATCTCTTAGAAAGCTTTTACTTGTGTAATGCCATATCTTACAGCTTAAAGTTCACAACTTTATGTCTGAAAACTAGCCCTAGGAAATGAAAACATTTTATTTAAAAGCTTAATCTTGTAGTTTCAAATAATTTATATTATTAATACCAGGTTAACAGTAATTTTAAATAATAATCAAGAATTTAAACAATAAATTAGTTAAAATTTTCCATACTTTTAATTTTATGTTACTGACACATAACAGTTTCTCTTATAATGGCAGTGACTTCTATAGGATGTACAATATAATTTACTATAGCAGAGACATTCAGACATTTAAAGCAGAATTTATTTATATAGAGCAGCATCTTGATTGACCTATACTTCTATGAATTTAGAAATTACAGGCTAAGAATAAAACTACAGCCTCATTCACATAAAAATATGAAATACTTAGCTGGATGTGGTGGCACATGCCTGTAACCCCAGCACTAGGGAGGCTGAGGCAGGAGGATAGTGCAAATTCAAGACCAGCTTGGGCTACTAAGTGAGCTCAAGGCCAACCTGAACTGCATTGTGAGATCCTTTCTCAAAAAGATAAAAATAAAAATTTTTTTTAAAAAATCCAAAAAACAAAAACAAACAATATATATATATATATAATACTTACACTTTTCATTGTTTTTTAGCAGCTGTTTGCTTTCTTCAAGTTTTTGAACTGTAGCTTCTAATTGTTCTTGTAATTTGCATACCTGAAATATATCAATCCTAAGAATAAATCAACTAAAGGCTAAAATAAAAACTGAAGAAATTCATTACTATTAATTAAATAACTAAATAAATTAAATGTGGATAAAGGGAATTAGCCCAACTACATAATGAAATATGCACATTCTGTACATATATCAGCAATATAAGTATTTAAGTCATAACAACCAACTTTTCAATGTAAGATACATTCACTTCTGTTCAATCTAGTTGCGCTTTAAAATAATTGCCCAAAGCTATTCTGTAAAACCAACTATACAGTGAAATTTTGAAAACTACATCTGAGAAAGTTTAATGTAATGTAAACAAGAGTCAGAACACAACAACAGAAAACATTAACTACCTCTTGTTCTTTATCTCGGAGAGTCTGTCCAATATCTTGTAATTCCTTCTGTTCCTTTTGTAATTTTTCCTCCTTCTCAGCCAATAGTTTTTCTTGCTGAATAGTAACTGTATTCTTCAGTTTCAACTTAACCATCAGAGTTTTCAGATCCCCTTGTAACTTCTTGATAATTTCATTTGCCTGTAAAAGTTTCATATGTGTATCTCTACAAAATCTAATGAAATATTAATAACTATTAAATTTTTAAACAAACCTTCAGAAGTTCTGCTGATAAAGATTTTATTGTAGCTTCAAGTTTTCCTAGTTGTACCTGATTTTTCTCACCATTTTCTTCTAATGCCACCTGATATATTTTTAAAAAACAAGAATAATTAGGGCATTTGTATTTGTTTATGAAAGCATTACTTAAAATGTGAACATCAGTTTGTTTAGAAAAATTTTAAAGACCTTTTGTTCCTGGATTGTATCAAATGCTTCTTTTGTTCTTACAACAAGCTGGTCTTTATCCTTAATTTCTTGTTCTAAAACTGCCACTTTTGTTTGTAGCTGATTAATATGCTTTTCTTTCTCATGACATTCAGCATCTAGTGTAGAATTCTCTCTTCGCAAAGAAAGAACTTCTTGCTTAGTCCGCTGTAGCTCCTAGAAGGTGGAAAAAACTTATGCATTACAAAAGAAAATTAGTCTGCTTACTTATAATTAAGATGTTTAAGATATTAAAAATGTCCAATAATTTTAAAGTTTTCTGATTTTCTGATTAAGAGACATAAAAGTCTCTAATGGTATGTATGTCATAAATTTGAAATACAATTAAAAAACATTATTTAACCCAGGCATGGGTAACAGGCACATGCCTGTAATCCCAGCATTCAGGAGGCTAAAGCAGGAGGATTGTTGCAAGTTCCATATTAGCCTAGGCTACAAAGTGAGCCCAAGGTCAGCCTGAACTGCATAGCAAGACCCCGTCTCAAAAAGACAAGCAAAACAAAGTAACACTACTAAGTCAAATAAGGGAAAATAAGATAATTCTGATTTATGAATAGTTACTACAACTTTTTAAAATTTATAACAAAAATAAATCTTATAAATCTTCCCAACTGATTCTAAGGATAGCCATGAATGTAACTACTATTTGTCTTTGTTACCTTTTTTGTTTTAAAGGGCTCATGTCAAAGTCTTGTAATCTACTTTCTTTCTAGGATATATTACAAATTATCTTTCCATGTGAGAAAATATGTTAATATTTCTAGATTCCTTTGGATTTATGCTTTAAAATCAGGCAAATCATAATTATTAATTAAAATAAATTTCAGGAAAGCCTAGAATATGCTGGTGCTGCAAGCTTCTAATCCCAGCACTCTGAGAGGGTGAGGCAGAAGGCTCAGTTCAAATTTAGCTTGGGTAACTTAGCAAGACTCTGTCCCAAAATAAAATATAAAAAAGTATGAGGATGAAGCTCAGTGGGTTCAATCTTTAATACTGGGAAAATAAAACAAAACAAAATACCCCAAAACCTAAAATAGATCACTTCTCAATCAACTAATACCAATTGAAATGACAATGGTATACAAAAGTCCAGGATACAATATTTTTATAGACGTATAGTTTTTTTATAGTGTTATAGTGCTATAACTGTTTTAGGAGCACAGAGTTTGCTATCAGGCAGATCTGAATTCAAATCAGGTCTCATTTACAGTGTCATCTTGGGAATTATTCATCCTCCTTAAGTCTCAGCTCCCTCATTTGTAAAACAGAATTGCTAGGCATATTCACTGAAATGCAGTAGATACTTAATGGTAGCAATTACTTTTAAGGCATCAATATAAAAAAAAGTAATTTTACATAATTAGGTAACTCAATACTTAGAAGTAAAAAAAAATTCCTAGATTCACAATTTGCAAGTGCTTTGCAATGCTTTTGATTAGGTTACATAAAAGCCAACATAGTAAAAGATTGCTAACAAAGTAGACAGTTTCAGGGTTAAGACTGAAGAAATCAAACAGCATTACAATGAAATAATTAAACTGCCAATGTACCACAAAGAAAAGTCTAAAATGCTTTACCAACTGCTGTGAACAATGAGGGTTATATGGAATAAAAACTGTAGAAATCTTTTAAAGCAGAATTTTTTGAGGATATGAACATAAAAGAGATGCTATGCTTTAGCCTGGAGCGTCTAAGCATAACTGGATAGTGAAATGGAAAGCTGGTGATCTATGTTTTTTACATATTTATCTTTGAGGTATTAGGGATTGAATTCAAGGTCTCCTGACTGCCAGACAAGTGCTGTAGAACTAAGCTATATCCCCACCTCATTTTTAAAAATGTTTTTGAGGCAAGGTTTCTCTATGTAGCTGGGGTGCGTACCACTGAAATTGGCTTGGTGATCTTTGCTTTTAAATATAATGACTTTAATCATAAGCCAGGCACTGTGGCACATGCCTCTAGTCATACCTACTTGGAAAGGTGAGGCAAGAAGAGGGCTGAGTCTAGGACTTTGAGGTCCACCTAGGTAACAAAGCAAGACTCTGTCTCAGAAAAATATAACAACAAACAAAAAATTACACATTTTCTGATGATTCATGTGATAATAATCCTAGGTAGAACATAATCATCAATGCCAAATTATCAACAAATATGGCATAGCAACAAGACTCTTAAATGTGATGGTTTGGAGAGCATGGCTCAGTGGTACAATGCTTATTCTAACATGCACCAGGTCCTGGATTTGATTCCCAACATCTCAAAACCCAAGCACCTTGCTGGTGCTTGGAAGAACAGGGCAGTACCAAAGATAGGAAAAAAATAGGTGGGTTACACATGAAACAGACACAGAGGATTAAGTTACTTGCCTCATATCACACGTTTTATCATGTATAAAATGGGAATAACAGTACACACCTTAAAGAATTGTTTTAAGAATTGAGTTAATATATATACTCAAATAGTCACTCCCACACAGCAAATGCTTAAAGGTAGCTTTCACCTTTACTCTTAATCACCACTACTACTAGACACTAAGCTTCATATACTTGATTGATACACTGTATAGGCCTAAGAAAAGGACTAATCATGTCAACAATGAGTACCCTATGAGACCTAGACATTTGTAAACCAACTTTAAAAAATATACTGGAAAACTGAAAAACCTGAGATCTGTGTCAATACACTGCTCCTCAAGATCCTAAGTAAAAATATCAAGGTTTACTTTAGTTCTGTTCTGAATTATCTCTTTCTTATCAAATTTCAGGTTCTCAATATTTTTGGCATTGTATGAAATTATCAACACCCTAAGAGATTCCTGCAGAGAATGCAGAGGGACACCACCACACAAATAATAAAATATCAAATTAAAATAAAATGACCAAATTAAAACACTTTTAAATCAGAATGAGAAGAGAAGCCAATACTCAGTACCTCTTCAATACCAGAAAGTTTTGCTTTAAGTTCTCTAGTAGTGCAGTCTCCTTTATATTTCCTCTCAGTTAGATCTTTATTAGCTGCTTCTAACTCAGACACTCTGTTTTGTAGCTGGTGGATGTTTTGCTGATGGAGGATTTCTAATTCTTTTTTCTGTTGTTCATGCTGCTGTTGATATTGAACCTGTGCCTGTTATAGAATAATAGATATTAAAGAAGAAAAAAATCAGAAATATAAATATGGAAAGATCTGAAGAAAAAAACAACTACAGGTTCTTCTTAATAGTTACCAAAGAACAACTATTTCTAAAAAGACAAAATGTAATTTATCAACCAGTGATCTCTTACTGCTTATCCTTTTTTTTAAATTCTGTAATATTTCTACCTTTTTCTGATTTTTTTCTTTTTAAATAAAAAAAGTTACCAAAGTCTCCTGTTTCAAAAGGGTCACTATTTTAATTAATGGATCTCATTTGGAGAAACTAAAGCTAACAAATGCAATTTTACCATGTGTGTGCGTAGTTTTCTGAAAACAAGGTCTTACTAGGTAGCCTAGACCTAGCCTCAAACTTGCTATATAGCCAAGGCTGGCCTCAAACTCCATTCTTCTGTCTAAGCCTCCCAAGTGCTGAGATTACAGGCACACACAATCACATCTGGCTATACATGCTCTTAAGGGCACAAAGGAAATCACAAATAACACATAATCCCATACAAGGAGTCACTCTTAAATATTTAGGAATATTCCTTTCTAGTCATTTTCATAAGTGTAGTGACATTGCACATATGTACCCAACATACATATTTAAATTTAAAATCAAGCTTTTTATACAATCATTATTTTATCCCCTTGGGATTTGAACCTTCTCACTTCATTTAAAAATTCCTTTTTAAACAAAAATTCCTGATTAGTATATATTAATAATATAAAATGAGAAGCTTTTGGCATATTGGTACATGCACATAACATAATTTGACCTTTTTTTATCGGTACCGGGGATTGGACTCACGACCACGTGCTTGCAAGGCAAGTGCTTATGCCGCTGAGCTTAATCACCAGCCCCAATTTGACTATTTTTTATCCCCATGATTCCCCACTTTTTCTCCCTCCTCCCCTTATCCTGTTCCACATCTTTAAATGTCTACCTTCTAGTTTCCCATCATCTCTCATTTATTTTGTTTTTTTACACAGGTCATATTTTAAAAATGCAGTATTTTAACTTTCTGAGATGGGTTTATTTCACTTAACATAATGGTTAAAAACACTTTTTAAAAAATATATAATGTTGCCAGGCATAGTGGTACACACATGTAATCCCAACACCTGGGAGGGTGAGGCAGGAAGATTGCCCTGAATTCAAGGCTAGCCTGGGCTACACAGCGAGTTTACAGCAAGCCTTAATTGCAGAGCAAGACCCTGTCTTAAAAACCAAAAACAAACAAAAAAAAACCCAAATATGTAATATAAAAATGTTAACATTCCAAGGCTATCTATAATTCACTTGTAATACCTCCCCAAATATGGATAGTTTCCAGTTTTCAAAATTACAAATAAAACAATGATTAATCTTTTTGTATAGATATATATCCAAAATTCAGATCTGTTTCTTATAATCAAATTATAAGTTAAAGAATACTTCAAAAGACAATATAAAACAAGCTCTAAAGCTGTATTCCAGAAAAAGCTCTCACTCAAAATTCTTATCACTATTATTTTTCATAACATATTCTGAGAATTTTACATTACTACTTCAAGAAGTTCCCCATTTTTGGAAAACGAAAAGAATGAAGAGGCAAAAGTGGAAAATAGGAAGTAGTCTATACAAAAATGAAAATGCAATTTTAACAAAAAGCAAACAAGGGAGAAAAAAACAGTATCAAGCCATAAAGATGCTAACTGTAACTGTTATAAGTGTTTTTGAATAGTCAAGACAACAGTAAGGGAAATAAAAAGAAATGATTTTGTTCTAGGAATTGCTAGAAGTTATGGAATTATCTTTAAAACAAACAGATGAATGATAAGATTTCAAAATTATATTTTCCACTGTTTCCTTCTAAATCATTTGAATTGTTTTAGAAAATAGAAGAAAATACATCTATTTCAAAGGAATTAAATAATTCCTTTGAATTATTTAAGTAAATAATTTTCAGAGAAACAGTTTCAAAATTATAGAGAAATAACAGAAACAATCACAAAAGAATTCATAGAAGCAATATTTTTCAACAGAATATTCTATACAGACTTTTAATTTAAAAGGTACAAAGGAAATTTGGTGTCTAGATGTAAGAATATAGCAATGTAAGGAAGAGAAAGAGCAAAGTGAGTCCCTGGGATCCAGCAAGGATCTGAAATGAAAACTGAAGCCCACAGAGAGAGGGAAGAGAAAGACTAACAAAGCAGGAGGTGGCATATGGTACTTTCTCTCTGAAAATGTGTGGAAGGGGTGGCTAACACCTGCAGATGCATGGTGCCTAATGGCCACTCTAGAGGGCTCCACAAAAAATGTACCAGTAGAAAGAACGATGGACACAAGAAGACTACAGTGGCTGGTGAGTTATTTGGGTTCAAATGTCTGCTCAGCAGAACTGGCCAATAGGCACCTAGGAGAGGAGCCAACCGAGCTCAGAGTTCACAGCAATTGTGGGCTGGTTCTACCTACCAGCTCCTAGTGTCAGCCTTAGGTGGAACTAAGTTCAACTGAACAAGAGGTCAAGGAGCTGACTTCAAGGCCACAGGAGGCACAGGAAGTACTGCAGGTTGAACAAACTGGATTCCAGGCTCACAGTCAGAAACCAGCCTGAACTTCAGTGGAACTAAAGGAGAAGGACTACTGGGATTATTCACTATCCTGCCATGAGTCGTCAGCTAGCTTGCTGGGATTGACATGCATCTGGACTCTACCAACTTTGTCCACTAGTAACAGCACAGATATTCTTTTTGTTTGTTTGCTTTTTGTTTTAAAATATGGAACACTTCACGAATTTGCATGTCATCCTTGCACAGGGGCCATGCTAATCTCTGTATCGTACCAATTTTAGTGTATGTGCTGCCAAAGTGAGCACATACACAGATATTCTTTCAAGTGGGTTTTTTTTTAATGGTCTTTTCTCTCTTTTTTTAAAAAATATCTTTTCTTGTTTTTGTTTTGTTTTCTTGATGGTGTTTATTTATTTATTGTACTGAGGACTGAACTCACGACCTCACACTTGCTGGGCAGGTGCTTATACCACTAAGCTAAATCCCCAGCAGTTTTTATTTTTATATGAGTGTGAACACTGTTTCTAGTTTTTTATTGTTGTTCTTTCCTGTTCCTGATTTTATTTCTTCCTTTTCTCTTTCCCTCCTGCCGTCTTTCCAGTCTCCCAAAGTTTGTGTAATCTTCCTTTGTCCTCCAGCCTTATTTCTAATCTCTTCCTCTTCTATTTCTATATGTTTCCCACTAATCTTTTTAAAGTTTTTTCTCCTGAGGGTAAAATCGCCATATGGAGGGCATAGTTACTGTATGCAACATTTTGGTTTATTTTAGATTTTATTACATAACCACAAATCTAGTTCATCCACTTAAAGGTGGCAAACTAATAGTTACCATAGTTTGTCATCTTCTAAACTTGTTTGATGCTACTGTTACTGCTGATTGGACTACTTTAATCAAGGTAACATACTTGTTCTAATCAGTTGTTCTTCCTAGTATGACAAGCCTGAGATTGCCTAAGAGTCATAAACAATACCATAGGTCAGTGGCAAAGAACCAAAGGCTAGGCCAAATAGGCAGCAATTTCTCATCCCCAATAAAGTGAAGGGGTAGAATTCTACAACAGATTCAAAACTGAAAAGCCAACTACACCTGGTAGGCATCTCTGAGAAGTAGTCATTTCCTAAGTGTGCTCAATACTAGCAACAAAGCTACTTGCCATAAGCATCAACCCAGGGATTACCCTTAAAAATAATAGAAAATGAGAAGACACTTAAGCAAGATGCAGCCCCAGACTTCCAGTTCACCAAAGGAAAACCCAGGGGGAAATGTGGTGAAGTAATCCAAAACCCACCCACCTGAACTCTGTGAAGTGGTAACAGCAGAATAACAAAGCAGATCAGTGAGGCTCTAGAAAAAAATAAAAAATCAAAAAAAATAATTTCTCAGATATCTACAGAGATGATGATAAGAAAGATATGGTTAGTGACTCTACTGCAGATATATAAAAAGTAAAGGAGCATAGGAAAATGACAGAAATCATAAATGCCCAACATAGGAAAGAAATGGAATCCATGAAACAGATTCATTGAGATATCTAGGAGATTAAAAATTCCATTGAAAGTACACATAGCAGAGTGAGCCCATGTGAGGACAGTGTATCAGATCTAGAAGACAGGACTGCAGTCAATGATCATGAAAAGAAGGATTTCTTACAATTACCAAGGGACCACAAAAAATCAATTCAACAGCTGTTAGATGATGCAAAGAACAACAACATAAAATGGACTGAAATCAATTAAAAAGCAGGTAGCACAAATAACACAAAAAACCTGTTCACAAAAGTAATGGCAGAAAACTTCCTAAGCATGGAAAAAGGAGTATGACATACAGGTTTAAGTGAGGCATATAAATTCCAATTAGTCATGATTAAAAAGTCCTATACCAAGGCATACGATATTGAAGATTCCAGAAATTCAACACAAGAATAGAATATTAAAACTGTTATAAAAAAGAAACAAACCATATATCAAGGAAAGCCCAGCAGACTCCTTAACACAAACACTGAAGTCAAGGAGCGCTTCAAGTATCTAAAGCTCTAAAAGAGAACAATCTCCCATCCTCACGATGTACCCCACAAAACTATCTTTCCAAATTGAATATTTTCACAAAGAACACTTGAGGAAATTCATGACCAGCAAACCAGCACTCCAAAACATTATGAAGGATATTCTAGAAATAAAAAGAACTACAATTCCATGAACTCAACAGAATGAATTCACTGGGCAAAGCAAACAATTAAATAGAGAAAAAAAACGGCACCAAAAACAGGAAAATAACATGACAAAGATAAGTCATTGATGGTCAATTCGACCATCAATTTACATGGTATCAATTTACATGGTATCAGTTCACCAATCAAAAGATACAGGTTGGCAGAATAGATCAAGAAGTAAGATCCAGCTGGGTGTGGTGGTGCATATTTGTAACCAAAGCAGTTGGGAGGCTGATGCAGGAGGATTGCTGCTTCAGTCTCCCAAATGCTGGGATACATGATGAGACCCAAGAAAGAAAAGAAAAGAAAAGAAAAGAAAAGAAAAGAAAAGAAAAGAAAAGAAAAGAAAAGAAAAGAAAAGAAAAGAAAAGAAAAGAAGAAATTACAGTTTCTATAATTAAGTGATAATGCCAATATGACATATCAGAACTCTGGTATGCAACAAAAGCAGTCCTATGAGAGCAATTTATAGCTCTGAAATCTCATAAGAAAAACAGAGCAAACAATTTATAGCACTGAATTCCTACATAAGAAAAACAAAGCAAGCTCAAATAAACCTAATGTTGAACTTCAAGTTTCTAAGAAAAGAGCAAGTTAAACCAAAAGCATATATGAGGGAAGAAGTGATAATGATCAGGGCAAAAATTAATGCAATGAAAACTTAGAAACAATACAAAGAATCATGAACTGAAGAGTTGGTTCTTTGAAAGATTAAATAAAATAGAGGGCCGAGGATTTAGCTCAGTGGCATAAGCACCTGCCTGGCAAGCATGAGGTGGTGCATTTGATCCCTGGTATCAAAAATAAATAAATAAATAAATAAATAAATAAGATACACAAACTCTTAGCAAACCTTAACAAAAAAAGGAAATACTCAAATCCATGTAATTAGGAGTGAAAAGGGTAAAATCACAACAGGTCCTGCAGAAATCAAGATGGTAAATACCTACTTTGAGAATCTATATTCTACTAAGATGGAAAACCCAGGAGAAATGGACAGATTCCTAGATACATATGAATTATCAATGAGGAATCAAGAATATATAAAAATTCGAACTAACACAGTATTAGTCAATAAAACTGAAGATATATTTGAAAATCTAACAACAAAGAAAAATACACACCCTGACATTTTCACTGCTGACTTCCACAAGAATTTTAGAGAATACCTAATGTTGCTATTTTCCAAACTAATGAAACTGAAAGGAAAGCAACACTCCAAATTCATTCCTGGAAGCAAGCATTACCGTGATACCAAAACCAGAGAGGGATTCAAACAAAAGAGAGAACTACTGGCTAATCTCGCTAATGAACACAGATGCAAAAATTTCAATTAAGATACTTGCAAACAGAATGCAGCATATCTGCAAGATTACACACCAAATAGGACCAAATAGGATGCATCTCAGGGATGCAGGGATGGCTCAACATACACAGATCAATACAGTAAACCATATTAACAGAGCCAAGGATGAAAACCATATGATCATCCCGACAGATGCAGAAAAAGCTTTGTGACAAAGTCTGGCACCCATTCATTATAAAAACCCTACAGAAAACTAGAATAGATGGTCTTTATCTCAATCTGATAAAAGCCATCTATGACAAACCAACAGCTAAAATTATACTGAATGAACAAAAACTGAAATTTTCACTCTAAAATTAAGAATGAGACAAGGATGTCCACTGTCGTCAATCTTATTTAATACAGATCTGGAAATATTAGCTAGAGCAATTAGACAAGAGAAAGAAAGAAAAGGAATAAGGATAGGAAAGGAAGAAGTTGAATTATCATTAATGAGGATGACATGAAACTACATAGAAGATCCCAAAAATTTTAACAAAAGGACTTCTAGATTTAATAACCAAATTCAGTAGTATAACTGGATACAGTTAACACACAAAAACCAATAGCATTCCTGCACACAAATTACAAACAGCACCTTTCCCAATAGCATCCAAAAAAAAAGGAAACACTTGGGAATCAATCTAACAAAGAAAATGAGAGACCTTTACAAAAAAAACGACAGTACTGTGAAAAAGGAGATCAAAGAGTATATCAGAAAATGGAAAGGTATCCCTGGCATTTGGGTAGCAAGAACCAATGTAATAAAAATGGCCATATTCCCAAGATTGCTGTATGAATTTTTTTTTAAAGCAATGGTACTGTACTTATTCATTGCATCAGTCTACTGACATCTTTTTTTTTATTTAAAGAGAAACAAAAGCATGTAAAGGGTAGAGATAATACAGAATTTTAAAAAAAGATAAACAATAAGAAATCACTAGTTGATAAATTACATATTGTCCTCTTAGAAATAGTTGTTCAAGTTACAAAATTAAAACATACAAAGTAGATATTCAAAGTGAGAGTGTAAATAGCTACGCATGCATGAGTCTCTACATGAACTTCTATCCTTTCTGTATTAGAGGGAAAAACAAAACATAGCAAGACAAAACAAACAAATTCCTATAAAAATATGAAACCAAAAAGTTGTATAAAACCACAGTACAAGGTGATCTACAATGATTACTGTGTTGTTTCTTATTATCTTCAATAGAATTGTCTATATCTTCAGGCATAACTGAATAAAGCAGTATAATTGAATATAGCAGTTCATAACAATATTAGTAAAAATAAAACATTGTAGACAGTATAAAACTTCAAAGGCAGGTAATAATCAAACCATAGTGGATATTTTAGTGAATCTTGTCATCTTAAGTGCGGTTGCCTATACTCTCAGACTTGATACTATCAATCATAACAGCTTTGAATAAAATCTATCAATACAAAACAGCAATCTAACAAACCAGATTCAATCATGGTAAAACGATCAGTCATGGTAAAACAGTGTAGGTTACAGAGCTTTAGATTAAGTTAATAAGAAATTAAGGATGATTACCATACTATATCCTGTTATTTTCAGGATTATTGTCTGTGCCCTCAAATCTAGTACAGGTAGAATGACTGGAACAGAATATAATACATCTAAACAGAGTAGTGTGAGTAATGTGGGTTTTAAATCCTGGTGCACTATTAATAATACAGTGTATCAAGGCCATTTATGTTAGAGATTCTAGCCATCCTTCTCTCCCTCATTTCTGCTATGCTATTTTTCTGCCTTTGTTTTGTCTAGTTTTCTCCTTTATTCTACTGCCTGCCCCACTCATTGAGGCCTTTCTGCCACTGTTCCTAAAATCCTGGTATTTTTTTTTCTCTCTCTCTCTAGAATGTCCTTCAGTATTCTCTGTAGGGTTGGATTGGTGGTCACAAACTCCCCCAGTTCCTCTTTGTCATGGAAGCATCTTGTTTCTCCAGTACAGTGACAGTTTTGTAGGGTACATCAATCTGGGCTGGAGGTTATTTTCTTTCAGGGCTTGGAACACTTCACTCCAAGCTCTTTTTGATCTGATGGTCTGTGTCAAGAAGTCAGCCATGATCCTGATGGGCTTACCTTTATAGGTAATCTGTTTCTTTTCTCTGATGGCTTTTAAATTCTGTTTTTATATTGAATTTCTGGTATCTTGATTATTATATGTCTGGGTGTAGCTCTGTTTTGGTTGTAGGTGGCTGGAGTTCTGTATGTCTCACATAACCGAATGTCATTTTCTTTTTCTATGCTTGGGAAGTTTTCCTTAATTATTTCCATCAATAGCCTTTGTAATTCACCTGTTTGTATTCCTGCTTCTTCATTCACATTTCTTATTCTTAAATTGTAGATTCTCTTGTCATCTTCTAGCCTTTGTATTGTTACTACCTGTTTCCTTGTTATTTTTAAGAGATCTTTTCTTTCATCATCACACATTGCAAACTTGTCTTCAAGTTTTGATAGTCTATCCTTAGCTTCTTTTAAGGAGTTTTGCCAGCTTTCAATGGAATTTTTAATTTTCTGGTAGTCTCTCTGAATCTGCTTCATGTGTTCCAGATTTTCTTTATATTCTTTATCGAATGTCTCTCCTTTTTTTGTGTTCCTCCCTTCTTCTGTCTGTATCTTCCCGAGAGATGCTTCCTGAGAGCATTTCTTTTATTACTCTACTCATATCTTGCTTTACCTGATTTACTATTTCAGCTTTGAGCTTGTCTACAAGGTCCTGAAGAGATCTCTTAATGTCCATTGAAGCCATGTCTGATGTTGCATGTTTTCTGCCCTCAGTCTCTCTTGTTTTTCCCTCTCCTGGATCAGTGCTCTCAGGGTTCTGGGCTGGGGGCCTCCTCTTGCCTCTTTCCTGTCATGGTCCTGGCTTCTTCCACACAGGTGTACAGTGCAGATCCCAGCCCCCTTCCCTGTTGGCCATGGTTCCTCTGATGCATGCTGGAGAGGGACGTCCGCCCTTCTCCTGTCTGCCCCTCCCCACTGGGCCAGCCAAACTTCAGGAGCCTTCACCTGATTAGTGCATGCTAGGTGAAGGGAATCTATTTGGGAAGGCTCAATGGGTCCTGGCCAGGGGTGTGGCCCAGTCCAAGCAAATCCCACGAATCTGCTCTGGGGAGGGATCAACCAACTGAAGTCACTGTTGCTCCCAGTTCAGGCTCCTCCTGCCCGATTCCAGCATGTCACCCATTTGGTCGTGCCCTTCCCATGGGGTGGGGGGGCGGTCTGATTCCCAGCACTGACCATGGATTAATGAAGGTTCCTTCGCCAGCTCCACTCTGTTTTGGGCTCACCAACCCCTGACTTCAGTGCTGCTGTGGTTCCTGTGAGTGGTGGTGGGAATGAGTTTGGTCGGCTCTCCCGGCCGGCACAGATTCAAGCTGGCAGAAATTCAGGCCGGTGCAAACTTGGCAGGTCGCAGTCAGAATGCTGTATCCCGATATTTTTAGCTGTTCCAGTTGTAGTCCCAACATGTTTGATGAACTTTTTTATGTTTTAATTTCTTCCTGTGTCAAGAGGATCCATCTCCCTCTGTCTGGGTCTCTCCAGGATGTTTTATTCTGGCATATGAGTTGTTTCTCCTGGGAGGCTTTGTATTTTGTTGTTCACTCATCAGCCATCTTGATTTCTTTCCTCAGTCTACTGACATCTTCAGTCTTAGGTTTAAAAGATGGAGAAGGAGGGCAGGATGCCCTATCTGGGCATGCCAAATGACTAGAGGAAGTGGTGAAGGTGATATACAGGTTTAATGCAATCTCAATCAAAATATCAATAGCATATTGAACAGAATTACAGAATTGACAGAATTACAGAAATAAAAATCCTAAAATTCATCTGGAACCAAAAAAGACCTAGAAGAGCAAAAGGAATTCTGGGCAACAAAAGCAAGGCAGGGGGCATCACAATTCTTGACTTGTAATTATATTACAAAGCTACAGTGATAAAAACAGGATGATACTGGCAAAAAACAGACCTCAAGATCAATGTAATAGATCAAAAGATGCAAAAGCAACTCCAAACACACTCAGCCACCTTATCTTTGACAAAGGAGCCAAATACTTTCAGTAAAAGAAAGATACCCTCTTTAGTAAATTGTGCTAGAAAAACTGGCTTTCTGTATGCCAAAGACTAAAACTAGACCCATACCTTTCTCCATGCACTAAACTGAAATCAAAATGGATTGAAGGTCTAAATATTAAAATAGAAACACTAAATTTGCTGGAAGAAAGAATAAGTAGAACTCTTGAAAACTTTTGTGTAGGCAAAGATGCTATGAATAAAACCCCAATTGCACAGGAAATATTACAAAGAATTAGCAACTGGGATGTCATCTCATTAAAAAGTTTTTCCATAGCAAAAAGAAACCACCAACAGAGTGAAGAGACAACCCAAACACTGAGAAAAAGTTTTCAACAGCTGTCCCTCAGACAAAGAAGTAATATCTAGAATATATAAAGAACTCAAAAAAATCAGAACCCTCCCAAGTTTAAAGACCCAATCCAAAAGTGGATATCTGAAATGAACAGACACTTCTTGGGTGAAGTAGAAATGGCAAATAAATACATGAAAGAACATTCAAACTCAACAGTCATTTGAAAGATGCAAATTAAAATAATGCTGAGATTTCATCTCACTCCAGAAAGAATGACTATTATTAAGAAATTGACCAATAACAAATGCTGCTGAGTACATGGGGTAAAAGAACTCTTCTCTACTGCTGATAGAGATGTAGACTAATGCAACCATTGTGGAAATTCCTCCAAAAACTAAAAGTAGAGGTTCCATTTGACTCAGGTATTCTATTTCTTGGTGTCTTCCCAAAAGAATTGTAAGTATTATACCACCACAATATGTTCTCACCCATGTTTATAGTGTCACATTTTTTAATAGTTAAATTTTGGGAACAGCCAAATACCCATCAACCAATGAATGGATAAAGAAGATGTAGTTGTTTTATACAATGCAGTATTACTCAGCCATAAAAAAGGATAAGCTTGAGACATTTCTAGCTAAATGGATGTACCTTGAGATCATACTCTTAAATGAAATAAATCAGACACACATTTAAATATTGCATTGTTTCTGTAGTGTGAGAAACTGAAAGTGTAAATAAGAACTAAAATATACAAAACAGATGCTGGGAAATGGGAAGAATATATTCAGAAGGGAAAAGGAAGGTGGGGAGGGCAAAAAAATAGAAGAAAAAAATGGAGACAAAGCTTTTGTAAATAAGCATTGGAAGAAAGGTTGAAAGGAGGGGAGAGGAATGGGAAAAAAAGCAGCAGCAAGATATATCATACATAAGTACAAACTCTCTACGATGAATATTATCATTATGTGTATGCAAAATGCACCCTCCCCACAAATAAAGGTACACAGTAATTTTAGAACATTTTCTAAGCAAGATGTTTTGAGGATGAATTTCTAACAAGAACAGAAAAACAAGATGAGTAGAAAACTGTAGGAAGGAGAAAACTAAACAGAGAAGTCACGAGCAAGAAAGTAAGTTTTAGCTAGCTGGAGCAGTGTATGCCTGTAATTGCAGTGTGTATGGAACATTAAAACAGAATGACTGCAAGTCAGCTTGGAGATATATATATATATTCCATCATTCTTGCCATTCTCTCACGCAGTTCTGCAAGTCCTGTTTTGTGTCTTTAGCTGTGCTGTTGAGGTTGCTTTGATGTCCTCAGTTGGTCAAAATGTTTACCTTTCCATGCTCATTTTGCCTTTGGAGGAGAGCCAGAAGTCCCTCCATGAATGAGAACACAGGATAATGTATTTAAGAGCCTGCCTTTCCACTGAATAGTCTAGGACAGCAGCATTCACATATTTTTTACCATTTTTTAAACAGACAGTCACAGAAGAGGACTTCCAGACTGGGTGGCTCACACGTGTAATCCCAGCAGTAGGGAAGCTGGAGGCAGGAGGACTGTTATTTGTTCAAGGCCAGCCTGTACCACAAGTGAGTTCAAAACTTTAAGACTGGCCTAAATTACATAGTGAGACCTTGTCTCATAAAACCATAAAAACAAACAAAATAAAACAAAACAAAACAAAAAGGACTTCCAAGATTGCTTGAGAAAGTAGCAAAAATGATACTTTCTTGCTATCTATTAGTGTAGTTTTCCATTATATTTTATTAAAACATTATTTTGAAGGAATTAATGAGTCTTTTACTGTAATAATTATTTTAAATTTATATTCACCAAATATTTTAACCATGCCTTGTACATCTATAATTTATATTGCTATACTTATTTATAAATTGTATATTTACATATGTATATAAAAGTACAAAAAAAATCACATCAAGTATTTATAGAGTAGTTACTTTGAAAGATAAACTTTCAACTTTTATATATTTGTTTGAAAAATTTAAAGCAAGTATTATTACTTTTTTAATTATCTTAGTCATTTTTCTCTTTGCTGAGACAAAATATCTGACACCCAAAGTTAAAAGGAGGAAAGGTTTATTTAGCTCACAGTTTATAGCGATTTTAGGCCATGACGTGACTCAAGGGATCAAGGGGGCAATCATTCATGGTATGGAGGACAGCAATAGCATTGAGAGATCAAGACAAGCTTTTTTCTGTCCCTTATACTGTATGCAGGCTACCCACCCTAGGGTATTTACACCTTTAACCCCTGCATTGCACTATGAATCAATCACAGGCTCTAGATTCAGCCATCGCCAAAAAAACCTAAGACTGCATGAGGCTGCATGAGGGGATATCTAGACACAAACCATAACAATAAATAACACAATGACCAACATCAATAAAAATTTTTTTAAGTTACCTTATATGACCTCACCTGTAATGCTTTTTCCTTCTCATTTGTCAGTTCCTGAGAATGCTTATTCGTCAGTGAGGCTGTGTGTGATGCCCACTCATTCCGCAACTTGTCTAATTCTTGTACTTTTTCTGATAATGTCTATTAGTTTGGAACAAAACATTAAAATAGTCTCTTGAAGCTATTACATTTCTAATAATTTACATTTCTAAATTTAGAAATTTGAACATATTCTTCCCATTTCCCAGCATCTGTTTTGTATATTTGGGTTCTTATTTACACTTTCAGTTTCTCACACCAGAGAAACAATGCAATATTTAAACATGTGTCTGATTTGTTTCATTGAAGAGTATGATTTCAACGTATATCCATTTAGCTAGAAATGTCTCAAATTTCTAAATTATTACATTTCTAAATTTCAAATGCTGGTGAGTACATGGGGTAAAAGGAACTCTTCTCTACTGCTGACAGAGGTGTAGACTGGTGCAACCACTGTGGAAATTCCTCCAAAAACTAAAATTTATAGAGATAGTTATAAGGCATAGAGATACTTATAAGACAGTACTAAGAAAATAAAATTTCAGCTTTTCAAACATATATAAAGCCTACATGGATGTTTCTCAATTTGAAGAATGGTTAGATTAAAAGCAGTATTACAGATAAAGTGGTTCACAGGCCGAGCCTATCTTTAAGCTGTCAATTATAAATCTCTGTCAACAAATTCTTTCCTCTGGCATTAAAATGTAAGGTAACCCAGGTGGAGCAAGTCAGTTTTAAGAGTTGACTTACTTGTTACTTATAAAACACAGTAATATGGTCCAAGATGGCCACTTTGTGCAGAAGCGTTTTTTGTTTGAAGCCATCTAACTTATCAGACATTCTGGCACAATGTAGTAGCAACAAATAAAATAATACTAAGCTCGATCTGAGAAATCAATTTCAATTGTAACAGAAGGGACTATTTTAGAAGATAGGAACTAAAAAAGCCAGTTTAAGCCAGAGAACTGAGGCTAATAAAACAGGAGAAGTGACCTAACATAGATGTTAAACATTATCTTAATGAAGACTTAGAGAAAATGTGTCATGTATTGGATATGAAAGAAATGTTTGGGTGGAATTAAACCCTAAAAGAAAAAGTATCAGATAAAGGTAATTAATTAGCAGAGAAAGTGGCAAAAAGGTGGTGGGGTGAATTTAAAGGTAGGATAGTTGCAAAGAAACTATTTAGCTCACAGTTTGGACATAATTCAATAACCAATTCAGAGCCAATGTCTGGATGACGTACAAAGACAAAATGAAATGTGAATTACCTTTTTTGTAAGGTTCAGTTGCCTAGTAACATCATCTAGTGATTGTGTCAATAATAATTTTTCTTCCTAGTTATAAAAATAAAAAGTATATAATTTACAATTCAATAATCTATAGCCATGTCATTCAAAGAGTAGCATAATATAGCATCACTATCATCCGAAGAGCTTGGTAAACATGAAAAATCTCAGACTTTCTACATCAGAATCTGCATCTCAACAAGATCCCCAGATGATCTGTACACTAATTTGTAGTTTAACTGAAAATTTTTCTAAAATCTTTTAAGTGGCAACATAATGCTGCTTTTTTGTACTATATACTTCATATAGCATTTTGTAATGTTCAAGACATTTAAAGCAAGCATTATTACTTTTTTAATTATCTTAGTCATTTTTACTTTTTTACATTTTATACATTTGATCTCATGATGGCTAAGGCAAATACTTCCCATACACATAGGCCAGCTAATGAAATCATGACAAAGTGTTTTGATGGTCTTCCTGAGGTAACAAAAAGTTAGTAAAATCTAAATTCTCAATGCCAGATCCACTTCTATGCTTGTACCTCATTTGAATGAAAAAAAAAAAAAAACACTCAAAAAACAAAACCCAACAAGTTAATTATGTACTGTAACACTTTAATAAGAAAACAAGAAATAATGGCAATATAGTTCTTCAGTAATTTAGCAAAGTATTTTGGTACCTAGTTTAAAAGAATGACTTAAATTTAAATTTTACCTTGCTACATTTCAAACAGCCTGCTAGAAATTTCTTTATCTCCAGGTCATTTCCAGGTAAAAGTTTTAGTGAGAGGTGTATAAGATGCTTAAAAGGATTTGTCTCTACCACATTTAAAAACACAGGTGAGTTATCCAAAATAGCTGCCGGAGAAACTAACTGTAGCAAAAACCTACAAACAGAAAATGTCACATGATTGCACACTTAGAAGACAGTGAAACTCTCCCACTGAATCACAAGCTCCTCTGCTTAAAAAGATAAGGAAAGGAAGCATACTGAAATCATAATGTAAAAGGACTCCCAGTGGTAAAGGAGAAAGTAAACAGGGTTGGGGGGGGGGGTGTTGACAAACAATGAATATATTAAACCCCTTGAGTTCATAATAAGAATTAAGCATTTATCTTTCTTTGAATTTTTTTTTCCATGTGAACTTTCTTTTTTTTTCCATGTGAACTGTCAAAGCAATCAAGTAGTGCTAATTGATGTAGTAAAGTTGAAAGAATTATACCTAACAAACATGGAAAGAACTATAGATTTAGAAAAGCATCATTTTGTAGTTCCTAATGAAATAATTGATTCTAACAACAATTATGAATCCCAGTTTTAAAAATAAACAGGCATAATTATAATACATGAAAAATATTTTGCCATCAACTTGTCCATTTTTGTGTGTGTGTGTGGTTTTTTTTTTTGTACCAGGGATCACCACCTAGTGCTTGCCAGGCAGGCACTTATGCTGCTGAGCTAAATCCCCAGCCCTTTTGTGTGTGTTTTTCAGACAGGGTTTCACAATGCAATTCAGGTTGGCTACACACTTGCAGCGATTCTCCTGCTCAGCCTTCTGAGCACTGGGATTACAGATGTGTACCACCATGCCTGGCCCAATTTGTCTTTCATAGAGTCTTATCTTCAAAGAAGTTTAATTATGTAGTATTTTTGTGCAACTTACCTTGGGATTTCTTTGGTATGCTCTTGAGCACATTGCTGAAGGAGATCTATAAATTTTTGTGGGAAAGCTAAGAAGTCTACCAGAAGACCTTGTTGGAATTTTAAACTACACAAAAGGCAAGAAAAGAAATTTGTAAAAATTTAATTTTCTTTAATCATAATTAATATCTGATTACTTATTGAATACCCATTATAATCAAGAACTAAGCTAGGAAACTTTCAATTTTACAGTTTATTCAATGAGAGAAAAAAACCCAAGAAATTTAGCTAAAGTTCCAAATTTCTGAGCTGTATTAACAGCACTCTAATAAATATGAAACACTTATTTTCAAAGACAATCTAAACAACTGCAGAACAAACAGTACCATATTCTTAGAAAAAACTAAATGTTATGAACAGCTACAACTGCAAACAACAAGTGTTTCAAAAGGAATAGTGCCAATACATTTGTAAAACTTAGAAACTTATTCCTAGATTAAATGTAAGGCCACACACACACAAAAAATTACTTACCTTTGAAAATCTTCCTCAGATATAACAAGGTTATACAAAAAAAATGGATCTGTATCATCTGTCAGACGAATAACTAAATCCTAAAAGAAACATTTTTAAAAAATGTTTTCAGTAGATCTTAACTACTCAATAACAACGTATCATAGTTATACTTCGGATAGTTTTGTTTTCTTTTAGTCTTTTGAGACTTAGAAACCTTAAGTAGGGGATTCTGCTCCTTGATAACTTTACAAGGGTCTATAAATGCTAATTAAATGCTAGCAGTTGAAAATATAGGAATATCATCCTAACAGGCATGAGAAAATTTACACCAATCTTTGCTGCACCATGGCATTATGAGAGATACTCCTTACCACTGGATACACCAAACTCAGCCATACATTTAGTTCCCCTTAACTAACTGGCCTGCCACTTCAAATGAGATAAATATACCAGCAGAACTGTCACCAATCATCCACTATAGAGAAGGAGTTTTGTCACTCAGGAAGATGAATATCAGGTGACATGTTGTTAAGGCTTCTTACAAGGCCTGTTCTCCTTACTCCAGATGGCTCCTGACAGTGATGCCCATCTGTTCTCATTTGTCTAACAGAGTCGATTTGTTTCATAAACACCATTTTCCAGTTTGTTAAATGTATAGTGTTGCAGATCTTCACAGCAGTTAAAGCTAATGGAAAAATATTCTGAAATTATGTACTTCAGAGAACACTAGTGCAAGGAAAATGGCAAAGCCACAGTAATATAGAATTAAACATTAAAGTTAGCAATAACTTTGAAATATAATCTATTTATGACTATTAAGGAACTGCTAGAGTCCTAGAAAAATTTAAACTCTATAAGCAGAGCTAGAAAATAAAGAGGTACAGTAGGCATAAGGAATAACATATAAAAAGTATAGTACACGATCTCTACCCTAGAAAATTAGTAGTTTGAGTATTTGATGTGTTAGAATACCCTGTTGAGCACTTTTTGAACTTCACTAGAAGATGCTGTTCAAAACAAAAACAAAATCAAATCGAAATTCCTACTAATATACCTGGTACTTGAATGAATTTACAGAAAGCTACAACACAGGGAAAACAAATGCCAGATTTGTTAGCCCCCTGTTCTATAGCCTTAACTGTTGTGACCCATGCTTTGGAAGATCATATGGGACAGAAGCTCTAAATGCTTTTTTTTTTTTAATCGGTACCAGGGATCGAACTCACAACCATATGCTTACAAGTCAGGCGCTTATGCCGCTAAGCTAAATCCTCAGCCCCTCTAAATGCTTCTTTTCAAAAGTTAAGCAAAAAATATCTCCCTCTACTGCTTCCATAGACTCTGTTCTCATATTTACAATATGAAATGGCAATTCTTTAACGCAGCAATACATATTCTAGCAATTTTTAATTGCTCTGAGCATACAAGAGATTGTTATCACATGCCCCAATTCTTCTTGTGTGCTTTAGAAATATATAATTATATTTCAGTTGTTGTCTCAGTCTACAGTTCATCCTAGGTTGCAATGGTTCCAAAATGGTCCAAAATTAAAAAGCAAGGTGGATATAACAAAAGATCTCACATTCTTAAATAAAAATATATACAAATTATCATATTTTGAAAAAGAAATAACTACCAACCTTTCTGTGAACTGGATTAGAAACTGATTGTAGTTCAATGCTCACTCTAACACTTATTCTCCTGTACACAAAGACATGCCAAAACCATCAAAAACATGAAATTATCTCCATAATTTATATTACAGTTTTCAGTCTCAAGTCAAGATTTTTCACAGCTGTTTTCTAACTTATGTACACATAGTTGTTTTTTACTGACTGATTACATAATCAGTACAGGAAACAAAAGGGAACCCCTTGTACATGTTGGGTATGTGCTCTACCATGGAACTACATCTCCAGGCCAATGTTCAAGCTTTAAAAATGCACACTACACTTGAGATTTAAATTTTTATATTTCCACTAATAAGCAACTGTGTTAGTTACTTACTTTCCTCACTGCTGAGATAAAATAGCTGATACCCACAAGTTAGAGGGAAAAGTTTATTTCAGCTTACAGTCTGGAAAGGTTTCAGTGCATAATCAGCTGGTTTCCAGGCAGGGTGAGAGGGGCATCACAGGCAAGAAACAGTTCATCAGGTGTCAGGCAGAAAAAGGCAAGCAGCAGCAGCAACCAGACTGCCTTTCCCTTTTATACCATCCAGGTTAGCCAGAATTACACTCCCATCAGTAGACTAATTTAGGTACCATACACACTTAATCCCAGTATCATACACCAGATTGAACCAGCTCCAAAAAACCCAACCTATGAGTGCATGAGGCTTTGGGGAACATCTAGATACAAGCTGTAACAATCACCTACTAGTTTTTAACCTAAGGCTAAATTTTTCTTACCTATAAAATGGGGAAGTTATGAGGATTAAATGGGATAAACCAAGTGCAGAGTCTAATATTATTCTGGTATATAACCTTACTGCCCTGATTCTAAAACACCATCTACTGAAAGACAAATTATAGCAACCTTTTCATTAAAAAAATTACCATTTCAAGTGATCATTGATTATCAGAGATTTCACTGAAAACACTTAAAATGTAAATGTCAAACTATTTTCAATCAAGGAAATAACATTGTATACATTTTTGTACACGCAAAATGTTTTTTTTCAGATCCTCATACTACATCTGCTCAATATAAGCTCTTTGTAACATACTCACAAGTTTATTATTTTCTCTCCTATCCTAGACCAGTGGTGGTGAACCTATGGCACACATGCAAGCCAAGTCACCCCAGCATCAAACCACCATTGGAGGACTGGATAACAGTGCACATAGGGGCCGTGTGCATGCATAGAAAGGAGTAACAGAGCCAGGCAATGTCTACAGGAGTCACAACTCGTTAGCCATTGACTCCATCAAACTTTTGCATGGCCAGTCATTATTCAGGTTTAATTGCAGTGTTGGCACTTTGGGATAAATAAGTGGGTTTGGGGTTGCAGTTTGGGCACTTAGTCTCTAAAAGGTCTGCCATTCCTAGAGTAACTAAAGTCTAACAGGGAGAAACAATAGCCTTCCACATCCTCTACTGCAACTTAACGAGAGTTCAGTACTGTATGCAGGCAAGCACATAAAGGCAATCATAAACATTCATCAAATTGAGAAAAAAAATCTTTAAACAATTAAGAAAATAAAGGAAAAAATAGTGAGAAACACTTAGGCTCCAAAATAGAATTTAATGCTAATAGCCTTTCTTAGCCATGCAGGGCAAAAAAGTAAATTACCAAATAGAATTTGTTCAATTTTGACTTACTCTTCTAAAGATTTGTTTTAAACTTTTCCCACATTCTACTACATTTCCACTAAAGAAATAAAAAGCATAGACATAGTAATTGAGTATCATCGAAAAACTTGGAAACAGTTGACCAAGATCCAATGGTTTGAATTTTGCTATGCTGTAATTTGTAGTTTTATTTTTTAATAAAACATCATTTAAAATTTATTAAACATATATAATTAGATACTAAATCTTAGTTTATATGAGGAGTTTAAGTTACCATATAAGTTGTATTTGTTACCTAAAAAGTAATAGCAGTGCTGCTCAATACTATAAAGATAGGAAGAATTGTTTTACAAGAGTTTGTCCTGTTTCTAAATTTCTAGTTACATAGAACAATGTATCTGAAACAAATTAGACCCTTCTCATTAAGCCTTTATGGAGGGAAAAAAAGAACCCAATTTCCTAGTTTGTAAGTTAAGTGGATTCAATTACATGCTCTGTGAAGGTTTTTTAGCTCTACAATGTCATTATGGTTGGTTTTCTGATGGTGCATGCCTATAATTCCAGTACTCAGGAGGCTGAGGCAGGAGGATCACTGTGCATTTGAGGCCAGCCTGTGCTACATAGTTCAAGATCAGCCTAGACTACACAGTCTCAAAAAAAATTTTTTCCCTCTACCATATGATATGATACTCGACACCTAACTTTTCATGATGATTTATAGCTTTAGAAATCTTATCATACTTCACAATTTTGTAAAAACTTCAAGAATCTATTTAATAAGATATCCTCTAGATAATTCTGAGTTAGATTACTGTTATAATTTACCAAACATATTAATGATACTGTTGCATATATTCAAAATGCCTTTATCAACCAGGCATAGGGGCACACACCTATAATTCCAGCACTCTGGGAGATTGAAACAAGAGGGTCAGAGTCGAGCCCAACCTGAGCGACAACTTCAATTTTGTCTCAAAATCAAAAAGGGCTGGAAATGTGGTTCAATCCTCAGTATGGTGGTGGATGGGTAGAGAGGGAGGGTAGTGTATTAGGTGATTGGAGAGAAGGCCAAAAATTAAACATATTCCCCAAATGTACTTCAAAAACACCACTAAAAATACAATGGAGAAAAATCTAAACTGTCAGGGGATTATACCACCTGAATCACAAATCTTATTTTCTACATTATAGTGGTTAATGATATAAGAGCAATATAAAACAAATCAATAAAACTTCAATAAAAGATACTGCTTCTCATCTTAGTATCATGCTCTAAACATTGCATAAATCTACATAACATTCTCTGGGTCAGTTAGATTTGGCAAGGTGTTCTTTTAAATAAAGAATATCCTAAACATAAGACATTAGCAGAACTGGCTTCTAGCCTGTTCTTGTCATTCAGTAGCTATGACCTTAAACTCTCAATTAAAACAAATAAAAGCTACTCTAAGCCAGGTACTGTGCTGGATGTTAAGGAAACAAACAGAAATAAACATAGTCCATGTCCTTAAATTGAGCTCAAATTAGATGACTTTTCCTTACATTTGTTTTTGACTGTATTTTAGGTCTTCAAGAGAGAAAAAGGGTTACTAACACTTACAGAGTACCAGGTACTTTACATAGCAACAGTAACTTTAAGAAATGTTACCTCTTTTACAAAGGAAGAACCTGAGGCACATTGAAAAGCTCAAGTAAGATTTCAGATCTCTAACCTACACACATCTAATAAATGAATGACGGTTACAACTTAGGTAACTTTGAAAAGTCTTTATAATGAAAGATTTAAGACATACCTTGGAGGTTATGATTAAGCAACTGAGAGAGGGAATAGCAAGAATAAAGATATGAGATAGGGAGAAGACAGCAGCAAAGAAGAATTTTTGAGTGACTAATATACTGGAGAGGGGAACTTGGGAAACAAAACTGAAAAAAGCAAGTTGTACCAAATCACAAGCTTCAAAACTCTGCGTCATCTTCCTCTAGATAGAGTTCCCTAATCGTTACCATTATCCCAAACTAAATTTCCTTCTCTATTACTTTATTATTTTATGCACTAATCAAATTTTAATAACTAATGTTTATTAGACTCTAATAAATCATGAATTTGAAGGCAAGAAAAGTTAAATAAATTGTACAAGATCAGGGTTGGTAGCATAGCCTAGTGGTAGGTAGACTTCCTACTAAGCAAAAGAAGGAAGGCTCTGGGGTGAAAACCCACAATACTCCCCTAAAAAAGCAGTCTGGCTCCAGAGCTTGACTCAACCTGTCCTATGCTGCTTTGCCAAGGGAAAGGGTTTCCTGTGTGTAAGGTACTAGGATTCAATCCAGGGCTCATACATGCTAGACAAGTGTTCTACCACTGCATTATGGTCCCTAGCCCTTTATTTTTGTTTTGAGATGGGTTCAGGTTTTCACTAAGTTGCCCAGGCTAGCTTCAAATGTTAGATCTTGCTCTTACGTCAGCCTCCCAAGTAGCTGGGGTTACAAACATGCACGACTGGTACCTGGTTCCAAGGGAAATCTTTTGATCTTCCTTATTAAAATGTGAGTTCCTTGAGGACCACAAAGATCATTTTTATTTTTTGGTGGGGGAGAAGGGATATGTCCTCAGCACCTAGGACAGCTCCTGATGAGCAGTTGTAAATGTTTGTTGAGCTGGACTGGACTTGAATGTTTAACTGACAAACCTGTAGGTTGTTCTTTCAAATAGGTCAGAGGCCAACTTATTACTCTGCAAAGGGCCTGTGAGTAAATATTTTAGGCTTTGCAGGCTACTGGGTCTCTGTCATAATTACTCCTCATTTCCAACACACACACCATTTTGTAATGCTAGGGATAGAATCCTGAGACTATATAGTACACCTACTATACAAGAGCTTCACTACTGAGCTATATCCCCAGCACCTCCTCCATAAAATTCATGATACAATTACTCATTTCTCTCCTTGTCATACAAAAGCGGCCACAGCCAATTTGTAATAGCCATGGCTGTACTCCAATACAATGCAAATGTGATTCATGTATGACAAATGTGAGTCATGTATGTAATTTAAAATTTTCTAGAAGCTGCATTAAAAAAACTTAAAATAGGTAAAAATAACTTTAACATATTGTATTTATACCAATACACCCCAAATTTTGCCATTTTAACACATGATACAAAAATTAATCATTTCACATTCTTACAGTATGTTTGCATTTTATACTTCCAGCATATTAATTTGTATCAGCCCCATGTCAAATGTCCAATAATGTACCACACTGCAAAGCACAAAATAACGACCAATTAGGGTACAGAGTTTATAACTCAATAGAAAGTGCACTTAACATAAGCAAGTCCCTGGGTTTCACCAAAAAGAACAAAAAGATCCATTACAATAACTGACATATCTCCTTATATAACTGCTGATTTTGGTAACAGCGTCTGACTGGCTGCTCAACAGACTGTAGACTTAAATCTGAATTTTATACCTCAGTTTAACAATACTGGACACTAAATAAATCAGTATCTTCATTATGCTAGTTTCTACACCGCTTGGTGTTTACATATATTTTCACACTTGCTCCTTATTAAGTGGGTAGGCAAATTATAACAATTTTACAAATGAGAAAACAACATTCACAGAAACTCATGGGACACTTAATGAGTAATGGAACTGAAAAAATTGTTTATACATCTCCTGCCTTCTAGTCAAGCCTCTCTGTATGAGCCCTAATAGCACAGCTTTCTTACTCAAAGTTGCAGTTTGTCTTTAAGACTGATTTATTTCCTCTGCTAGACTGTAAACTTCATGACGAACACAGTATACCCAGTAGCAAGCAAGGGGTTTTACAAGTAGGCAACACTTCTTGATATAACCTCAGTTTCTAATTTTCTCGTTGTTTTTAGTCCGTTAAAAAGTAATTTGCTTTATTTTGTAACTTAAGCTCCAAAGTATACCACTGACTTTTTAAAGCTGAAGTTTCAAATTTTACTCCCGACAAATCTCAAAAGGAGAACAGGAGGAAGTGTGTGGCAACAAAGGCCTGAGTTCTGGCGCTGACCCTGGCTGCCATGAACTCAGGGAGAGTCCCCAAATTAATTTATGGAGGGGGGCACAACTCTCTCATTTACCCAAAGGGAAGAGAGGGGCTATCATCTCCACCATTCCTAGAATCTAGGATTTCTACGAGAGTCAGCTTCCCAGTCCTCATACATTTCCTTCCGTCCCCTCGGCAACGGCCGACTCGGCGACAGAGGTGACCATTATCTCCCTGCTTGGCTCCTCTTCGCGTCCAGAGGCGAACCCGACACCCAGCCGCGGGCCGTGGCCACAGCCAGCGCCGCCATCTTCCCCATTGGCTGGGCCCCAACCGCCACCCGCAGGCACCAGGTAATGCAAACCTCACCTCTCCTCGCATTCTTTGCATTTCACCTGCAATGGAATTAGTTGCTGGAACAGAACTTGGCTCATGTTGAACCGCTGCCCTGGCAGATGTGTGGAAGAGCCCACCAGGCCCGGCCCTCGGTATCAGTCTGTAGAGCGTCAGAGTCGGGATAGAGTTTGAGTTTGGCGCTCTGCTTCCGCGGAGGAGGCGGAGAGACAGAAACGGAGGGAAGCCGAAGGAAATATGGACTTCACGGGCCACTATCAGCCTCTTCCTGTTTTGCCGGAAGAGGGTGAGGACGTTCGCTCCATTGCAGAGAACTGACCTATGTGGGAGGAGCCGAAGGTGCCATGTTTGTTAAGGGAAGAGGATCTGAAGGAAACAGAACTTTTGAGCTGGGCGCCGGATGCTTGCAGCTAGAAACAGACCTTGAACTATGGCAGCTTCTGTGCCAACGCAGCCCACGACTGGTTTCCCAGCTGAGGGTAGATGCAGTTACTATGTGGAAAAGAAGAAACGGTTCTGCAGGATGGTGGTGGCAGCGGGGAAAAGGTTCTGTGGTGAACACGCTGGAGCCGCGGAGGTCTGGTATCGCCCTATCCTCCTGAGAGTCGGAAATAAGTTCCCTGGTCCGGTCGGTGCTGGAACCTGGCCCCTTCCCTCTTTGACAGGTTTCTGCTTCTGTCCCCCAAATTTCACAGCTTTTACTTTAATTAACGTAGTTTTGACCTCCTTGTGGAGCGGATGATGTGCCCTAATGATCGAGCATTGTTTTCTTTTTCAAAGTAAAACGCCAGCTGTGACATGTTTGTCCTGACCCTAACGTAGGCAATGCTAGATTTTAGTTTTAGCCCAAGCTACCTCTCCTTTCTTTCCTCTCACCCTCGTCTTACACATGGGAAATGATAATTTACAAAAATCACTGATTTAAGTCCCTAGATTTCATCACCGGATTGCGTTCTAATTATTATTTAATGAAAGATAGCCACTTCTCATGAATGTATTGGAGAGAAACTTTAAAAATGTATTTAGACATGCAATCTCTAGAAAATTTAAAACTACTTTGCAGGAATGGGGTAGGAAAAAAAAGAGCAAGACGAGCAGGATGCTGATTTAGAGCATGTCTACTAGGATTAGAATAAACCAAATAGGCCAGCATCTGGTTTCAGTCTGCTGACATTTTATTTCTTATTCAGTTTATTTGCATTATTTTATTTCTTATTCAGTTTAATCCTTCTAGGTAAAATTGAGTGCAGATCAACCCCTTCATTTACCACCACCCATCATGTTTTGGTTTGACTGGTATTTACCTAAAGTGAAGCATACTGAAACAGGATATGCTTGTTATGTGATTTACTGTGGGAACCCTTTGAAGGCTATCTGCAAGACGTCAATTCGCTGCTTTTAGGGAGACAGCAAACATCCTTCAGTTAAAGCAAGAGATTATGGTAGTAGAAAGACTTTGTCCCCACTCTGTATTTAGAAATCTGAAAAATGACTAATGATGGGAATAATTAAAAGACTGTGGATAAATCCCTACTGAGGAATAATGATATCTGGTACAGTCCCTTGAAGAAAGACTGTCAGACACCAAGTGGAAACATTTTCATGACTACAATTAGGATTTGATATGTCTCCATTCTCCTAAACCCTAATTTGTCATGTAATTGGATATTATCTTTCTTTGTTAAAAACTGTCATATATAATATAACTGTGATGACACTATTTACACTCATTTTTATCCAGTAGTTCTCAGCTGGGGATGATTTTGTCAGACACATGGCAGTGTCTGAAGACGTTTTAATTGTCAAAACTGGGAAATGTTACTGGTATCTAATGGATAAAGGCCAGCTTTCTGTTCTTTTTTTTCCTAAGGGCATATGGTTAAATGTAAATATGCTAAACTTAAATCACAAGACAGTGCTCCTCACCACTGCCCGCCAAAAAGAATTATCCAGTCTTGGAAATACCAATATTTCCCAGATTGACAAACTCTTTTAAACCCAAATGATAAGTTTAGTGTTTCATTTTTCCACTCTATGGTTAGGCTTTGAAAGTTAGAGTCTTTTCCTGCATAGAAGTTAAGTTTTGTTGACACAAAAACAAGAAACTTTTGCTGTGTTACCCGGATGGTTCTCCAATTCCTGGTTTTAAGAAATCTGTGCACCTGCCTCAATATCCCAGAGTAGCTGGGACTGTAAGGGTACCCCACAGCATCTGGTTAGCAGCTAAATTTTGAAGTCAGCAAATAAGGGGAAATTATTGTACAGCATTTCAGAAAAAAGGTTGATGATTTCTTAGTTTTTCCATAAAACTTAGTGTCCACTGTTTCATGGGCATTCTGAGAGGCCCATCAGGACTGAATTGAGACAAAATTACGAGTGAATACTTGGTCAGATTTTCTCTGGCTAGCACTATGCTAAATTTTGATTTTTTTTTTAACTCCACCTAATTTTCATGAACCTTAGGAGATAATACCCACTATTATCTTACATGAGTAAGTGAGCTTACCTAGGGTCATAGGGCTAGTTGCTCATAAAGCTGAAAATCAAACCTAAACAGTCTGATTGGCCTGTGGTTTTAACCACTGTAGTATCCTGTTTCATACAATTTTATATGAAATATTAGGTCAAATTGCCAACACTTAGCTTTCTGTTCTTTTTTTTCCTAAGTGCATATGGTTAAATGTAATTTAAAAGTAAAAGGATCTAGTAATTGCTATATGAAAAGTTGCAAAGCCAGTAGAAAATGGCACATGCCAAATTGTTAAAATGCCATGTGTTACTGGTATTTCTCGCATCTTAAATATGAAGTAATTCCTATGTTAACTAGTTCACTTTTAACCATTCTACAAGATACACGTATTTTAAAATGTTATACATGATAAACAATCCAATTAATTTTTTTGTAGTTCAGCCTTTGCACTGAACTACATCCCCATCCCTTTTTATTTAAGATATGGTCTCACTAAGTCACTCAGTTGCTGATGCTGTGCTCAAACTTGCAATCCTCCTGCTTCAGCATCCTAGAGTACTAGGATTATAGGTGTATGCATGATGCATGGCTAGACACCTTTTTCGTCAGCCTTTTTAATTAGTTAACTTGAAATAAAGTAAATTAAAATAGATAAAGCAAATTAATAAAATTTACTTAATAAAGTAAGTTATTTTCATCCTTGGTGCATAAAATAGCACATATTAGATTCATTATTATTATTTATTTATTTATTTGGTACCCGAGATGGAACTCACGACCTTGTGTTTACCAAGCAGGCACTTATGCTGCTGAGCTAAACCTCCAGCCCCTAGATTCATTATTATTATCATACATTTAATATTAGGTATGTAAACCTTCTCTATAACTTATTTGAATCTAGAGACTTATTGTCTGTCCAAAGCAGTATTTTTTCCTATATGAATACTAATGCATTTGTTGTTATGGTTAAGCCCTATGACCTGATTTTGCTAGTTTTTATTACTTCCTTTTAAAGTTTACTTGCCTTGTTTTGGGAATGCAGATATTCTGGAATTAATCTGGTATCCGTAAGTAATAAACTTGATATTTTTCTTAAATGTATCCCTTTTGATTTATTAGGAAGAAAATGCTCGGAAAAGAATCCTGTGTCCTTTAGATCCCAAACAGTTAAGTATGGATCAGATAAGAGTTTTTCTCTGCCAGAAATAGTGATTGTTACAAGTCTCATTTAAAATATTCTCTTTAAATTTAGCACTGTGTATGAAGATCAACTAGCAAAGCATCTGAAAAAATGTAACTCAAGAGAGAAGCCAAAACCTGTAAGTATCTGAGCAGTAAAACTGAATGACAAAATGTGGTATGTAATGTCTATATATATAGTACTTAGTAATTCAGAAATGTGAATACTCATTTAACAAGGCTTTTGCTTTGAGTCTAGAATTTGGTAAATGCAATTAAATGTATATAGCATGCATGATTATAGATCTAATTAGTTTTAATTCAGAAAATATCATTTTGTGGAAAATGAATCTTCAGAAAACAATTTCGCTGTTTATTGAAACATATTTACTTAATGTCTACTAAAATTTTTTCAGTAAACTAAGATTCTCATCAAGTCGCTTAGGACTGTGAAGTAAACTTGTAAATAAAGGATATTGTTTAGTAATATCAAATGAAAGAAATAAGCACAGTATGATGAGAATATGTATTTGCATCAGAATTAAACTCAATTCCAAGGGGTTAAGGTTTCCCAGAGGGAATAACACTTGAACTTAGGTTTGATATGGCAAGGAAAGGAAGAAAACTCCCATGTACGAGAGCGTGTGTGAAATCATGGAGCTGAGAAACCACATGACATTTAAAAAAAAAAAATCTGAAACTTCATTTTGATAGCTGGAAAACCATCAGAAGATTTTAAGCTTGGGAATGGCATGATCAGATTCTTAGAGAATGTTAGTGGTAGGGGAGGATAGCTTATTATCAGGAGAAGTAGGTAGGAGCCTGTCATTGAAATCCAGATGGACATGGTAAGTGACTGGATTAAAGAAGAAAAGAAAAGTGGGGATAAATTGAGGAATCATTGAGATAGCAGTTTCAATAAACCTTAGTAACTTACTGAAAATTCAAGGTTGGTTAAATGAGTCTTAAACTCAGTAGAAAGGCTGAACCATTAATCAAAATTTGGAAGTCAAATATATACAAGATGTAGGTGAAGCTTTAGGTTTTTGAGTTATCCTAGGGTAAGTGACTACAGGAAAAAGAGATTTATTCATTAAATACTAAGTGAGCACTTATGCCAGTGATGGTGAAACTTTTAGAGCTTTCAGTGATAGTAGCCCCTTGCAGCACATATGCCATAGTTTCACCACCACTGACTTAAGCCACAGTTGAGCCAAGCACCTTACATAGAGGACATTGTAATCTATTAGGGAAATGGAAAATGTTCTATGTGTCTGGCATCACAGAGGAATTAAGTAAGGTAAGGACAGGATGTAAACCATTGGGTAGTAATATGATAGTTATTAAAGATCAAAAGCCTTATCAAAATTGGTATTAAATTGGGTGGGGTAGGCAGAAATTGGACTAGAGTATGTGAGTCGGTGACAAATAAGACAGTAAAAGCCTGAAGCATAGATGATTCTTTCAAGAAATCTGGCTATGAGTGGAACTTGGGAGTTTGTGGCAGTTAGGAAGTATGCAAGATAAAGGTAGTGTGTTGAAAATGAGAAAAAATGCAGCTTTATTTATATGCTTAGCTATTAGAAAGGAAGAAATTGGAAGTAAAGGAAGGTATCACTGACACTGAGAGGCATCTCAGGAAGCAAACAAGAATAGGGAACAAAATAAAGGTAGAAGAAGGAGGACTAGATCTTCCACTGACATAGATGAGAAATAGTAAAAGATAAGTATCAGTTCAGGCAAATTTGAGCTGATAGGAAAATTAATTGAAAAATTTATTTGATGGCTGTACTTTTCCTACCGAGTTAAAAGACAAGGTTATTGAGAGGGATGATATTGTAGTAGGAGATTCCAGAACTATGGTTATGAGGAATAATTGGAATAATTGTTGGGCATCATTGAGAGTAAGACTGATTATAGAGATAATAAATTGGAGCTGTCACCATCCCAAATGATAGATAACTTTTCTTCAGCAGTATTTAGCAGGCTTCATATTGGAGAAAAAAGCCAATATGATACCTAAAGTTAGGAGAGGAGAGATTTATTTAGCTCACAAGTTTGTTTTTTGTTTTTGTTTTTCCTTTTTTTTTTTTTTTTGTACTGGGAATTGAACTCAGGACCTTGGTAAATCTATGGTATGCATTCTGCAATGGCCTATTTGTATCATTGAAAGCTTTGAAAGGTTGGCCACCACTGATATAAACCAAAGCAGGTACCATAGTAGGTACTCAGTAATTATTTAATAACTAAATGAATGGGGAGGAGGGGAGAGTGGCAGCTACAGAGTGTGGGACAAAGGAAATAATTAAATTGTTTTAGCTTAATTTTTTGTGAGCTTCATATTAATAATGTTATGATTTTATTTTGTGTTTGTCAAGGATTTCTTTATTCAGGATATTAATGCAGGCTTAACAGATGAAACAGAAATACCTGAGCAACTAGTAAGTACTTTAACTTAATATTTAAAAGGTATTTGTAAACTATTTCACTGTTGTGAATAATCTTTGAATAAATCTGTTGCTTTGATGTGGTATTTTTATTCAATGGAGTATTACTCTGCCATAAAGAAGAATAAATTGGAGACTTTTATAGGTAAATGGATGCAACTTGAGACCATACTCATTAGTGAAATAAATAAGACACATGTAAACGTTATAGTGTCTCATTAGTGTGAGAAGCTGAAAGACATAACATGCATACATGTATGTGTATGTATATAGGAAAGATAGTTATATTACAGATTTCTCTGAGTTCACTGAGGAGAAAGATTTGTTCAAACAATTAAATGCAGATGTCCTGTACTCTGGGTGATTGATTTGGGATGACAATGTGCAATGTGTGTACCATTGTTGCCTGATTAATATACTTTAAAATTTTGTTTTAGTTTTCTTTCTTACTTTTATTTCTTTTTCTCCTTGAAATAAAATGAATTTGGAAAAAATAATTTGTTGCTTTGACTTTCAAATGTATTTTCCTATAGAATCAACATTTTCAGTGATGATTAGTTGCCAGACCAGCTTATGCCCCATAACAAGATCTAATATGGCTTTGAGTCCCTTCCATTTCTCGACCTTTCTCAGTTAGATCTCTTGACCCTGAGAACATTAGGTGGATTAAAGTAGCAGGGCAGAGGTTGAGTGAACACTTAGCAGTTGGGCCATTCTGATAGCAGCTTAGGGAAGAGATCTTATCAGAAAGAAGAGCCTAAACTGCCATTGGGATTTGTCTGTTAAGCCTCTACTCAGTGTTTTAAAACCATAGTACTTTAAAGCAATTTTTTGGTTACATTATTTAGTTTTATTTTTGTATCTAGGTTCCAATTTCTTCTTTATCTGAAGAGCAGTTGGAAAACTTAATTAAGAAGTTGAAAAAAGCCAGTAAAGGTAAGTCTAACTAGCCTAAAGTTGCTAATTAAATTATTTTAGAATAAGTAGGTGGTATATGAGTTGATGCCTGTCTGATTTACAAAATGTCACTACCATTGTTCAGGGCCCTATAGTTCATGTTTGTTTGCTTAAACTATCACATTTATAATTGGTACAGGTTTGAATTCTACACTTAAAGACCACATTATGTCCCATCCAGCATTATCTGATGCCCTGAGTGACCCTAAAAATGGTGATTCTGCCATCAAGCACCTAAAGCAGCAGGTATGTTTAGGCCCCAATAACTAACTTTTTAAAAATTTTTTCTCAACATAGTTTATAACGAAATTTTATTTAGTCTGTTTTTCAGGCTTCAAAATATTTCCATTTCAAAAATATGTATAAATGTATATTAAAAATATTTGTCATGGATATGTTTCTGAGTAGAGTATTAAGTATTTAAAAGTAAGACCAAAAAAAATTTAAAGTCAAACAAATTATCAATGTGACCATATAGCCTTATGTAGAAATTACCTTGCTGTTTTCCCATATGAGCTAAATGTGTTGTTTTAGTTTGTAAAATAATCTTGTGAAGTTTGTAGGCTTCTATTTTAGGTAATATTGAAAAATTAAAGTTACTTGGCCCAAGAAGATGCTTTGTTGAGTTTGGAGCGGGAAAGGGAAAATTATCTCACTGGGTTGATATTGCTTTAAAAGATGCTGAAAAAGTTCACTTCATCCTAGTAGAAAAAGTGACCACAAGATTCAAGGTAAGTGTGACAATTTTCAGTATATTAGCAACTCAACTTCCTAGTAAGCTACATCCCCAGCCTTATTTAAAATTTTTATTTTGATACAGGATCCCACAAAGTTGACCTTGCTAGACTCAAACTTAAAATTCTCCTGCCCTAGCCTCCCAGAGTGCTTTGATTATAGGCATGTGCCACCTCACCCAGCTTAGATTGTGCAGTCTTAAATTTTGTTATTTATTCTAGTTTTTTAATAGTAAAAAATAAGATAGGAATTCATTTACTCTGAATTTGGAAAACAGAAGCATTTTCATTAAGTTTTTGTGTAACATGAAAAATCATTGTTACACTAATGTTCTGTTTATGCAGGTGGATGGTAAACATAGAAAGAAAAATTCAGTGTTTGAAAGACTTCAAATTGATATTCAACACTTGTGTTTGAGTAAGTTGCATAACTTTCTGTTGCTTTACCATAAATCACAGATGTTTCAGTCATGCAGAAAGTTGCTTAGAAATCCAATGATGCAGAACAGGTGCTTCAGAAAGAACAAATTAATCCATTGTTATTCATATAGAATCTTATATGTAACAAATTAATGTAAACTGAATTATGATCAAAACCTTAAAAACATTTTTCAGTATCAACTGGAAATGAGCTGTTATATTTGGATAGAGTTTAAACATTTTGATTATATGTCTTAAATTACTTCTTTTTTTTTTTTTCTAAATTACTTCTTTACCTTATTTAAATTAGTTTTGTGTCTGTTCATAACATGAACTAGCCTTCTTCCTATAGAACATGACTTTACCAGAATCATTAAAGAAAATGATATAGTTGTCTGCCTTGCTGATGTATATGACACTTCCTAAAATTTTATACTGTGTTGTCACTGTGAAATTCACATTTCATATGCACATATCCTTCAGTCATTCTAATGCCCTTTCTTTACTTTTATTTTGTAGTTTATTATTATTATTATTTTTTTATTTTTTTTTTTTTGGCGGTACCGGGGTTTGAACTCATGACCTTGTGCTTTCCAGGCAGGTGCTTATGCTACTGAGCTAAATCCCTGGCCCTGTAGTTTATTATTTAAAAAGAAAATAACAAAAGTATATATTAGCAACATCTTACATCTACTAATTTTAACCCAGAATTGAGAACCCAGCATTTATATATAAATTACGAATTTAAAATTAAAGTTCTAATTAATTCTTTCTCTTAGAAGGCCACAATAAATCTTTTATCCCAAAAACGTGCTAACTTAATTCTTGCTTCCTTTTATTTCAGACAAGATTCCTGTGCTAAGAGAAGGAAAATTGCCTGTGGTAGGAATTGGAAAACATCTCTGTGGTGTGGCAACAGGTATGTGAACACACTGATGTGTACATGAACACAATACGTTAGAGCTTGAATGATCCCAGCCACTTTAGTGGTCTTCTTTGAGGAGTTTACATTTCTTATGTTTATAGCTCATCAATCTTCATTGTAGCATTGACCTTGTGTTATATCAAATGCAAGGCATTCCTATTTATCTGCTCATTTTGACCATTTCATAGGATGAATTAAGAATTTTGTGTGTAAGTTTTATGCTGCATAGGACTATAAGGTTTTTTGGCTTATATTTCAGTGAAAAAAAAGAAAAAATTCATTTAGAGAAGCTTTATAATTCTACCCCAAAAGGTACTGGTTTTTTTAAAGGAGAAGATTGGGAAATATCTCTAATCTGTCCTGCTAGAATAGATCATTGTTTTTCAGGATTCTGGGGGAAAAGAAATTTTAGGCCAGAAAAAATCTTAAGATATCTTGTTTAAAACTTTTTTTTCCATCCAATCTAGTATGGTAAAGAAACATCATGCACTTAGGAATCAGTCTAGCTTTCAGCTCTTCTGTATAATTTTAACCTTTCTGAGCTTTGGTTACCTCATCTGTAACATAACGATGAAAATATAATTTACAAGGTTACACGTAAAGTGCTCACTAAATGTTAGCTGTTGTTCATCTTATTCCTGGCTTCTGCTAGTTTCCTCCTCCACACAAATGGGAACCCAAACCGCAACACGGCATTATTCAGTTGGCTGAAAAAGACTTTGAGTACTATATATAATTGGGTGGTTCTTCATAGTTTGTAGAATACTTCACCTACCTTATTTAACCCTCATAAATGCCTTCTGAAATAAACAATTCCATCCTTGGGTTTGGGAGAAGCACATAACTTTTGATTCATCTCATCTAATTCAAATTTCTTATACATGTAACCTACAATAGAAATTTGTTACGTTCCATACACTTTACCCCCATGATTCATTCCAATCTGAATTCCTCTTTTGTCTCTACTGCTTTTAGTCATCCTCTTGACATTCTGTTTCTTTCTTTTCAGTGACATTTCTTTCTCAATTCTTCCCCTTCACTAGGTCCATTCTTTCTGTTTATTTCCTGGTCACCTTCCCCTGTCTGTCCTCTAGTGTTAATATTCAGACCCATCAGACAAAAAATGTGTCTCCCCCTTCTTTGGTAGGTCTTTTCCAGCTTCGCTGTTCAACAACATCAAATCTGTTGTACTTTACCATACACCATACTGTCTGTACAATTCTTAGAATTCCATTGTCATCCAAACCAAAACCTACTCAGTTGCTACTCATCCTTCAGCCCAGTTTTCACCACTTTCCTGGAACCTTCTTAAATAAAATGTGCCTCCTTAGTATTATGGGAATTAGTATTATGGGAATACCCTCTATGCAACATAAACTTATTATCTTAACTGGTTAGATAACTAATTGTTCCACAATACTGTGAATTTTTTAAGAATAGGATATATCAATACAATGTTTGGTATATAACAAAAACTCAGTGAATGTTTTAATGGGTGAATGAATGATTTGAATTACTATTTATTTTTTAGTTTCTAAATATGTAGGTTTATCTCTTAACATCATTATAGAAGCCAGGAATAGTGGCACATGCCTGTAATCCTCACACTGAGGAGACTGAGGTAGAAGGATTACCAAGATTTAAAGGCCAGCCTGAATTACAGAGTGAGATTCTTTCTCAAAAAACAGAAAACAAAAACAAAAACAAATCATTATAAAAAAGCATTAAAATAGATTGTTAAAGTTCCTTTTTATTTTGAAACAACTAAATCCTTTTAACTTTTTTTTTGGATTTTCTCATTTCTGAAAATCATTTACTTAAGTCAAATATGAGTAAATTGCCTGAATATTTTTTTAGAAGCCCAGCACAGTGTTATACTTGTAGTCCCAGATACTCTGGAGGCATGAGGCAAATTTAAGACTAGCCTGTACAACTTAGTGAGACACTCATCTCAAAATTTAAAAATTAAAAAAAAAATTCTAAAAGAAGGAAAGCAAGAAAATAATAGTTTATAAAATAATAGATTAGCTATCACTTGCTCCAAATAATAGGTTCCCAATGTTTGTTGACTTAAATTCATCTATTGAATTAAATTTACTAATGAAGCATCAAATCATTTAATATTCACTTGTGATGTTGTAAGGAAATAAAATTTAAAAATATATATTCATTTTTGATTGCTTATATACAATATGTATAATTAGAGAAAATGCAGGTTTCTCTGGTGTACATTTGTGGTCTTTCAAATATTGTCAGCAATGTTAACAGTTTTCATCATCAAAAATCCATTTTAAAAATTTTAGAATTACCAATTTTTTTCATTTTAATTGAAGTAATACCACTTTAAATTTCTGTGTTAATCATTACATCCTCAAAGCTTTGCACACAAAAGGCATTCATTAAATACTTGCTGACTACAGGCATAAGGTCAAGAAGGTGACTTAGCAAAGCCTACTTTGCACATTGTGATGCCCTTTTGGCCAACTTCAGTTCATCAGTATTCACAGTGAATATCTTACATTTCAAGACTAGTTTCTTGACCCAGTATAGTATCAATATGCTAAACAGAATTGTTTTCCTTAATTCATTTCTTTGGGTTTCTTGACATTAAAACTCCTATGAAATATACGTATAGGTAGATTAATGTTTTCTGGTTTTGTTTTTTTCCTCCCCGCTGAATCAGGGACTGAACCCAGGAGCCCACACTGAATTAGAAACCTAGCCCTTTTTTATTTTTTATGTTGAGACAGGTTCTCACTGAGTCCCTAAATTACTTAGGCTGAGCTTGAATTTGCAGTTCTCCTGTCTCAACCTCCCAGAATGCTGAGATTACAAGCATGTGCTCCCACACCTGGCCAAGTGTTTTCTATATTAAATCATTTCCTCAGCCAAGGTGGAAGAAATGAGAGGCAATCCAAGTAGTTGAACATAAACTTTGGAGATTATAGACAGCTTCAGATAGTTTTACTGGGAAGTAGGTTTTATGCAAAATAAATCACTAGAGAAATCAAGATAGAAAAGAACAAATTTGCACAAAGTTGATTTATGATACAAATATAAAGCTAAATAGGTCTTTTACTGTTTTTATTGCTAGATTTTTTTAAAACCATACTGTTTAAGAAATGTAAAAAAATAAAATAAAATACTTTTTTTAAAAGATGATGTGGTTTGGGGGCCACATAATTGTGTTTGCAGATCTTGCATTACGATGTTTGGTTGAAACCTATGCTGCCAGTTATGAGGAAAGGAATGAAGAACCTTTAGCCAAACGCATAAAGAATGATAAAACAGAAAAAGAAATTAACACTTTGACCAAGGAAGGAAGTGAAAAAAATGTCCCAGAGAAGTGGACTCCTGTGGCTGGCATTGTTATTGCACTCTGTTGTCACCACAGGTGTGATTGGAGACATTATGTGGGCAAAGAATACTTCAGGGCACTAGGCCTTGGAGCAGTGGAATTCCACTATTTCCAGCGAATGAGTAGTTGGGCGACTTGTGGGATGCAGAAAACATCATTGGAATCTTCAGATATTACTACAAAGAGAAAAAATGATGATCGTGAAGAGCATGATGGTGAAGAACGCAAAATCACAGAAGAGAACACTGACAGCTTACCTGGGTGAGTAACTACTTTTATGAAGCACAACACTAAAGGAGAAATATTTTGTTATTGCTGTATAGTACAGTACTTACCTCCCTATCAATGGGGAATACTTTCTAAGACTCCTAGTGGATGGCTGAAGCTGGATGGTACCAAACCCGGTGTTTAGCACTGCAGTACCTCCAGATTCAATCTGATAACTGAGACACTGAGTGGCTAGTGATAATATGTAGAGCATGGCTAGGCTAAACAAGGAGATGGTTAACATCCGGGGTGAGAAGGAGTAGGCTGGCACAGATTTCCTCATGCTACACTTAACAGCACTAATTTAAAATGCCTAACTTGTTTATTTGGGTAATTGTCTATGTAATATTTTTCAGAACACAACTGCAGTCATCTAAACCCACAAAAAAGTAAAATCATTAATAAGAGAGGGCTACTGTTTTTTCAATGACCGTTATAACAATTTATTCATAAATATATATTTTCCAATGTAATTTTAGAGTAAGGTAAATACATTTTTATTTTGATCCTAAAATATGTATTAGAAGCATGGATATAACATATTTAACAGCTCCTTATAAATGTAATTAAAATAATTTTTATAAGCCTTTATAAAATTTTAATGATTTTTTGTATGTTTATTCAATTTAGGCTTCTTTCTGTTGAAGAAAAGAAGAAAATAGGGCATCTTTGTAAACTGCTGATTGATCAAGGCCGAATCCAATATTTAGAGCAGAAGGGATTTAATCCTGCTTTACAGTACTATACAGACCCTTTGGTGTCTTTGGAAAATGTATTGTTAACTGCTTTACCAATTCATTCTTCATCACCAGAAACAACTGCTTAATGGAAACAAAGTTTGAACATCAACTGTCTTCCACCAAAAATACCTTTTTAAATTATATTTTTATATTCACAAAAATATAATTTGAATAGCAGATCTTTAAAAATATTGTGGCCTCATTCATCTGTGGCAGTAGCTTTGTTTTTTACTTGAGAAATCCAAGCAGAGTATTCATCAAATTCTGAAAATAATCTTCTTCAGCAGGGCATTTTGAATTATATTATTCATCAGTATTTATACAGCTTGATAAAGTAGCTGAACACTTGACTTGGTCATCTGAAAAACATATCAACATGTAACTAACATATTAATTTTCTATCTACATTAATTGAGGTTCCCTTTGGTTTTATTTAATACTTTTTATATCTCAAGTTCAAGATGTAATAATCAGTTGTCAGTTTGTAACAAGGGCCAGTCTTAGAATCTAGCATATGTGTGGATTTTTTTTTTTTTTTTCTATACAGATCTGGAGCCAGGAATGGTGATACATATCTGTAATCCCAGCACTTGGGAGCCTCAAGTAGGTGGATCATGAGTTCAAGGCAAGGCCCGATCAGGTTACATAATGAGACCCTGTCTCACAAAACCACAAATAAACAAACAAACAAGTAGAACCCACAGACCTATGAAAGGATGTTCATAATCTAATGAAATCACTTTCTGGCTTCCAGAGCCGTACATATATATATACACTACCAGAATTTATCGATGACAACACCAAAACTGAAAAGATATTTTCAAGACAAAAAATTGCCTCATTTTTGTTGAACTATTATGTGACTTTAAAAAGATATTTATAAGCATAAATCACAAAGTAAATTTGAAATTTGCAAATAGATTCTAAGTTATACACACGTACACACACACATATATGTATAATTTATCAGGCTATTTCTTATATATGTAATACAGACAATAAGTATGTTCTCTATTGTTTGAGAAAATAGCTTCAAATAAGGTGGAAATGTAAAAGATAAAACCAAAAACCTTGTCACATTTAGGCCTTATTTAACTGGTGAATGGTTTCTATGCACAAATATTAAACCAAACATATGGTTGGACTGTTAGTCTCTTCCACATCTTATCCTTGATTTGTTTCTGCATTTATTTGTAAAAATTGTCTTAATTGTCAAAACAGACATCCAGAATTATTAATTTCAAATATTATAATGCTATTCTAAGGTAACTATTTTTATCCTGTGGGTCTATGATTATATAAATTGTAAATGAGAAGCCTAGCCCATTCTTAATTCCTACCTTTCTACATTAATTGAACCTCATTTGTTTTCTCAATCTGCCTAGATTCAAATCTCAACCCTATCACCTCCCAGTAGGTGACCATGGGTAAACTACTTATCTCTTTGTGCCTCGATTTTCTCCTGTGAACATGGGGATGATGATGATGATGATGATGATGATGATGTGCTGATAATAAAACCTACCTCACTAGTTTGTTGTGTGCATCAAATGAGGTAACACAAGTAAAATGCTTAGAATCATTCCAAGCACAAAGTAAACAATAAATACTAACTAGAAGTAGTAATTCCTGAATATACTTTTAATAACATAATAGGCAGGCTTTCATTTTATTATCTCTTTAAGTTATTAACTACTTCCTCTTATTATAGGTCCTATGTCAATATTATTAAAACAAGGTAATTTTTTTCAAATGCATTTTTAAAATAAGATAATTTGATTATTTTTAAGTTACTTATGTTCCCTAGAGAACATAGATGAAGGGGTACATCATTCAGTAATTAACCTTATTTTATTGTCAGAAATGCTCATTTGTGTCATAAAATTTATTTTGTATCACTCAACAATTTATGCCCAGAAATAAAATGTATTCTACAAGAAATATAATCTCAGTTATGTTTCATGAGGTATTTATATATATGCAATGATTACAAGTGATTCAGCTTACTGATGTGTTTCTGATAGGGTACTGAGTACTTTATAGGAAAATAAACTTATCTTAGAACATTCTAGGTTTACGTCACGATTATTATTTTTCCTAGCCTTGTTTTTTCTTACATGGCATGAAAAAATGACCATGTGGGATGTGCAGGTTCAGCAAACCCCCTTCTGGAAGGTCAGATTTATCTATGCCAGTGATGGGAATGTATTCAAGTTTTCAGTGATAGCAAACAGCCCACTGTGGCACAGGTGCCATAGGTTTATCATCACAGATTTACACAGTGACCATATCCTGCATGTCCACAGGTGCATCACACTTTCTGTTAGAATGAGCTCATCCTCTGCTTCTCCACCAGATTCTGCCCACCAAACCAACTTCTTCCCCATCTCTGCACCACTGTCCATTCAGCTGTCCTCTGCTCCCCTGAACTACTCCCTCTTTTCATCTTCATTCAGTTATCAGTTCTACCTACTTCTCTCATATTTATCCTCTGTTTCATACGTTAGGCCCCAGACTATTAGAACTTTTTTCCTGTGTTCTCCAATCTGTCCTCTATGCTTCTGTGACCTTGCCATAGTAGAATTAATCATTACTTCCTAAACTGGACATTGGCATATGTGAATTTCAGTCACTTAGTGTCATAACTTAGATTTTTAAGTTTACCACTGGATATTGGAAAAATGATTTTCTAGTGGGAAAACTATACTCATTTTTAAAGTATTGCTTTGAAATGAGCTAAAGTCTACTTTATCAGTTAAAAACTTCACATTTTAGTGATTTATAGTCATGATTGCTATTATATTGTAGTTCCCATTTGTTTCATGAGCAGAATTGGGCTTCCCCTCTTCCCTGAGAATCATACTTAGCATCTTTCACTTGCCAAGCAGGCACTGTGCCTCTAAGCTATATCCCCAGCCCTGTAATTGTGCTCTTTGCCCTTTCTGCTAATCATGGTTTAATTTAAGGCTTAATTTTTTAAAAGAAATTTTAGGTGGACCTATAAACTCAGATGCATGGGAGGCTGAGGTAGGAAGATCACAAATTCAGACAGCCTGACCAATTTAATGAGATTTGTTTCAAAATATAAAAAAGGTTGGAGATATAACTCAGTGCAAGGGCCCTGGGTTCAATCCCCCATACTGAAAAAAATCTAAATTAGACTAATTCACTGAAGTCTGTATATCAAAACTTAGTAGTAGAATGCTTGTCTAGCATGTCTGAGGATCTGGTTTGATCCCCAGCACTGCAAAAATGACAGCTAAATAACCTTTCTCTTAATGTCTTTCATTCCCAAGTAAAATGGTTTTTTGATATTTGTTAATGATAGAAAAGAGGGAATAGCAGAGATCTGCTCATTCTTGAACTGACATAACAAGCTGGTAGACTGAGATAATGTATCTGGTAACAGTGGTGTCTTCGAAGGGCCAGGGATTTAGCTCAGTGGCATAAGTGCCTGCCTGGCAAGCACGAGGTCATGAGTTTAAAAAAAAAAAAAAAATGGTATCTTCAGGCAGGGTGTGGTGGCGTGCACCAAAATTCCAGCACTCAGAAGGTTGTGGCAGAATTACTATGAGTTCAAGGCCAGCCTGTGCTACATAGTGAGACCCTGTCTCAAAGAACAAGCCAGACAGTACAGAGTTTAAGTCTTTATTCCCTTAGTTGAACTTCAAGTGCTTGACCAAGAATTTATTTCCTGATCCCATTTGAAAGATCTTTAATATCTTTACAATATTCTCTCTTCAAGCCCTTATCTGAAATTTTTTTTTTTGGACTGGACTTTTTTGTTGGGGGGATTGAACTCAATCTTGTGCTTGCCAGGCAGGCCCTTACAGCGCTGAGGTAAATCCTCAGCCCCATTTTCTGAATTATTAAGAGTTGAATTTCATTTTTTTTCTCATAGTATTGGCTAAAAGACCAGAATTTTATAGAAAAAGCAAGGTAGAAATCAATAAAGGAATTAATAAGATAGAGTTCAATTATATATGTACTCCTCTAACCCCCAAAAGAAAGACTTAATCTATGTTATATACAAATCTTATACCTGCTCTTCTCCGGGACTCCTGTATGTATATGTGCATAAACTGAAGGCCAAATAATTCCCGTTCCTCTTCTTCATCTGTACTTTCACTGAGAGGAAGTGTTACTTCTAATTCCAGTGGGTTGTCTCTAAAGTTGACAAACCTAGCAGCGCACACAAACACACAAAACAAAAAGCAATTTTATAGTATATATTTCCCTGGAAAGGTTAAATGAAATATACTAAATTGCTGGGTTTTAAAAAACTAGTTCCAGTAACTGAACAGTTTGGTGAAGTGTGATATATCCCAAGAATCTTTATTTCTTTCCTAGAAGCAAAAAATATTAGCTGTAGACAACTTTCAAAGATTATAAACATGACAACTATTAGTTCATAGCATATATTTGACAGTTGATAGTTTAGCTTTTAAGAGCAATTTTAATGCATCTTAAATATACAATTAATGCTATGAATTTAGTTGCCTGTGTATGCCTTATTTATCCTTGTGTCGTCACCATTCAGTATAGGATTAAGTTGCTGAGTAAATAAAGGCCAAGAAGAAATGCTGCATAAATGTATGAATGAATGATTTTGTTTGAGAGCTTTGGTGCCTAGTCTGTTAGTCTCACTGTCAGCAAATTGGATCTTGGAAAAGAAACACTCAATGGAGTTCTGACATTAATTAGTAAAAAATTATACCATTGGCTACATTTGTAACCGTGTCCATTTGTAGTTACTTTGGAGGTAAATAATTATATTTATCCTTTTGGGTTTTATTTTGCTAATAAAAGTATTAGAAGTATAAAGAGAATTTTCATGAAAATGTTACTAATGTAAGACATTTCTTAAAGCTGATAAATCTCAGTATTGTCTTAGTTTCAAATTTCTTAAATAGTTGAGAACAGATTATATGAATACTATTTATCAAGTTATACAATTTCTATTGGGCATGATGATGCATGCCAATAATCTCAGAACTCTGGCAGGTGGAGGCAGGGAGATAGAAAGTTCAAACGCAGACTAGTCAACTTGGCAAGATCTGTCTCAAAATAAAAAGTTGATGAGAAAGGTGGGGATGTAGCCTTAGGTTCCATCTCTACCACTGAAAAAGTGTGTGTGTGTGTGTAGAATCCAACACTGAAAATGTTTTTAAAATATATACATTCATAATATATATAAACATTTATACAAATATATCAAATTTATTAATAACAAATTTTCCACATTTCCTTGTTCTGTAGCCTGAAATCAGCAGATCAGTTTTATATCTACAGATTTTTACCTCAGATTTTCCATTTGCTCCATGTACACTGGAATATCTTTCAGTTTATTGTTGCTGAGAACAAGAGTACCCAGATTTTTCATATTGCTGATTGTTTGTGGCAAGCATGTTATTTCATTCCGTTGTAGCCACAATGTATGCAGACTCTGCATTCTAAAGAATTAGAGGTTTATGCAGTTAAACACGTGAAAAAATGTTCAACATCACTGATCATTTGAGAAATACAAATTAAAACAACACTGAGATTCTATCTCACCTCAGAAACAAGGGCTATCATCAAGAAATCAACCAATAACATGCTGGATGGGCTGTGGGGAAAAAAAGGAACCATTCTCCCCACTGTTGGTGGGAGTGGGGCTGGTGCAACCACTGTGGAAATCAGTGTGGAGATTCCTCAAAAAGCTGGAATTGGAGGTCCCATTCCACCCAAGCTATTCCTTTTCTGGGTATCTTCCCAGAAGAATTAAAAACATCATACCATAGCAATATATGTGGACCCATGTTTATAGCAGCATAATTTGTAGTAGCTAATTCTTGGAAACAACCCAAATGCCCATCAACTGAGGAATGGATTAAAAAGATGTGGCATTGTTATGCGATGGAGTACTACATAAAGAAGGATAAACAAGACGTTTAAAGGTAAATGGATGCAATTTGAGACCATACTCATGAGTGAAATGAATCAGAATCACATGTGTGAACATCATATTGTCTCCCTTGTGTGAGAAACTGAAAGAATAAATAAGTTCTAAAATGTACAATAGACACTGTGAAATGAAACGAAATTGTTCAAAAGGAAAAAGAAAGTAGGATGGGTGAATCGAGGAAAGGACAGCAGGAAAAAAGCAAAAATGCAAGTCAGTTATACTATCAGTGTCTCTTAGTTCATTGAAAAGGAAGGTTTGTTCTAATATCAATTTGAGAAGGTTTTATGCCCATATGTTGTACCCTACATAACTAAAGATAATATGTAATGTATTAACTATTGTTATTCTCTTGTTATTTTGTTAAGAAACTTTGTTTTACTATTTTTTCATAAAATAAAAAACAAAAATATTATGAAAATCTGAATTCTTATTACCTTAAAAATGAAATATCTTCTTTCAGTATCTCATTCAGCCAATATACTTACTGAATTAACTAATATATTTCCTGGTTACTAGGGAAACTGTATAAGGGAGCTAATCTCCACAGTATAGTACTCATATCCTGTGATGGTAGAAATGAAATCAACATATTTTAGAATTCTTCACTTTTCTCACAGTTTTCTTACAGAATAATAAATGTTATCTAATATGAGTCTTGCAAGAATAATCAGAAATTATTACTATGTCAACTGGGTGTGGTGACATAGGCCTATAATCCCAGTATTCCACAGGCTGAGGCAGGAGGATCACAAGTACAAATCTAGCATGGGTAATTCGGCAACTCAATTTTAATCAGAGGTGGAGATGTAGCTCAATGTGAAGGCCCTAGGTTCAAACCACAGTACACAGAGGGACAGGAGTGGAGGGGTTCAGGGATATTATTACAATGCAAAGTCAAGGCTGTACACATACTGGTTAACAGCATGGACTCAGGCCAGGATGCCTGGGTTCAAATTCTAACTAAATGCCTCTTAATTGACCTTGGGCAATCCTTTCTCAAGTGTATAGAAATGGCTGGCATTCACAAAGCAATGTTATTGTTGTGACATATGTTTGTTAGTGTCTTAAAGTCATTTTTTCCACTCCTTAAGCCTTTTTTACTTATTTGGAATAAATGAAAACATTGTATTGAAACACAGCATACTTCAAACTATATGGATCTACTCTAATTGATTATGCTCCACATCCTTTCTGTCTCGTTTACTATGTTATTTCTTATTTTTCATAGGTGGTTTTAAGCTATTTGTCAGTAGCATAAAAAGGTATTTATTTTACCTTTCTATAGTGTCAGGAAGTTGTTCAAGTCTGTTGCTTCCCATGTCCAGCCACTCAAGGGCAGGCATGTTCAACACAGCAAGAGGGATTGTAGTAAAGTGGTTCATACTCAAATCAAGATGAGTAAGTTTTAAGAGATTGCTGAGCTGAAGAGGAAAGCAAGGTTTTTCAGAATAAAGTTGTGCAAAAAAATAAAAATAAAGTTGTGCAATGTAAACTACTAAAAGACTCACACTGATATAGGAGATGTTTCATATCAAAGAATGTTCACATTACACTTGAGCTTTAAATCTAGTAGTCCACAGCAAATCAAATACAAAAATAAATATGAAATGAAAAACTGATAGAAGCTGTATCAGTTGGGTCTCGTGATATTGTTCATGCAGAAACCATGTTAGTATATATCAGTGCTAGAGTTCAAACCCCCCCCAAAAAAAGGGGGATATAAAGAAATTGCATTTATTCAAAGGAAATTCATCTTCCAAACTAAGCAGGGCTAATAGGATCTGTGCAGGTGGCAAAACTTTTTTCTTTGATTACCTTTCATCTAACAGTTGAAAATTGAGTGGAAAATGTTAACATTCATAATAATAGTCATCTTTCCTGAATTTCATGCCTGACAATTTATGTATGTTATCGCAAACACTGAATTTAATGTTTGCTAATTCTATTTTTAAATGAAATAAGCAATTAAAAATCATAAAGAATAGAATACACACCAGGGTGCTCAATTTGAGAATAAAAGTATCAGCTGGGCATAGAGGTGAACACCTGTAATCTCCCCACTCTGGGAGGATTACAAATTCCAGTGCATCTTGAGCAACTTGGAAATTTAGCGAGACCCTTGCTCAAAATAGTTTTAAAAGAACTAAAGGAGTGGGGATGTAGCAAAGGACTTGGATTCAATCCTCAGTACCACACACACGCATACAAAATAACTATAAAACAGATATTGATATGATCATACCCGCTGTATGCTTCTCCTTTCTTCTTCAGAGACAGTGCTGCCTATCCTGAATACATCTACCATTGCTAAGCATGTCTTTTATGTTTTTATTACTATACAGAAATATTTTCTGTGTTTCTATATATAATTATTGTGTTTTCATAAAAGTTAGTGCCTTATATTTTTTAATTTAAGGAGTATGATTCTATACTTACCGTTTTACTTGCTTTTTGATCTTATCAGTTTTTAAGTACATTCATATTGATGCATATTAATCTAGTTTATTCATTTAAATCCATCTCTTTGATTATCTGTGTTCCCCACCTTGTCTGAGAAATTATATGAGTAATACACCATTGTACCTTAAGTAAATAAAAATTCTGATATCAACTGTACAAAGGGAGTGTCATTATTGCCACTTTAGTGATATAATGGCTCAGATAAGTCATGAAAGTACAAATCACAGGTTTGGGGGATTTGTTTGTTTGGTTGGTTTTATTTTGAGATGGGATCTCACTATCTAGTTCAGGCTGGCCTTGAACTCACAATTTAGTTCAGGCTGAGCTCAAATTGACAATAGTCGTCCTGCCTCAGCCTTCTAAGAGTTGGAGTTACAAGTATACACCACCATAGTTGGCTTGTGAAGTCAAGTTTTGTGAATATAATACCACAAATTTCTTTCCTACTTCTACATCCTGGTGAAAGTTTCAGGGTATGAAAATTTAGTTAATTTTTACCCAAAATTCAAATCAAACAAAACCATAACCAAAAGCTATGCATTTGGCTAAAAGATGCTAATATTTCCTTTCCATTTCAGAGCATGTTCAGATTCTTTCTGTAACAGCACCACTCACACACACACACACACACACACACACACACACACACGATACGATAAATACAGGACAAAAGAGCTGCAGTGTTCTGTATAGCAGGTGATGTTGTTTCTCCAGCTTTGGAGTTCAAATCGTAAATAAATATTTTTCAAAATCTCCCAAGTTGAAATTTTCAAATGGCTCAAAACAGAGTATAAAAAGATTGCTTTACATTAGTACATATATATTTGTGTGTATCTAGGGTGTACAATTAATGCCTGACAGATGAGCCTCCAATTTCAGATCTCTTGGTAAGGCTAGAATTTTTTGATTTTGTAAAATTGAAAATATAACAAAGCACTTATGACAGTCCTAATTTTGGACATGTCAGAACTGAGATCCGTTATGCAAATGGAGTGTCTAAGGCTACACAGCTTCTTAGAGGCTACACTTTGGTAATTAAACCATCTCAGGCTAAAATTATATATATATATATATATATATATATATATATATATATACACACTTATTAGCCTTTATGAGGAAAATTCCCCGTGTGATCTTTCTCATTATATGTTTCATTAAACATAACGATTATGTAATGAAATATATATCCATGTTTGACTTGCAAGAACAACTAATATCCATGATATGTTCACTGGTTTTGGAGATGAAAGTCTCATATGCTCCTCAAAAGAATTAGCTAAAGGGAAAAGTTTTTTATTTTGAGTTTTATTAACTTGTCTTGACTTCTATCTTGTAAACTTGTTTTCAAGGCAAAATACCATGGAAAGAAGTTTCCTTTGCTATTCTAATATTATGTTTGAAAAGTTATTTAAAAGTGTTTATTGTTATATGATCACTTTGGTCTAACCAATGACATCATATCAAGACAAAGTTTGAAGGCTTTCTAATTACATCACTTCACTTTTACTTGAAGCTTAGAAATCCAGTAAGAAACATTTCCTACATTCATATCTTATACTTCTCTGTCTTGAAAACTGGTCACTCTATCACTACATTGTGGCTTTATAATAATCATTCACTCGTTAAGGTCAAATATTTAATAAATAATCACTACAACCTTGACCTGCCCTCAATTCTGGGCATTTAATAAGTAAAACTCTCATTCTGGCCTCCAAGACAACAGTCAAGAGATGATGTCAATAATAGAAATAGCATTTATGTAAAATAGATTTTAAAATCCAACCTTATCATAATAGGAAATGATTTCTGACAAATATTTTTTCTGAAATAAAATATATAGTATTTCATTATTAGTCTTATTTTTTTTAACAGTTGCACAATTGAGAAACAAACTACTAGCTAGATCTTTCTGACCTCTTGTGGAAGATCACATATGTCTCTGTTAACAGCGAGTTCTAATTTCTCCAAGCTGGCACAATTACTTAGCTCCTTGGGGACAGTCTTGATTTTGTTGTAGCTAAGAATTAGTTCCTGAAGTTTAGTGAGCAGTCCTAAAACAAAACAAAACAAACCACACACACAATAGAAAGGAGTTTCTGGTTATTAAGTATGACAGCATTAATGATTTGTATATTGGCAAATTCATAGTTGTTATATTCTTCCATTTTCCCAGTTTCACTCTTGAACAAGACATGGGAGACAGAGTAATTTTATTTTTATTTTTATTTTATTTTATTTTTATCAGTACCATGGGAGACAGAGTAATTTTATTTTGTGTTAGCCACACTACATAGTGGGCCAGAAGAATAGTTCAGTGGTAGGGCATTTTCTTAGCATGTAGAAAGCTCTGAGTTCAACACCCAGAACAACAAACAAAACAAAAAAATACTCCACAATTTTCCATTTGTGGACACTTTCCCCCCTTTCAATGAATCTATTTTTCTTTATTGTATTCAACCTATCTTAACCTAGTTAAGTGGAATAACTAAACTAGCAATACTGCTTTTAAAATCTATAGATCAAGGTTTCTTTCCCTATGCAAGTCTCATACGTTAAAATCTCATCTTGAATTACTTCAGTAAATCTAGAAGCTTGGATTCTTTGGAGGCTTCAATTTAGATTAAAAATTTAAATTTGTCTCAAAATTCAAGATAAAAAGATGAGATCTTTAATCCATGTGTCAAAAAAAATCAATAAAAAGTCTCTCCAAGTCTGGTATGCTACTCAGGAGCTGTTCTCTTCCCTCCCCAAAAGGCACATCTAAAGGTAAATAAAATTGCACAGAAATAAAATAAATCATCTTTACCAATTCCTGGAGGTATCTCTGAAATAGTGTTTCGAGATAAATCTAATATAATGAGGTTCTGGAATCTTCCAATGAATTCAGGAATTTTCAACAAACCAGTTCTATGTAGTTGCCATTCCTGAAGCTGATTCAGTTTCAATAAAGAAGAAGGAAGAGTCTAAAAGAAATTACAGAGTCACTACATCAGTTAAATAATCTTAAATCCCATGCCACACTGAAGTGTGGTATTTGATTTATAAAAGCATTTTGGGATGGTTTTTCCTTAATGGATTAAGTTTCCAACTACTTTGTGTTACTTCTCTATTATAGGACCTTTACTCTTTTTCCTTTCCTGTCCTGGTCCTGTCCTGTCCTGTCCTGTTCTGTTTTGTTTCGTTTTGAGACAGAATCTTTTGTTATGTTTTTGAGACAGGATCTTTCCCCGCCCTTCTCATTTTGTTTAACTTTTTCTTTCTTTTCCTTTTCTCATTTTATTTAACTTTTTCTTTCTTTCCTCTCCCCTACCCCTCTCCCTTGTTTCCTTCCTCATCTGAACATTTTCTTTCTATTTCACAATACTTATTACACATTTGGTCCTTACACTTTTGATTTCTCACACCAGAGAAACAATACAGTATTTACACATAAGGGTCTGATTTATTTCACTTAAGAATATGGATTCAAGGTGCATCCAATTTCCTAGAAATGTTGAGACAGGACCCTGCTCTGCAGTTCAGGCTGGACTTGAACTCACTGTGTTGCCCAGATTGCCCTTGAACTCACAGTGAACCTCCTGCCTCAGTCTCCCCAGTGCTGGCATTGCAGGCATGGCTTCTTTTTTTCTTTTTTAAACTTTTTTCTTTTTTAAACTTTAATCAGAATAAACAAAAATACCATATTTTGGTTAATAATGAACACACATAGATGTCTCCTAAAGATTCTGTTCTACTAGGCTTCCCTGGAATATGTATGCTGTTGAAAACAAGAATATACAAAAAATTATCTTAGTAATTTAAATGTTTCTTCTATTATAGGCAGCTAAGTTAGAAATAAAAACATACTACAGTAGTCAGAGAGGGACTGGAGTCTCAAGGAAGTCAGCAAAAATAATCAATAAATAATTAAGTAAAGATATCAGCATTGTGGCTGGAGGAGCACCTGAAGAAGGCCAGGCCTCCCTGCTTCCCTATGGGATAAACAGTAACTTGGAATTATACTGTAACTAGCATCATCTGGACCATTACATCCAGCTAGGCATCAACCAAAGGGGTGAGTGACCAGAGCATCCAGACCCATCCCTTCCCCAAAACGCCTTTGTCTTTTCCATATACCCTCACTACATGATCTGTTCCCTTACTGGTCATCTTCAAGATGATTCTTCCATCTTCCCTGATGACTTTTTTCTTTTAGCTAAGCATAGAGTATACTGAATATTAGCTAAGCAGCTGTACTTGTAATCTTATAGATTGATTGTAATTTGACCCATGTTGTACCCACATTGTGACTACGCTATATAAATTATTCCATTCAGGACCCTTTCTGGAAATCCAGGGGCTGTTCTTCTCCTTATTCCCAATAAAACCCTCCTAACTTCTTCCTTTGGTTATTGATTTCATTCCTTGATGTTGGGTGACTGCAAACTCAACAGGGTTGACCTCTAGCAAGTTGGAAGTTAGTATTTTCCCTATCTCACTTCCACCACTATTTTGAAGAATTTATTTTATAACAGACATTTTAAAGATTTTTTTTTAAGTTGGGGATTTTAACAGTTTCAACTATTTTTAACTCTATGTCATTTCCCTTTCAGTGTAAAAATAGAAAATAAATGAAATAACCACCTAGCTAAATATATGTACATCATATACATGAGAGCAAACACTGACCCAGAGGTTAGAAAACTTTATAAAAATTAGAGTACACCTAATGTAATAAAGCAACTGTGTGTGTGAGTGCATGTAAAGAGAGAAAATGAGTATAAATCAGAAGGTACAACTAATTAAAAAAATTTCCATTTTATGATTTATTTTGGTACCAGAAATTGATCTCAGAGCCTTAAGCGTGCCAGGCACTGAGCTATATCCCCAGCAATTTTTTTTACAAAGTTTTAGTTAAGCATTTCTTTGAAAAATCTGTATGATTTTCATTAAGCAGATGATCATTTGTATGGAAAGAGAAAATGCTTATTACAAGTATTAGGAAAATAAATAACACAAATGACTTAGGGTTAGGGTTGAAGCAAATTGAATTTCTACAAGGTTGCGAAGTTGCGTTTTTTTTCCTATTGTTCATCTTTCCCGACACCATTTTGTGCATTATTAAAATTAGGATCTCTAACTATTACAGTCTTACAGTCTCACTATCATTCTGTCAGCTCTCTCACCAAGTACAATAAGCGGAAAATCAAATATTCTATAACATTTACCTTCCACTCTTCTTTCTCTATCTTCAAAATGACTCTTCCATCTTCCCTGGTGACTTTTTCTTTTAGCTTGGTTAAACTGACCCGTTCTTCCCAGATCCGCACTAGCCTATGACACCAGGAAATCATTGTAATTCATAGAGAATGAGGTACGTAACACTCGCTTTTTTGTAAAAAAAGAAATGCAAAGAAAAGAAACCATCAAAAATAACCAGTGAGGGGAATGGGGGAGAAAAAAAGAAATAACCAGTGAGTCAGTCGTATCTGGAAATCAAATTAGACACTGAGGAACAGCCCCAACCCAGGAGTGCCCAAACTACAACTCCAGACCACCTACTTATCACAAAACGTCAACCCTGCCCATGAGTACGCTGTTAGGATGCTCCGCTGCTGAGGCAATCCTGGGGCGACTTGGCTGCCCTAGGTTTTAAAGTTTGTATTGGTTACTGGGATTGATTCCAGAGCCTTACACATGGTAAGTACATGCTCGTCCACTGAGGTCTACCCCCACCGCTAAGTTTTTGAGAAGTATCTAATTCTCCATAAGTTTTATTTAGAACAGCTTTGAGATATAATCACATGACATAAAATTAATCTTTTGAAAGTGTACAATTCAATGGTTTCTAGTATATTTATAGCATTATGCAACCATCATCACTAATTCCAAAATATCTTATTCAAAAGAAAATTCTCCAGGGCTTGCTTTGGCAGCATAGATACTAGTATCAGAATATTCAGAGGTTAGCATGGCCCCTGTGCAAGGCTGACATGCAAATTTGTGAAGTATTCCCCCCGCAAAAAGATAACCCTGCATACCTATTAGCAGTATCTTACCAGCCCCCTTTCTCTACCCCTGGTAATCATTATTCTACATTTTATGTCTATGAATTTGCCTATTCTGCTCATTCCATATAAGTGAGATCACACAATATTGCATCTGGCTTCTTTTCCTTAGAATCACTTTATTCAAAATTCACCCATGGCCTAGTGTGTATCAGTGCTTAATTTCTTTTTATGATAGAATGATTCTACTGTGTGGGTCTGTCACAAGATTTTGTTTGTTTATTAACTGATGATCATCTAGATCTGCTTTTTGGCTATTATGAGTAGTACAGCTGTGAACATTTGTGTGCTTGTTTTTTGTGTTAAGTGTTAAGTAAAAATTATAGGTCATTGTTATGGACAAAGCTCCTGCAACAGGTCCCAATAAACCAGACTAAAAATCAGATGAAAGTCATGATGCTAAGGTACCATTTCAACAAACAGAAACTAAATTGTTATTTATTCAACTTTCCCAAGAAATCAGGAGAGAGAAACTACCATAAAGTATCCCATACAGGGCAGTTTCAATTAGCATATGAAGTTCTCTCTACCTCAATCTTTACAGAAAATAACGGTGACTTGAAGTAACCTGACGTCAACCTGTCAGTTATATTTCTGTTGTTTCTCTTGATCTGTGCCTGACAGGGCAAGTAACTTTGAAATGACCAGTCTCATCTTCATTCTTTGTTTCTGCTTTTCTCAGTAATCTTTTGTGGTCAGATCATCCAAGCATGTATTCTATTTTATGAAAAAAGTGTTGCCTTATTCTAGAATCACAAATAAAGCCAATTAAGGTTTTTAAACTAAATTGTGATTTTTTATTAGTCTAATGATTTGTTTTTAAAAACATTTTTAGAGGAAAAAAATGAAACAAAGGATAGAAATAATATAAAATTTCAAAAAAATAAAAACAAAAACCAGTAAGAAATCACTAGTTGACAGTTACATATTTTCCTCCTAGCAGTAGTTGTTCAAGTTACAAAAGTAAAGCATACAAAGTAGACATTTAAACAGTGAGACTGCAATCAGCTCTGTTCATCTATCCAACAAAAAATTAGTACTATGGTCATCAGTCCTACAACTCAAACACACATGCAATTATATCCTTTAGAATACTTTCCTTTCCTCTCTCTTTTTTTACAATAACTATAATCAATTCTTGTAAACTGTTTAGAAGTTCTACACATGTATAAGTCTCTACATGCATACCTAGCCTTTCTGTATTAGAGGGAAAAACAAACCAAAACAAGTCAACAATACAAATTCCTAGAGAAACACGAAATGAGAAGGGCATATAAAACCACAATACTAGATGATCTACAGTTGTCACCGTGATGTTTCCTGTTATTTTCAATAAAATTGTCTATATTGTCAGGCATAGTATAATTAGACCTAGCAGTACATAGCACTATTAATAAAAACTAAACATTGGAGACATTATAGGACTTCAAAGGCAGTTAACAATGAAACCAGAATGGGTATCCTATTGAAATCCCAGAGTAGTTGCACCTACTCCCAGACTTGACACCCTCAAGCATACTACAATTGAATAAAATCAGTCAAGACAAAACAGCAATATAGCCAATCTTTCTCTGCCTCATCTCTGCTATGCTATTTTTCTGTCATTGTTGTTTACTTTTCTCCTTCATTCCACTGTCTGCCCCTTTCATTGAGGCCTTTTTGCCATTGTTCTGGGAATCCTGGTGATTTTCTTCTCTTTCTCTAGAATGTCCTTCAATATTCTTTGCAGGGTTGGATTGGTGGTCACGAACTCCCCCAGTTCCTCATTGTCGGGGAAATATCTTGTCTCTCCATTAATTTTGAAAGACAGTTTTGCAGGGTACATCATTCTGGGTTGGAGGTTATTTTCTTTCAGGGCTTGTAATATTTTGCTCCAAGCTCTTCTTGATTTGATAGTTTGCAGCGAGAAGTCCGCTGTGATTTTGATGAGTTTTCCTTTATAGGTAATCTGTTTCTTTTCTCTGACTGCTTTTAATATTCTGTTCTTGTGATGGATTTCTGGGATCCTGACTATCATATGTCTGGGTGTGGATCTATTTTGGTTGTAGCTGGCTGGAGTTCTGTATACCTCATATATCTGAACATCACTTCCTATGCTTGGGAAGTTTTCCTTAATTATTTCTGTGAATAGCCTTTTTATTTGATTTGTATTTGTCCCTGCTTCTTCATTCACATTTTTTTATTCTTAAGTTTTTAAATCCTCTTATCATCTTCTAGCCTTTGTATCATTACTTCCTTGTTCCTTGTTATTTTTAAGAGATCCTTCCTTTCGTGATCGTACATTGCAAACCTATCTTCAAGTTTTAAAGTCTGTCTTTAGTTTCTTTTAAGAAGTTTTGCCAGCTTTCAATGAAGTTTTTAATTTCCTGATATTCTCTTTGAATCTGTTTCATGTATTTTAGATTTTGTTTATATTCTTCATCAAAGGCTTCTTTCTCTGGCTTCCTCCATTCTTCCATTTGTGTCTTCTTGAGGAGTACCCAGTGTTTCTTTTATTAATCTTCTTAGATCTTGCTTCATCTGAGTTAGAAATTCATTGATGAGGTCACAGAAGTATTTCTTTATTTCCAATGAGGCCATGTCTGATATTGCATGTTTGCTGCCCTCAGTCTCCTCTGTAGTTATCTCTCCTGGGCTTATTTTCCCTGGGTCGGCAGTTGAAGGCTTTTTGTTGTTTCTCTGTCTTGTCATGATTCTGTTTTTTTTTTCAGACAGCTGAACGGTGGAGGTGTTCAGACCTCTACATATTGCTTTAAGTTCTGCAGCTTACTGGCTAAGGGCAGTGCTGCCCTCTCTTGTGTGTTGTTGATCTGTGAGGTGCATGCAGGCGCTGCGGTGTGGGCCAGCCCCTCCCCTCTCAACCAGTGAGTGACTTCAGCAAGTTAGACTGTGTCCTGCAGATGTCATAGGTTCGGGACCGCCTCATCCCTGGCTATTGGGTCCCAACCAGGGGCATGACCCAGCCCAAGCAGATCTCACCAACCCACTTTGGGCCAGGAGACACTGACTGAAGCCACCTCACCTGTTGATTCAAGCCTGATTTGCCCAAATCGAATATGTCATCTACTCAGTTATCTCACTCTGTGGAATCCAGTTCACCAAAGTCCGTGCAGCTCTGCTTGCTGTCTCCACTCCCCATTGCTGCACCTCCTCCTGCCAAGGGTCTTGACCTCAGGAACCCCCACTCTTGGCAGGGCTGTGACCTCAGCTCAATTGTGAGTTGCCAGACTCTAAGATGCACCCAGCACAGCTACCGGAGTGTGCCCAGCTCCAGCTCTCTGTCTGTGCTTCTTCTTCTTTTTTATTTTTTAACTTTATTATTTTTTTCTTTTTCCTCAGTTTCTTCCTGGGTTGCGAGAATTCCTCTCTTTTCGTCTGGTCTTCTCCATGGTGTCAGATTCTAGCATTTGAGTTGTTTTTCTCAGAGAGGCTCTTTATCGTGCTACATTTCAATCAGCCATCTTGGATCCTAAATTGTGATTTTTATCCATTGACAGATTATATGACTTCATTTCTCTTTGGTACACTCTTTGCAGTTGCTGTGTCATATGATAATTTTGTGTTTATCTTTTTATTTTTGCCATTAATTGACATTAATTGTTGTCACTTTCACAGCACATATTAATAAATAGACATTTATGAGAAATATAAGAAATATAATTAGATTTCAGGGTATAAACAGAGGTTTAAAAAATAAAATGAAATAAAAGATAATGTGCAATATTCTCTAAAATATTTTAAAATTTATACATATTACTCAAATTTAATTCAAACCCATATGTTTATTTCTACATTTGCTCATCTTGCAAACAGTATAGGTATAGGGTAATTTGTTTTTTAAAAAAATTTAAATTTTATTAGTATATATTACTGGTGCATAATGATTACATTCATTGTGAGGAGTTGGTACATGTACATAATGCATTTTAAGAATTTTTTTTACAGGGCTGGGAATTTAGCTTAGCGGTGTAAGCACCTGCCTGGCAAGCACAAGGTTGTGAATTTGATCCTTGGTACCAAAAAAAATTGTTTACTTTTTTAGGAACTAAACTCTTTCCACACTGGCTGGCTACACTATTTTACATTTCCAGGAGCAGTGTGTTAAAAGCTTCAGTTTCTAACATCCTTATTATTGTCCATCTTTATGATAGCTCTCCAATGGTTGTAAAGAGTATCATACTGTAGGTTTGACTTACATTTTTCTGCTGACTGATCCATAGATATTAAAGAAAGTAAAATTATCTACTTAATAGTTATTTTACTTACTGGCATGCAAGTAATGATTTAACTTCAGAATTCAGTCATACTTCATGCCAACTGTCTTCAGACTTCATTTTTCAGATACAAAAGTGTATAAGATGTGTTTAAGCTACTACATTTCTATTAACTTGTTTTTCTTTTAAGATGGAGTTTTACTGTATAATTAAGGCTTGCTTTAAATTCAGTATTTAGCCCCTGCTGGCCTCAAACTCACAAGTTCTGAGATTACAGGTGTGCACCACCCCCCCCAGACCCTAATGATCTTTGATCCATGCACATATATAGAAGAATAATGTCAAACTATAAAAATAGCTATCAAAAATTTTCAGTTTCTATCCTCAAAATTTTCTCACATATGAAAAAAATAAGTTTAGGTTTATACATAATTATAGATTAGGAGGTAGAAAACACTAAAGAATGTTGCAGACCACTAGGAAGCAGCTCTGAGCAGGATTAAATTTTGCTAATTGGCTTTATATGTTTATCTGTGAGTCTGCCCTAGGCCTTGGCCCCTTGCCTGGTGATGGGAGCTGATTCATAGTAAGTGAACCTCTATAAATCATAGTAATCTGTGGGGCCAGAGACACCTCAAAGGGCAAGATAAGGCCAAAGCTGTGGACACTTGGCTCCAACCCCAATTAACAAGATAGAAACTGAAGCTGGAGGAATTTCACTCCTGTAGTCTCAATCTTACCATAAATATTATCCTGGAGATAGGACAGTTCTCCTAAATTGGCATAATTTGTTTTTTGTTTTTTGTTTTTTTTATTTAAAGAGAAACAAAAGCATGTAAAGGGTAGAGATAATACAGAATTTCAAAAAAAAAGATAAACAATAAGAAATCACTAGTTGATAAATTACATATTGTCCTCTTAGAAATAGTTGTTCAAGTTACAAAATTAAAGCATACATAGTAGATATTCAAACAGTGAGAGTGTAAACAGCTACGCATGCATGAGTCTCTACATGTATTTCTATCCTTTCTGTATTAGAGGGAAAAACAAAACCTAGAAAGACAAAACAAAACAAATTTCTATAAAAACATGAAACCAAAAAGTTGTATAAAAACCACAGTACAAGGTGATCTACAATGATTACAGTGTTGTTTCTTATTATCTTCAATAGAATTGTCTATATCATCGGGCATAACTGAATATAGCAGTATAATTGAATATAGCAGTTCATAACAATATTAGTAAAAATAAAACATTGTAGACAGTATAAAACTTCAAAGGCAGGTAATAATCAAACCAGAGTGGATATTCTAGTGAATCTTATCATCTTAAGTGCAATTGCCTATACTCTCAGACTTGATACTATCAATCATAACAGCTATGAATAAAATCTATCAATACAAAACAGCAATCTAACAAACCAGATTCAATTATGATCAGTCATGGTAAAACAGTGTAGGTTTTACAGAGCTTTAGATTAAGTTAATAGGAAATTAAGGACGATTACCATACTATATCCTGTTATTTTCAGGATTACTGTCTGCCCTCAAATTTAGTACAGGTAGAATGACTGGAACAGAATATAATACATCTAAGCAGAGTAGTGTGAGTAATATGGGTTTTCAATCCTGGTGCACTATTAACAATATAGTGTATCAAGGCCATCTATGTTAGAGATTCTAGCCATCCTTCTCTGCCTCATTTCTGCTATGCTATTTTTCTGCCTTTGTTTGTCTAGTTTTCTCCTTCATTCTACTGCCTGCCCCACTCATTGAGGCCTTTCTGCCACTGTTCCTAAAATCCTAGAATGTCCTTCAGTATTCTCTGTAGGTTTGGATTGGTGGTCACAAACTCGCCCAGGTCCTCCTTGTCCTGGAAGCATCTTGTTTCTCCATTAATTTCTAGTGACAGTTTTGCAGGGTACATCAATCTGGGCTGGAAGTTATTTTCTTTCAGAGCTTGGAATACTTTGCTCCAAGCTCTTCTTGGCCTGATGGTCTGTGTCGAGAAGTCAGCCGTGATCCTGATGGGCTTACCTTTATAGGTAATCTGTTTCTTTTCTCGGATGGCTTTTAATATTCTGTTTTTATATTGAATTTCTAGTATCTTGATTATTATGTGTCTGGGTATAGATCTATTTTGGATGTAGGTGGCTGGAGTTCTGTATGCCTCACATAACTGAATGTCATTTTCTTTTCCCATGCTTGGGAAGTTTAACTTAATTATTTCCGTGAATAACCTTTGTAATTCGCCTGTTTGTATTCCTGCTTTTCCATTCACATTTCTTATTCTTAAATTGTAGATTCTCTTGTCATCTTCTAGCCTTTGCATTGTTACTGCCTGTTTCCTTGTTATTTTTAAGAGCTCTTTCCTTTCATGATCACACATTGCAAACTTGTCTTCAAGTTTTGATAGTCTATCCTTAGTTTCTTTTAAGGAGTTTTGCCAGCTTTCAGTGGAGTTTTAATTTCCTGGTAGTCTCTTTGAATCTGCTTCATGTATTCTATATTTTCTATATATTCTTTATCAAATGTTTCTCTCCTTTTTTGTGTGTTCCTCCCTTCTTCTGTCTGTATCTTCCTGAGAGATGCTTCCTGAGAGCATTTCTTTTATTACTCTACTCATATCTTGCTTTACCTGATTTATTATTTCAGTTTTGAGCTCAGCTACAAGGTCCTGAAGAGATCTCTTAATGTCCATTGAAGCCATGTCTGATATTGCGTGTTTGCCGCCCTCAGTCTCCATTGTTTTTCCCTCTCCTGGATCAGTGCTCTCAGGGTTCTGGGCTGGGAGTCTCCTCTTGCCTCTCTTTCATGTCATGGTCCTGGCTTCCTCTACACAGGTGTACAGTGCAGGTCCCAGCCCCCTTTCCTGTTGGCCACAGTTCCTCTGATGCATGCTGGAGAGGGGCCTCCACCCTCTCCTGCCTGTCCCTCCCCACTGGGCCAGCCAAACTTCAGGGGCTTTTACCTGGTTAGTGCATGCTATGTGCAGGGAATTCATTTGGGATGGCTCAATGGGTCCTGACCAGGGGTGTGGTCCAGTCCAAGCAAAGCCCATGAATCTGCTGTAGGGAGGGAGCAAGCAACTGAAATCACTGTGGTTCCTAGTTCAGACTCCTCCTGCCTGATTCCAGCATGTTGCCCATTTGGTCACAGCCTTCCTTCCCATGGGGTGGGTCTCATTCCCAGCACTGACCATGGATTAATGAAGGTTCCTTCACTGGCTCCACTCTCTGTTGGGCTCACCAACCCCCAACTTCAGCAGTGCTGTGGTTCCTGTGAGTGGCAGTGGGAACGAGTTTGGGTGGTTCTGCTGGACAGTGCAGATTCAAGCTGGCACAACTTCAGGCCAGCGCAAACTTGGTGTATTGCAGCGAAAATGCTGTGTCCCATAATTTTTAGCTGTTCCAGTTGTAGTCTTGACATATTTGATGAGCTTTTTTACATTTTAATTTCTTCCTGTGTCAAGAGGATCCATCTCTCTCTGTCTGAATTTCTCCAGGATATTTTATTCTGGCATATGAGTTGTTTCTCCTGGGAGGCTTTGTATTTTGTTGCTCACTGATTGGCCATCTTGACTTCTTGTCAAATTGGCATAATTTACTATTTGGAGAAGTCTTTGAAGAGACACCCAAGGAACTGCTCATTTCCCGTGCTTTCCTCAGTTTCTCTGCCTTTTGTCCTTGGACCTATAAAAAGCGAACTGATCCAGAGAAGTCTTTAAGGTCTAAGCCCTCAGAGTTGTGAGCTGAATTAAAGGGTTTTGACCCTCCTGGAGCCCCTAAGGAATCATTACAATTGTCTCTTTTTATTTAACCTCTGCCATACACTCGTTTGGGAGATTGGTGATCTAGGTCAGAACCTGATAAAAGAACCCAATTGACAAATGAGCCAATGAATTTTTTTCTCAAAATAGTAAAATGCCTAATAAGTGTATGAAAATGTGCAATATCTTTATTATTAGGGAAATGCAGATCAAAACTACCTTGAGATAGCTCAGAATGGCTATCATCAAAAACACAAAAACAATAAATATGGGTAAGGATGCACAGGAAAAAAAACCCCTCTAATGTTGGTGGAGATGTAAATTAGTACAACAACTATGAAAATCAATACAGAGATTCCTCAGAAAAACTAAAAATGGGTTTACCATTTGAAAAAGCTATGTCATTCCTGGAAATGTACCCAAAGGAATTAAGGACAGCATATCACAGAGATACCTGCATACCTGTTGCAACACAATTCAACATGCTAAAGATATGGAACTAGCCTAGGTGCCCATCAACAGGTAAGCAGATAAAGAAAATGTGGTATTTACACACACAGTGAGATCTCTTCAGCCACAAAGAAGGATGAAATTATGTCACTCACAAGAAAATGGATGAAACTGGATATCATCATGTTGAAAAAAATAGGCCAGACTCAGAATGGCAAGTATGGCTTGTTTTATCTATTATGTAGAATTAAAAAAAATGGGATGAGAAGGGAGACTAATATTAAACAAGAGGAGGAGAATAAGGAGGAAATGGGAAGAGGATATAGGAGAAAGTAATAGGAAGAGTGGGTATCATCAAATATGTGCATATAGGATAACATTACATCAAAACTCAGGACTTTGTAAAATTCATATGCACTAATGAAATACATATTTTAAATGCAGCATTAATTTAAACATTTATTTGCCAAAAATCTCTCTTAACACCTGGGAATTTTTAACAACTTTGCATATTAACTGGTCTTCAGTGAGGATTTTACTTTATTTTATTTTTTTTTTATTTTAAAGAGAATAAAACCAAAGAGGACAGATCTAAGCAGATCAGAACAGAACAATATAAGCAACACAACACTTCACAGTAAGACAACTGGATATTGACTGTAGCTATCATAATGTCTCTTTCTTTGAAATAGTTGAGCTTAGCTTTACACACAACAATGTCAAACATAACAAAGTAGAATAAACAACTCAAGAGAATGGAAGTATTCCAAGACATTCTAAACAATATAACCAAAGATGAACAATGGCTGCTATATTATCTCATTTTCCATAAAAATTTTGTTTCTATTATCATACATATTAAAATCCAATAACACACAACATGATAGAACCAATGGTAATAGAAAAACAAAAGCATGGTAGGACTTCAGAGCAAGATGGTATTAAATCAACACTGGCTACCATATTGTCTTGTCTTCAAAGTAACTATTCATATGATCACATATACTAAGATAAAACAAAACAGAATAAAACCATTTGAACCAATGAATGAAGACATAAGACATCAAAGCATTATAATGGTGAACCATGATTTCCATAGTCTTCTGTACTCTTACCATTTCTTGCACTAGAGAGACTATACAGTATTTATACATGTGAGTTTGATTTATTTCACTTATGAGTATAGATTCAAGATGCAACCATTTATTTATAAATATCTCAATGTGATCATTCTTTATAGCTGAGTAGTACTCCATTGTATAAAAGTACCACAATTTTTTTATCCATTCCTCGGTTGATGGGCACTTAGGTTGTTTCCAAGTTCTGGCTATTACAAATTGTGCCACTATAAACATGGGTGTGCATGTATCACTGTGGTAAGATGTTTTCAGATCTTCTGGGAATATGCCTAAGAGTGGAATACCTGGGTCAAATGGGACCTCCATCCCCAGCTTTTTGAGGAATCTCCAGATTGACCTCCACAGTGGTTGCACCAGTCTACACTCCCACCAACAGTGCAGAAGAGTTCCTTTTTCCCTACAGCCTCTCCAGCCTTTGTTGTTGGTAGTTTCGTTGATCCTGGCCATTTTTTCTGGAGTGAGATGGTATTTCAGTGTGGTTTTAATATGCATTTCTCTAATGACCAATGATGATGAACATTTTTTCATGTATTTATTTGCCATTTGTATTTCTTCATCTGAGAACTGTGTGTTCATCTTGGATGCCCATTTTTGGATTGGGTCTTTGAATTTTGGGGGTCTGATTTTTTAAAATTCTTTATAAGTTCTAGACAGAAGTCCTTTGTCTGAGGGACAGTTGACTAAGATTTTTTCCTAGTTTGTAGGTTTTCTTTTCACTCTGCTAGAGATTTCTTTGGATGTGCAGAAACTCTTTAATAAGATATGATCCCAGTTATTGATTCTGGGAAGTATTTCCCGTGCAGTTTGGTTCTTGTTCATGAATTCTCTACCTACTCCTATGTCTTCAAGATTTTTACCTACTTTGTCTTGCAACAGATTTAGTGTTTCTGTTTTAATATTTAGATCTTTGATCCATTTGGATTTTAGTTTAGTACATGGTGATAGGCATGGGTCTAATTTTAGTTTTCAGCATATGGATAGCTAATTTTTCCAGCACCATTTAGTAAAGAGACTGTCATTCTTCCAGTGAACATGCTTGGCCCCTTTAACAAAGATAAGGTGGTTGAGTGTGTTGTAGATGTATCTTCTAATCTATTCCATTGATCTTCAGGTCTGTTTTTATTCCAATACCATGTTGATTTTATTACAGTAGCTTTGTAGTATAACTTCAAGTCAGGGATTGTGATGCTGCCTGCCTTGGCTTTGCTGCTTAGAATTGCCTTTGCTATTCTAGGTCTCTTCTGGTTCCAGATGAGTTTTAGGAGTGATTTTTCTAGATCTATGAGGTATGCTAGTGGTATTTTCATTGGGATTGCATTGAATGTGTATAACAATTTTGGGAAAATGGCCATTTTTACAATATTTATTCTTCCTATGCATGAACAAGGGATGTCTTCCCATTTTCTGAGGTTCTCTTCAATTTCTTTTTTCAGGGTATTATAATTTTCCAGGTACAACTCTTTTACATCTTCTGTTAGATTAATTCCTAAGTATTTCATTTTTTTGGATGCTAGTGTGAAGGGTGTGGCTTCTCTTATTTCTCTTATTTCGGTGATTTTGTTGTTAGTATATAAGAATGCTATTGATTTTTGAGTATTGACTTTGTATCCAGCTGTTTTGCTGAATATATTTATTATATCTAGGAGACTTTCAACAGAGGTTTGGGGGTCTTCTATGTAGAGTATCATGTCATCTTCAAATAATGATGATTTAACTTTTTATTTTCCTATCTTTACTCTTTATTTCCCTCTCTTGTCTAATTGCTCTGGCTAGTATTTCCAGTACTATATTGAATAGGAGTGGTGATAATGGACATCCTTGTCTTGTGCCTGATTTTAAGGTAAAGGCTTTCAGTTTTTGGCCATTTAATATGACACTGGCTGTTGGTTTGTCATAGATGGCCTTTATCATATTGAGGTAAAGACCATCTATTCCAATTCTCTCTAAGGTTCTTATCAAGAATGGGTGTTGGATCTTAGCAAAAGCTTTTTATGCATCTATAGGAATGATCATGTGATTCTTGCTTTTTGCTCCATTGATATGGTGGATTATATTTATTGATTTACGTATGTTGAACCATCCCTGCATGTCTGGGATGAATCCCACTTGGTCATGGTGTATAATCTTCTTGATGATTTGCTGCATCCTATTTGCCAATATTTTATTGAGAATTTATGCATCTATGTTCATTAGGGAGATTGGCCTGTAGTTCTCTTTTTTAGTTGGGTCTTTCTCAGGTTTTGGTACTAGAGTGATATTTGCTTCCAGGAATGACTTAGGGAGAATTGCTTCCCTTTCAATTTCATTGAACAGTTTGAGGAGTGTTGGCATTGAGTCTTCTTTGTATTTCTTGTAGAATTCTGCAGTGAATCCGTCTGGGCCTGGGCTCATCTTTGTTGGTAGAGACTTGATTACATTTTCAATTTCATTCATAGAAATTGGGTTATTCAGCAGTTTTACATCTTCTTGATCCAATTTTGGTGGTTCATATATTTCTAGAAATCTGTCCATTTCTTCTGTGTTATTGAACCTATGAGAGTAGAGGTTTTCAAAATAGTTCTTGATGATCTTCTGTATTTCCACTGGGTTGGTAGTGATTTCTCCTTTTTCATTCTGTATTGCATGAATTTGAGTCTTTTCTTTCTTTTTTTAAATTAGGTTGGCTAGGAGCTTGTCAATTTTATTTATTCTTTCAAAGAGCCAACTCTTTGATTCATTGATTCTTTTAATCGTTTTCTTAGTCTATTGCATTAATTTCTGCTCTGATCTTTATAATTTCCTCCCTTCTTTTGGCTTTGGGATTGGCTTGCTGTCCTTTTTCCAGATGTTTGAGGTGTAATATCAGGTTGCTTATTTGTGTTCGTTCTGTTTTCCTAATGTGGGAACTCAGTGCAATAAATTTTCCTCTGAGGACTGCTTTCATTGCATCCCACAGGTTCTGGTAAGTTGTATTTGTATTTTCATTTGCTTGTAGATATTGTTTAATTTCTTCTTTAATTTTCTCTGTGACCCACTGATTGGTCAAGAGTGTATTATTTAATTTCCATGTGTTTGTGTGGTTTTTGCAGTTACTTTTATCATTAATTTCCAGTTTCATGGCACTATGATCCGATAACATGCATGGGATAATTTCAATTCTTTTGCATTTACTTAAATATGTTCTGTGGGTTAGTATATGGTCTATTTTAGAGAATGTCCCATGTACTGGTGAGAAGAATGTATATCCTGATGTTGTTGGATGGAACACTCTGTATATGCCTATCAAATCCATTTGTTCCCAGGTGTGATTCAGTTCTGTTATTTCTTTGCTGATTTTCTGTCTAGTTGATCTGTCCCTTTGTGTCAATGGTGTGTTAAAGTCCCCTGTTATAATTGTGTTATTACCTATTAGATTTTTCATTTCTGTTAATACTTGCTTTGTGTAGTTGGTTGCTCTGGAATTTGGTGCATATATATTTAAGATTGTTATCTCTTCCTTTTGCAGTTTTCCCCTAACTAGTATGTAGTGACCTTCTTTGTCTCTTTGGACCATTCTTGGTTTGAAGTTCACATGGTCTGCAAACAGAATAGCTACCCCTGCCTTTTTTTTTTTTTTTTAATTCCTGTTGCATGGAGTATTGTTTTCCATCCTTTGATTTTCAGTCTATGAGTTTCCTTTTGGGTTAGATGGGTTTCTTGTAGACAGCATATGGTTAGATGTTGTTTCTTGATCCATTCTGTCAGTCTGTTTCTTTTAATTGGTGAATTGAGGCCATTTACATTAATGGTTATAACTGTCATATATTGGTTTATTGTTGACATGTTATTTTTCTGATGTTGTATCTTAGCTTTCCATTCTGTTTAGTTGTCTGTCTTGCTTAGTGGTTTTTTCCTATGTGTATCTAGAATGTCTTTCAGTATTCTTTGTAGGTTTGGTTTGGTGATCATGAAGTTCTTCAGCTGTTCTTTGTCATGGAAGTATCTTATTTCTCCATCCATTTTGAAGGACAGTTTTGCAGGGTACATCAGTCTGGGTTGGAAGTCATTTTCTTTAAGGATCTGAAAAACTTCACTCCATGCTCTTCTTGACTTCATTGTTTGTGTTGAGAAGTCTGCCATGATTCTGATAGGCTTTCCTGAGGATTTTACTTTAATAAATAGAAAAACAAAAGCAAAGCAAACAAAGAAAAAAACCTAAAGTTTTAAAATAAACAGTAAATATTTACTGTCTTTATATGTTTGGGTTTGCAAAATCCTTCTATGAGAGTCTATTTATTTTAATCTGCCACATGCCTGAAATTTAATCTGCTAGCATGTGCATTGCATCAGCAAGGCTCTGTTATAGCTGTTTGAAGACAAATAGCTGAGATTCCCATAGGTTTTATAAATTGAGGAAAGATTAATAATGCCAGCTACATCACTTTATAAAAATAGAACTATTTGAATGCGTAATTGTTATGTGTTAGTTTGTAGGGAGTTGTTGAAGCTGGAAATCAACTATACATGCAAGGTTGGGGCATGGCCATCCCAAGAACAAAGAGAGCCCAGAGCAGGCCAAATGAAGAAGCTGCTTCAGCCTAGAAAACACCTACCCCCAAGACAATCTGAGAAGAGGGTTGCCAGGACAACAGGGTGTTATGGGACATTAAGTTGCTAAAATGTATAAATAAACATCCCTGCAGTGAGGGGCCTATTCCTTTCTTCCCATCAGGAGAGTAAGGGCTCCACCTGACACCAAGTTCTTCTTTATTTTCTCATCTTGCAGGTCCTTCACACCAAGAATCTCAAGAACTGCAGCCAGTCACTACATTAGTTATTGTTCACTAAGAGAAAAGTGAAATTCAGGGCAAGATTTGAAGTCACGTTCAATTAGGAATTATTCCCTAGCCTTTAATTTCAGTTAAAGAATTCATCACCCCCCAAAAAATAAAATAAAATAAAATAAAATAAAATAAAATAAAATAAAATAAAAAGAATTCATCACCCATTATAGTCCAAATGTACTAGACACTGGAAATGCAAAGACCTCTGTCCTTAATGAATTTATAGACACATACTATTGGTAAACAAATCTATTTCTACAGCTGTAAATATTTCTGGATTCTTTCTGGTTCTGTAACTCTATGAAATAAGGCCAGAATATACCATTTATTAATTTGGTGACCTTGTTCAAGACTCTGTAGGCCTTGCTATGAAATCCAGGTTTCAAATGAAATGATTTCTAGGTGACCTCCTATTTTCATATTTTATAATTCCTGCACTGTTTAAATTACATGTTCTTTCACATCTTGACTAGAACATTTTAAACTCCTTAAAAATTCTTTATTGTAAAATAAAACCTTTCTCAGACACTGTTACATCAATTCTTGTCTAAACACTTGATTGTTTCAAGACAGATTGGCATTAAAAAGGAAAGTAGGCTGGGTCTGGTGGTGCACACTTGTAATCCCAGTATGGGAAGCTGAGAAAGAAGGATTGCCTTGAGTTTGAAGCCAGCCTGCGATACATAGTGAGTTAAAGGTCAGCTCGAACTACATGGTGACTTTGTCTCAAAAAGAAAGAAAAGAAAAGAAAAGAAAAGAAAAGAAAAGAAAAGAAAAGAAAAGAAGAAAGAAAGAAAAAAGAAAAAGAAAGAAAGAAAGAAAGAAAGAAAGAAAGAAAGAAAGAAAGGAAGAAAGAAAGAATAAGACAAGGAGGACAATTTCTTCTTGACCTTTAGGCTTTTTTAGTGGCACATTTAGTTTAGAATGTCTCTCAGAGCCTTGTGTCTTAAAGGTGCCACTGATAGGAGGCACTGGAATCTTTGGGAGATGGGGCCCATGGAGAGGCCACTAGGTCCTCAAGGGTGTCCTCCTGGGAAGTGCTTCCCACAGGACTTCTTCGAGTTCCTCTGCATAAATTCCTTGTGTCGTGCTGGACGTTCTCTTACTGTATGAGCATGCACTCAGTCCCTCTGCACCTGAGCACCTTCTGCCATGATGTGCTGCCACCTTACGCCTCCCTGGGAATCCAACCAATGTGGCTACTGATCTGGGATTCGAACATGGAAGATTATGAGCTAAATAAACCCTCTTCATAAATTAGCTGCCTAAGTATGTCATTGTGTTGATGCAAAGCTACTAATATATTTAGCAAAAACTGTAGCAACTTTTAGCTGAGATAGGAAACATTCCATTCCATTCTTCCCCTTCTCACCCCTTGCCTGTCTGCAGGCCACTTTCAGATACATTGCCTCTTGTGTCCAATTGTTGCTACTTGGTGTTTTTTGTAGACTAGCAAACATCACCATGTCCTTGGAGCTGGTTAGAAGCCCAGACTCTTGCTCCTATAGCAGATTTGTGTTTCAGCACAAATCTGCTGTGATTCCTACACAGGGAAGTTTGAGAAACACTTCTGTACTTCAGAGCACAGTGAAAAGGACATTTCTTTGGCTTATTTTTGGCCAATTTAAACATGTGATTTTTTTTTCCCAGTTAGCTTTTTTTCCCCTGGTGAACAGCTTTTCTGCCTCACTCTAGAAAGTCTGTCAGAGTCTGCTAGTGAAAAAAAAAGCCGAAGTGTCCTAAACTTTATTACAAAACTCAAAGGGTGAAGGGAAGACAGGTAAGCAGAGTTAATCACCAGTCCAGAGCCAAGCCAATGGAAGTCTTTCCCATTTGTGAGTATATGTTGAAATTTTGACTTCACTCCCACCATGGTGAACTACCAGGCACTAAGGCACTCTGTTTACAAATAAACTTTCCTGACTATTAACCCCATCCAATCCAGAAGCAACAAATACTCCACCATATGGATTGTCCTCCTACCCTCAACTTTCCCTTCTTTGTGTTATCCTGCCCCTTTTTAGCAACCTCCACAGCAAATGTGTGGTTTCCATTATAAAAATTCTCTTCGCTCTTAGGTCCAGCACACATTTTTAATTGTTACCGATCTTTGCTGCTAGGAGCTATGGAAACTGGCTTCAAGCCCAGGTCCTTTTTCTGTAATGGTTCAGTAAACTGTTTTATTTCAGAGATCCCTTTGTCTCAAAAATTTTGATTTAACAATTCTTACCCTTTTGTATCTGTGAAGTAAAAATTATAGGGGATCATTGTTTTGGATAATGTTCCTGCCCTGAACCCTAACAAATAAAAATCAAAATGAAACCATGGTGCTTCACTGTGTCACTGAACAGAAACAGAGCTGTTGTCCAGCCTTCTGAGAAATCAGAAGAGATGATAGCAAAATTCCCCAAGCAGGCCAGATCCATTCAATATGATAACAAAGTTTTCTCTTTTTAATCCTTCCCTCACCAAAAAAAGTAGCCTAGTGTTAACCATTTTTTATTGTTCTGTCCCTTCCCATAAGAAAAATACCTTTGAAATGACTGATTTACTTTTTGTTCTTTGCTTCTGCTTCTTTTCCCCCAGCCCTTTTCTGTCTATAAAATGAACTTCTATTCTACTCATCAGAACACTTACTGTATTTACATGGAATGAAATAATGCCTGGTTCTAGAACAGCAAATAAAGCCAAATAAGATCATCAAGTTGTTATAATTTTGTCCTCTGGCAGGTCAGTCATGATTATTTACTTACTGTTTATTCCATAATACTACAGGTTTCAAGTCTAACCTGGTTTAACCTAGTTTACTTTTTAAATGTCTTGGAATTTATTTAGCCATAAAGCAATTTAAAAAAATGCAACATTTATTTTACAATTAAACTGTTTTAGGGTTAAAAGAAAATGTTTTGAAAAATTTGACAAACTCCATATACCTTTTCTTCTTTTTTAAATTTTTTTATTAATTTGTAGTGCTGGGGATTGAAGCAGGGCCTCCTGCATGCTAAGCCAGTGCTCTACCACCAAGCTTCTTCCTCAGCCCCATGTAAAGTTTCTAAAACTAGAAACCAATTTTGGCAAAAGAGTAATTTTCTTCTCTAAGTGTTTTGATCTTCATAGACATTGGGAAGTAGGAGGAAAATGTTCAAACAAGAAGGGGAACAAGGGAGGGAAGATGGGAAGCCACAGAAGGAAAAAGAAAAAAAAAGAGAGACTAGAAGGGAAAAATAGAAATAAAGCCTATGTAAAGAGGAAAGGGAAGCTTGGGGCGCTGGGAAAACAGCTGCCAGCATGCTGTTCTGATAAATGGCTGTGGCTTGGTAAGCCGCAGCCACCCCAGGGCGAGAACCATATCAGCATTTCCCGAGACCTGCGACACGCCATGTTGGACCTTGGGGCCTGGGAAAACGGGCAGCCAGTTCACCCCTCTGGTGGGCGGCTGTGAGCCTAAGAATCAAACATCCATCCCCCCTCCCCTCACCCCTGCTAGCAAGTGAGAGCCCGAGATCTGAGCAGGTCTTGCGAGTTTGACTATATGTGAGATAGCAAATAAGGGGGATTTTCTTCTGATATCTCTTTGAGGGCAAATATTTTTATCTCTGTTTTGCTCTGTTTTGATCAATGGTATTGCTCTATTCAATATTCTGTTCTTGTAATTTCGGTATTTCCTTCGATACTGCTCTGCCTGATTGAAGGAACAACTATTGTGAAGAAAACCAGATGTACTATTACACCTATTGCTGTTGTCCCGCTGGCCTGCTGTTAGGTTCTGTGCCAATTTCACTGCACTGCCTCAGTTGGCTATGTCCTGTCTTGTTCTGCTGTATTTTACTACCTTCAAAATAAAATAAAATAAATAAAAAATAATAATAAATAAGAAAAAAATTTTTTTTAAAAAGTACATAACAACAACAAAACAGATCAGCAAGGTACTGAGCAACCTGAAACATGATATAACTAAACAGATAATGGACTTAAAAAGCAAAAGGAGGAAAAGCAGGTGCTCCAAAAGATATAACTGCATGTATATTTAAGGGTGTAGGATTGATAATTATGTTGCTAAGTTTTTGTCTGATCAGAGAAGGGAGCTGTTTGCAGCCTCACTGTTTGAATGTCCACTTTGTATGCTTTGATTTTGTAACTTGAACAACTACATCCAGGAAGATAATATGTAATATATCAACTAGTGATTTCTTACTGTTCATTTTTTTTGAAATTCTGTATTGTTTCTACCCTTTTTTTTTTCTGTTTTGCTTTATTTTTCCCCTCTCTTTAAATAAAATAAAAAAAAAAAGAGGAAAGGGAAGAAGAGTTGAAGGGAGGGGAGGGGATGGGGAAAAAGAATCAAGATATTTTATGCACAGATACAAGTTCCCTATGACGAATGTGATCATTATGTATATCAATAGTGTACCAATAAAATTAATTTTAAAAATAAATAAATTACTTGGTCTCTAATTTTTTTTCCTCAAAGGTTGTCAGAAGAACTGCACAATTTCTAACCCTAATCTTAATAATTATCTGGTAGTGGCTTTTGGAAGTTAATTTTTGGAAATTATATTTTATAAATGGTCTCCTCTCTTGATCATAGTATAGTCAGGAAGCCAAAAATCAAGAGATAATAGAGAACAATGGTGAATACTCATTACTCTTACACTGTGAGAAATCAAAGCTGCTGAAATCGAATGATCCTTAGCTGGCTTCAAAGAGTGTCTCTCTCTCTCTTTCTTTTTTTTTTTTGGTAATGGGGATCGAACTCACGACCTTGCACTTGCCAGTCAAATGCTTAAGCCACTTAGCTAAATCCCTAGCCCCAAGAGTGTCTCTTTTAGCTACAACTTTGATCCCTCTGAGTGTCTGCTTGACTAGGCCTGAGCCTGGGCTTCTCTTTTTGTCTCTAAAGAATACAGTTTGAACAATACTACTACTTATTTTAGTGAAAATCCCATTCCCTTGATATCTGAACACTCTTATTCAGCAATTATCTTATCAAATCATTTTAGCCAGAAACCTTTTACCATCTTTAGCAGGTATTTGGGTAATTTTTTCTTTAACATTAGATACATTTAAAAAGTGAAATTCATGGGTTTAGAACAAAGTTATGATCCTTGGTCACTTTTTAAAAATGAAAAAGTATATTTAAGAGTCAAAATAGTTATAACTGTAATAAACAATAAATTTCCTAAGAGTAGCATTACAAAGATAAAGAAAAAACAAAGTAAAAGGACCAATCTAGGGAAATGTAAGATGCAAAGTGAATCTAATGCTTACCGAGTCAGATCAGGGTGTAAATACCAGTTCAACATTTGTTAGCAACGTAAGTTGACAAGTTACTTAGGCCAATCCCTCAGGTTCTCCTCCTTTAAAAATGGAGCAATTAATAGCACCTATATGTCACAGAAACTTCTCCTCACCCACTGATATTCGTTACTTCTCTTCTTCCTCAATAATAGATTTCTAAATTAACTCGGCACAAGAATTAGCTCTCTTCTCTTGAGCTAGGAATGAGCTATGTGAAGTTCTGGCCAGTGCAATGTTAGCAGAAGTAGTATGTGCAACTCCCCAAAAGTGCAGGAAACAAATATAATGTCTATAATTTATCTATTTGTTTAGGGCCACCAGGGAACTTTAGGATAGGAAACCACGTACACATGTACAATCGAGCAACAGGATGAAAGCCTGAATGTCTGATTTAGCGGGGTGATACTGTAGACTCACATCATCTATGAGAAAAGTAAACCTGCCAGCCACTATTACCTTGATTTCCTTCTCTCACAATACAATCTAATCCTCAGCATGACACTATTTCAGCTGGGGTGAGAGGATCAAGTGAGGTAGCACAAATAGGCCACTTAGCAGAGTCCCTAATAAACAGTTAATATGCATAAAGTGATTGCTACCCTTCCCAGTCACCTTAGCATTATTATCATCTTTATTGGTTTTGTGTGAGAAGAATGGTTTCTCCCCACTCAGATCTTTTGTTTTTATTGTCACTATCTTGGTTACTTTTCTCTCGTGTTGAGACAAAATACTTGATGCCCAAAGTTAGGGAAGGGAAGGTTTATTCCTTACAGGTTGGAGATTTCGGTCCATACTCAGAAGGCTCCAAGTGGCAGGGTGGCATGGCGGGGCCACAGTTCATGGGCACCACAAACAGCAAGTGTGAATAGCAAAAGAGAGAGACACTCCTTCTTCCCCACCATTACACTGTATGCTGGCTCCGCCCCTGGACAGGTGTAGCACTCACCACCAATCTGAGCACCAGACAATGAACCTATCACGAATGCCAGATTCAGCTGCATCCATGATTGCATGAGAGTTTGGGGGGGCATCTGACATAAACCATAACAGTCATTTAGCAGATTCAAATCACTGCTTATTAATAGCCTCTCTCACTTACTGTTTACTGGAAGAGCATCAGTCATTTTTCAAAGTTTACCCTTCTCCCAAGTGATTCAGCAATAAATCCTGAGTACTTAAACCAATGATACAATCTTATTCCTCTAAGAGGTAATTGGATTAGGTGTGTAAAATTATCAAGTTCTGGCTAATGAGTAAGTAAAGGTTCACTGGGGGACTTTGAGAAAGATGTTATCACTCTCAAAGGAGACATAGAAAAAATAATTTTCATTCTTTGAAAACATAAGAATGTTTGGCAGTGATTTTGGCTGTGCTGCTTGGATATGTATCAGTTACCTAGAGATCCTGAGGAATGCTTAGCTGAGGACCAAGCTGACACTCTGAGATTGGCAGTGGAAGGTGAAGAAGAAGCTGACTCTCTAAAGATGCCCAACTTCACATTGACTATCTTTGTTACTGCCTCACTTCCCTGTTGCTTAAACCATTTATACATGAATTTTCTGTCATTTGCTAACTGACATCAGCAAATAACTATTGCTAATTTACAGTGCAAATGAGACCTAATGAATGAGAACTATAGGAAACACATGTGGGATCTATGGGGAAATGTGCTATTCTTACAAGACTAGTAGAATTCATTGCATACAAACAATCAAGAAATAGTTACTATACCAAGAAGACAAACAACTGGGCATGGTGGTGCTCTCAGCATTCTGGGAGGCTGAGGCAGGACAATCACAAGTTTAATGACTACCTATATCAAAATAAAAAATAAAAAAGGACTAGGGTTAAGCTCAGCTCAACATCTCTGGGTTCAAGCCTCAGTGCTGGGGGAAAAAATCAAGAAGGCAAAGGAAATAAGCTTAAATATAGCCCCTACCAAGGAATCAGGTGGTCCACAGAGGTCCTCCTAGACCTCAGAGTTATTCAAAGAGATATGAATCTACACACTAGCTTCTACTGCCAGATGTGTTAGCTCTTAGAAGCTATAATGCTGAAGACACAACACTGAAAATTAGACTAAGTGATAGAAACTTAATGAATGCCTAACAGAGTTCTACTATTTTCACATGCACACATTTGTAGTGATTTTTTGTGACTCATCAGCTAGCTACATTCAATTGAGTTGGGTATTTTTAATACTATTTTGAGTTAATAAAGAAATATGAGTTAATAAACAAAAATATATCAAATTCAATAATGAGATCCTTACAATATGATTTTTATAATGATAAGATTATGAATTCTCATTAATTCAAAATAATAAATATGTTATGGCATACTTCTGTTGAAATTGCTTCTCTCGCTTCAGGTCTTCATTGAGTTTCTGTATTCTTTTTTCCCAAACTTCCTTTACAGCATTGACAGCACCAGTACAAACCACATTTTCTGTCATGGTTTTTCCACATTGTCATAACATCATCACCTTCATTAGGTTCTAAATAGCTGAGTCACAGATGCCATTCCAGAAAGGACCTAATCATACCAGAAGGGAAAAAAAACCAATGTGCTTCACAATGTTCACTGAGTACTGTAAGAATCATAATAGTTACTATTTATTGAACACTATGTCCCCAAAACTATTCTAGGTACTTTTTTTATTAGAGAGAATCTCACTGTGTTGTCCAGGCAGGTCTTGAACTCCTAGTTTCAAATGGTCTTTCCATCTCAGCCTCCCCAATGCTGGGAGTACAGCATGTGCAGATGATAACTTCTTTAAAAGATACCATCTTCAGCAGAGTATGGTGGGATATGCCTATAGACTCAGAACTCTGGGAGGCTGAGGCAGGAGAATCACAAATTTGAGCCCAAAACTAGCAATTTAACAAATTCTGTCTTGAAACTTAAAAAAAAAATTTTTAAAAAAAGGCTGGAAACTGGGAAAGCTCTGTGTGAAGGCTCTGGCTTCCATTTCCAATACTACTCCACACACACACACACACACACACACATACAAAATACCATTTTCAATAGTATTTAAACAAATCAGTTGCTAGGAATAAACAGACTATAGAAGCTCTTTACAAGGAAAACTAAAAAATAAGGTGAAATTAAGACCTAAAATAATGAAGAGTGTTTATATATATATATATATATATATATAGAGAGAGAGAGAGAGAGAGAGAGAGAGAGAGAGAGAAGATTCAAACTGTAAAACTGCCACTTATCCCATGCTGAAATACAATCAATCTCAACAAAAACCTCATTTGCAGACAGAGAAGGCAACTTCATAATTGGGATCCAGTATTTAATGACAGTTCCAAAGACATAAAGTCACCACAGCACACTTGCTAAAGAATTCTATAGTGGGAGGATTTATTCTATTGGACTTTCTTTTAAAGCTATACTAATAGTGTTTCATTGGTGCAATAGACAAACAGATCAGTGTAATTGAAAAACGAACTCAGAAACAAACCAAAGAATACATATGCCCTGTAGGACACTGAAATAATTTTTAAAAGAAATTATGCTTAGATAGTTGAACATGTATTGTTGTAGCTTGGAATAACTGACAGCATCTTGAGCCCTGCATTTAACTAGTGGCCTGTATTTGACCCAGGAAAGTGGAAAATTACTCAGGGTATAAGTCCCATGAGCAAAGCAGAATGATTGTACCCACAGGAGAAAAATTAACCTGCTCAACAAAAGAAGCAGGATACAGGTGTCAACTAAAAATTAATGTAAGAGTCTAGCTAAATTGTTTTCAACAGGATGTCTCTTGTGATTCTCTCTTAAAAACTCTGTAACTCTCCAGTTCAGTGCCACTTGTTTGGACCCTGAAAGCGGGGTGGGGGGGGTCGTCGTCTGTATACAAGTGGTCCTGAGCTCCGCTCATTAAATTCCAAATTTATCAATTTGGCTGCTTGGATTCTTATATTGTTCTTCACGAACCCACCTCATGTATATGTAGCCAGAATTAATACTAGATGGATTCTAGATTACAAGTGAAAGTAGAAACAAAAATAAAAGTTTTGGGAAACAGTCAAAGACTTGCCATGTCCTTTTTTTCTCCATGAAACCAAGACCCATGTGTGCTAGACAAGTGTTCTGCTACTGAGCTACACTCCCAGCCCAGGACACTTTAGTTTTTTTGCCGGTACTTAGCATTGAATCCAGGACCCTACACACTGAGCTACAACCCCAGCTTTTTAATTTTTTATTTTGAGACATGGTCTTACTAAGACATGAAGCCTGGGCTCAAACTAGTTATGCTCCTACTTCAGTCTCCCAGAAATCTGGGATTTTAGCCATGGGTCATCATGCCTAGCTTCAGGAACACTTCTTTTTCTTATCTAAAAAAGTTTTTTTATTGACACATCTTAAAATATATTACAAGGCATATCCATCAAGGACCAGTTTGATAAATGTGACTAAATTAATTTAGAACTTCACTGCCATATATCATTTAGAGAATAAATACCATGTAATAGAGGAAGATACTGATAGTACATGTAACCACAAATAACTCCTTTAAAAAATCAACAGTAATCTGGGCATGGTAGCTCATACCTGTAATCCTAGCACTTGGGAGGCTGAGACAGGAGGATCGTTGCAAGTTTGAGACTAGCCAGGGCTACCAAGTGAGCTCAAGGCCAGCCTGAATTGCAGAGACCCTGTCTCAAAAGACCAAAAAAAAAAATCAACAGTAAAAGACACTATTTTTGTTTTTTGCTTTTTGTTTTTTAATAAGGTTCATTTTATAGTTCAGGCTGGCCTTCTACTTGCAGTAATCCTCCTGCCTCAGCTTCTCAAGTGGTTATGGGTGTGCACCACCATAAACATAACCAAGAATGTTCCCAGAAATGTCTTTCAAAATAATTTTAAAAAATGAGAAGATATAAAACGACGTCTTTCTGGAATTTTACATTCCATTAATTTCCTCACTCAATTGGAAGATAAGATATAAAGTTAGCTCATTGGTCAGGCCATTATATCCTGGAAGGCTCGTTTTTTGAACTGGGCACTGCTGCTATGTGCCTTGGCAAATTTCCTTTCCTTTCTCCTTCCTTCCTTCCTTCCTTCCACCCGTCCATCCTTCCATCCTTCCTTCTTCTCTCTCCCCCTCCCGCCCCCTGCCTCTCCCTCTCTTCCTCTCTCTCTTTTTCTTCCTTTCCTTCCTTTTTTTCTTGTTATACAGATTAATGGGTTTCATTCTGGCAGATTTTTACATTCCACGTATTGTACTTTGATAATTTCACTCTCCCATCACTCCTTCCCCCGACTTCCCCTCATGTCACCCCCCACACACACACTCACATACACAGATTGCCTATCTTTTAGCTCAAATAGAGCAAAGAAGATGGTAGAAGATTTTCAGTAGCTGCTACTGCACCATTCATTTACACAGCCTGAGTCAGGATGTCTGGATCCTGACCCAGGAGAGCTAAGTAGCATCAGTGCCATCGGTCCTCTAGAAAGGAGCTGATGGTAGCTTTTCTGAGGTATGACCACCATTTTATGGTCAATAAGTAAATTAAAGTACTTCATTTTTAACTTAGGTGTTTCTATGAAGGATTTGATTTGAAAATTAATTGTTTTCCCTGTTTGTTAGCTGAAGATGTATTGAAATGGAAAAAATGTCAAGCCCCAAGCATGTTCTTTTTAAAAAAAATCTCTTTTTTATATGTGTTCATATTTAGGCTTCTAAAAGGGAGAGAACCATTGCAGTGGTTGCTTTCTAAACTTGCTTGTAAAACCCCAATCCCATTTTACACCAGAGTGTTTTAAAGCTGGGCCATAGTGGTGTGTGCCTGTAATCTGTCTGTTCACTGAGGCCCAAGAGATGAGGGTTGCCTGTATAATAACAACATCTTGCCTCTTCAAAAACTTTCTGGGGGGCTGGGGAATTAGCTCAGTGGCCTAAGTGCCAGCCTGCCAAGTACTAGGTCATGAGTTCAATCTCCAGTACCAAAAAAACCCAACTTTTTGGGAAGAAAGATTGAAGGGAAGGGAGGAGAATGAGAAAAGAAGAATTAAAATATATTGTGTACAGGTACAAATTCCTTATGAAGACTATGATTATTACATATGTCAAAAGTGTACCAATAAAATTAATTTTTAAAAAAAAGTTTTAGAAGGGCCAAGGATTTTTTTGTTTGTTTGTTTGTTTTTTTGGTGCTGGGAATTGAACTCAGGACTTTGCACTTGCCAGGCAGGTGCTTATGCCGCTGAGCTATATCCCTGGCAGAAGGACCAAGGATTTAGCTCAGTGGCATAAGCACCTGCTTGGCAAGCACGAGGTAGTGAGTTTGATCCATGATACCAAAAAAAATAAAATAAATAAAATAAAGTTTTATAGCGAAAAAATGAGAATAATGCTGAAAATAGAGATACTGCTTTATTGAGGTTTAAGAGAATTTCATTATCATCTCTCACAATGAAGCTCTATAGATAAAGGGAAAGTTAATGAGAAATAACATGTAACTAATTTTGAAAAAGAAGAAAAGAAATGTGGAGATAACCACTAAAGATTGTTTATCTTTAAACAGTACCAGGGATTGAGTCCAAGATGCTACATCTCCAGTCCATTTTACATTTCATTTTGTTGTTTTGTTTTTGATATCAAGAATCAAACTCAGGACCTTGCACTTGCCAAGTAGGTACTGTGACACTGAACTATATCCCTGGCCTTCATATTTTATTTTGAACCAGGTCTCACTAAGTTGTTAAGGTGGGGCTTGAACTGGCGATCTTCCTGTTTCAGCCTCCCACAGTGAAGGGAGTATACTTCATGCCTGGCCAAAGTTGGTGGTTTCAACCAAAGTGATTAAAATGGTTACTTCTGTGGAGCAGGACTAGTGACAGAGAAGTGGGATAGAGAATATTGCTTTTTATTATTAATCTTTTCTAAATTGTTGGCATTTTAAAATTAAAATTATTCAGTCTCTATGCAAGAAAGAGAAGGAAAATTGTTTCACAGACAGAAGTCAGCATTCTATGTAATTTTCAGTAGCCAGAAAACTATTAGGACATGGTTCCTATTTCAAAGCTATGCATGCAGAATTTTCTCAGCAACACATTGTGAGCTCTTTCTTCAATCAACAAACCATGAGGGAATGAAATTAAAATTGCAATGACATTCCACCTCACCCCAATCCAGATGACTATCAAAAACAATGAAAGTTGTTAAGGATGTGGGGGAAAAAGAACCCTTCCACATCACTGTTGGAAAAGTAAACTAGTATAGTCACAATGGGAATCAGTATGGAGGTTCCTCAAAAAACTAAAAATAGAGCTACCATTTGATCTAGCTATATCACTCATTAGCTATACTTGAAGGAATTGCAATCAGCAGGATACCTGCATACCCATGTTTATTGTGGCTCAATTCACAATTGCCAAGATGTGGGGCCAGCTCAGATGCCCCATATCAGGTGCCCAATAACAGATAAACAGATAAAGACAATGTGGCATGTATTCACAGAGGAGTGCTATTGAGTCACAGGAAGCATAAAAATCTATCATTTGCAGAAAAATGGATGGATCTGGAGACCATCATGTTGAGTGAAATAAGTCAGACTCAGAAAGACAAGTATCATGAGTTCTTCCTAATATGTGGAATCTAAGAAAGATGACAAGAAAGTAGAAGGGAGACTATTAGACAAGAAGCAAGGAATAAGGGCAAAAGAGAGGGGAGGTAAGAGTGAGTAGTAGGGGTAATAAGCATGATCAAAATGTTACATACATTGAAACCCCCCCAAAAAGTAAAACTAGGGTTAAGTAGAGCAAGGGAGTGATGGGACAAAAACGATTCAAACGTATCGTGTACATGTACAAATCTGCCAAAATGAAATTCACTAATCTGTATCAACAATATACACCAATAAAAATTTGGGTGATTTAATTAGACTTTCTGATAGTGGATTGCTTTGTTTTGTTTTTAAAATAAAGCACATCTTTGAGGTAGAATGATTTTCTGAAAAAAACTCTGAGTGTGTTGGGGGCGGCATAGGGATGAGGTACAGGGCAAAGGCCCTCAGTTCAATCCCTAGTACCACAGTTAATCAACAGGAAAATAGAGCATTCCTTGTAGCCTGACCTTCATCAGTTCTGAAAATATTCAGAACATGGTTCATTCTTTCTGAGAGCAGTAAGAAGACATCCTTAACTAGTTTCATGATCAAGAATAATTCTGTCTCAATGGACTGCTCTTTCTACATTAAAAATGTATATTATGCTACCAAAAAAAGAGGGAAAAACAAAACCTTGGGATACATTTGCTGGTAATCCAACTATCTGAGCATATTATCTATAATTTGTCACATATTTTTGCAGGATTTAAGCATTTGTTATTACTTTATAATATCAAAATTTAAAATATTTTAAAAATCTCAACATCTGTATGTGTATGTTTACTTTATTAGAATATATATGTGTATATATACACATATACGTACATATATATTGAACTATTTGGTCATTTGTTAATTCATTTCTTTATTTGGTCATTTGTTAATTTGTTTCTTTTTAAGTTTTTAAAATTTTTTTTTATTTTTTTGGTTCCAGGGATTGAACTCATCACCTCACATTTGCCTAGCAGGCACTTACACTGCTGAGCTAAACCTTCAGCCCCCTAATAGTTCGTTTCTTTATCTGCTATTAAATTATGGCCATCCATCATTTTTCCTATATCAACAAATTTTCCCTTCAAAGAAAGCAAGACACTAGCACTGTGGTCTCTGCCTTGATTGTTACTCTAGTGGGCTGAGATTGTGTAGAGAAGCACAGAGCATGGCATAACCTGACTAGAAGAGTCAGCTTCCCATAGTAAAAAAAAAAAAAAAAAAAGCAAAAGAAACACAACTTTGGAAATGATGCTTCTAATTACAGAGAAATCCATCTTCCGGCAGAAGTTAATTACATGTGTAACTATGACCATTACAGACATAGTAAAGTTATCGTCAGCAATCTAATTATATGTGAAGAAGAGAGTGGAAATGTTCAAAAATTACTTACCATAGTTGGTTGATGCTGAAACCGTCATGCCCAAAGTTAGTGATTAAAACTAAACTGGATAGCAGACTGATTTTTCTTCCTTGTATAGTTCCAAGTGACTAAAAGCCACAGTCAAGCTGTAACTAAACGAAATGTCACGCCAGCCGAGTGCTAATTTTAGTTTGTGGACATAGCTGAGAATAGCAAGAATCACATGGCATTTCTGTGCAAAGGATCAACTGATACCACGAGAGCATTCTGTAAACTGCGGAGTACTGTTCTACAGACATTAGAAACTGTCAGGCAGATTTCTAAGCTCCTAAAAATAATTTCTATCAAAAGTCTTTCTACTTTACATAGTTTATGCAGCTTAAATATTTAATTGAATTTAATGGATCTGTTTCAAACAGAGAAACTTGGATATAAAACTAAGGTATGACATAACAAAAACCCCTATCTAGTAAATGACAGATCTGTAAATATTTTAACAACACAAATGCTTCAGAAAATGAAAAAAAAAAAAGAAAAGAAAAGAAAAGAAAAAAGAACATACAGCTAAGCATGGATAACAGAGGAGCCTCAAACTTCTACACTGAAACATTTAGGTTTCAATTAGGTAGGGGAGGAGTAGTACAGGGAATTGTTCCCAGGGCCTTGCATATGCTCAAAGTACCCCGTCTACCCCTGGGCTTCAAATTTCATTACCTCTCAGCTACTATTTCTCAGCTTTCATAGATGGGATTTAATTGCATGACTTGTTGTTGTCATTGTTGTTTGTATTTATTTATTTATTTATTTTTGGTATCAGAAATTGAACTCAGGACCTTGCGCTTGCCAGGCAGGCACTGTGTGGCTAGGCTAAATCCCCAGCCCAATTATGTTATTAAAAAGTATGTATTTATAATTTTATCTGTAATATTTGCACATTTTATCTGTAATACATGCACATGGAACAAAAATTAGAAGATAGTGAATGACTCTCTTCTAGATTTGGTCATAAGCGTCATAATTACACTGGGTCAGGCCGTGGATTCTAATGAAATGCAAAACTCTGGAGCTTCAGAATCACATCACAGGCACAACAAGTTGGCAAACATACAATGACAAAAGGCACAGATAAGATCATTTGTGCAGCGTCCGAAAGTGAGTGACCTACTTTGTGTGAAGGGTGAAGCCATTTGAGATAGTTATGCTACCTCCCCTTCACTGCAAAATTATCGTGTCCTTAAATTTGTCTCATTTTGAGAAAAAAAACCTTTTCAGGGCTAGCTAATAGTTCCCTACTCATTCTGGATGTTAATTTTCTATCAGACACATGACTCCCATTTTTCTTTCATTCTATGGATTGCTTTTTTACTCATTGATACTATCTTTTGATCTATTTTTTTCTTTTGTTGCTAGTGTCTTCAGTGTCATGTCCTACAAATCCACTGTCATAAAGCTATTGACCTTTGTTTTCCTCCTAAGAGTTTTACAGTGTCAGATTTTATACTTAGGTATTGATCTGCTTTGAGTTAGTTCTTACATATGATGCTAGGTAAAGGTCTTAGTCCATTCAGGCTGCTGTAGCAAAGTACTTTAGACCAGATTATTTATTTATTTTCAATTTTCCAACCCTCCCTGCCATGAATCCCTGGTAACCACCATTCTATTCTCAACTATAAGCTCAGCTTTCTAAGATTCCACGTAATAGAAATCATATGGTATTTGCTCTCTGTGCTTCTTATTTTACTTCCTGTTCCATACACATTTTCATAAAGGACAAGATTTCCTTTTTTTTTTCTTTAATGTAGGAGAAATATACAACCTCTACTATAAGGTTGGCAGCCCTGAAAACTCCTTTTTTTAATGTAGCATGTCATGGATATATTCCTGCTCCAAAAGGAAGGAGGAGAAGACATGTCAGATTTCCTTGTTTTGTAAGACTGAATTTTCTCTATCAATTCACTCATTGGTGACACTTAGGTGATTCCATAAATGGACTGTTGTGAATATTGTAGCAATGAACACAAGGTGCAGTTATTTCTTTGATAGTTTCATTTTCTTTTGTTATATAGCCAGTATTGGGATTGCTGGATCACATGGTAGTTTTTTCAGTTTTTAAAGGAACTTTTGTATTTTTTATATAGATATACTCATGTACATTTTTAACAAGTATGCAACAATCCTTTTTTTTCCATATCCTTCCAACACTTATCTTTCATCTTCTTGAAATATTGACACATAATAATTGTACATGTTTATGGTGTTTGGTTTGATAATTTGATACATGAACACAAAATGCAATGATCAAATCTGGGTAATTATCATTTACATCTGTTTGATACAGCCATTCCAATAAATGTGAGGTGATATCTCATTGTGCTTTCAATTAGCATTTCTCTGATGACTAGTGACTTTTAGTGTTTTTTTTTTCATGTAGTCATTGGCTATTTGCTTGTCTTTTTATTTCAGAAGAAATGTCTATTCAGAGTAAAGATATTCATTTTTTAATTGAGCTTTTTACTTTCTTAATCATGAGTTGTTAGAATTCCTTATATATTTGGACATTAATCCCTTATCAGATGTAGGGTTTGAAAATATTTTCTGTCTTGGGTAGACTGACTTTTCACCGTGTTTATTTATTGCCTGTGCTTAGTAGCTTTTCAGTTTGATGAAATTCCATTGGTCTGGTTTTGCTCTTGTTCCCTCTGTTTTTCAGTTCATAGCCAGAAAATTATTATTCAGGTTAAGCTTTTGCACCATTTTTATCCCTAGTAGTTTTATAGTTTCAGGTCTTACATTTAGATCTTTAATACATTTTGACTTGATTTTTGTATATGGTTTAAGATAATTTGACTCTTAAACAGGTGGATATCCCGTTTTCTCAACAGTGTTAATGAGATTGTCCTTTTGTCCTCTCCCCATTGCGTTCTTGGCTCATCAGTGAAAACTCACTGTAGGATCCCTCCCCTTTTCTTCGCTCCCTCTCCCCTCCCCAGGTATGGTAATGGTGTTTTAATTGGTAATGCATTAAATCTGTGTAATGGCGCATTCCAGCAGCCATTGCGGAAGTTCTCTGCTGATAGCCAGCTCAGTCTGGAGGCAGTGGCGGGCTCCACCCCCATGCACACTTCAGTGGCTGTTGTGGGGGCATGCTGCTAGTAACCAGCTCAGTCTGGAGTCAGTGGCCAGCCCACCACCATGTGCACTCCACTAGCCATCAGGGAGCCAGCACAGGCTGGGAAAAACAGCAGACAGCCCTGCACCAGCGCACCCAATGGCCACCATCAGATACCTATAGCCAGCACTGGCTAGAGGAACCAGTCTAGCTTCAGAAAAATGGCATGCAGTGCAGGAAGTGCCTGGGGCCCCGCTACCCACCTGTCAGGAACAACATAGGACTATGCCAAGATGAAGAAGCCAAAGGCAGTTTTTGGCCTCTGCCGGAGTCCAGCTGCGGCAGGGCTAGGGTTTCTCAAAGGTGGACAGGGAGTCGGCGAGTGAGGAGTGAGAGACAGAAAACACTGCACACCAGTCTGTGAGTGAATCTGAATCCGCTTTATTTTTTTAGAAGCTGGAATATATATATGCTAACCTTGGCAGCAACCCCCAGCCCCAAGCAGGAAGCGCCCCAGGCTTAGGGCCAGGCAGGGATAATCCTAAACAATAGGTTTTAACCTCAACCCCAAGCAGGAAGCACCCCAGGCTCAGTAGGTGTTAATTAACTCTTTTCATCTTTGTAACATCTCAATCTTGTTACTTAGTTAG